>JAYESA010000019.1:138725738-139325738 GCA_036927795.1 Iris macrosiphon | reverse complement strand
CACTTGGTGGTATGAGCCAAATCAGAAGGCTCGTTATAAAAAGCGGTGCACGTGAAGTATTGACACATCAGCTCCTGATATACTTTCGCCACCCGAGGGTCCAAATCCCCCAACTCCCGATTAGTGGGAACATACTCTTCATAGGGGGTATCCCCCATCGGCAGTCTCGAGACAACTGCCATCTCGTGGAGCGCCAATCCCAACTCCTCCAGTAGAGTAGCAAAGGTCCCAGTGAGCGGAATGTACCGCTCCATCAGCGCCAGGAACAAGTTAGGGTTCGGAGGCAACCCGACGCTCGTCGCACTCACAGCGGCATATAGCCCAATGACCTCCAGCTCTCTCCGGAAGTGCTTCAAGGCCCAGCCCACTAGGCATGTCCATCGGGAGTTTGTTGCGGCGATCCACCCATTACATCGAGGATTCTCCTTGGGATATACCCCGCCTCGTCCCATGAAGTCGTTGCAGAAGGTCGGCAATTGAACCGGCTGGATCACCGAACTGTCTTCACTCGGGACACTACCCTGGCACAGTCCCCGGAACAACGTCACAAAGCCGGAAGGGCGACTGACAAATGACCCCCGGTCAGCTCCTTTGAGATGAAAGATCTTCCCCGGCTTACCGTGAAGATCAGGAGTCAGCATCCACGATATCTTCCTGGGATGCGTCGCATGGAAGAAGGTCGAGATGGGATAATCCCTCGGCATCGTTGGCAAATATAAAACCAAAATCCCGGCAGAGAAAACCCAAGGCTTCCTCTTGGGCCTCGTCTGGGACTGTTTGTCAATCATGTCCCTAAAGAGGAAAGCCGGCTTTATGTACTGCTCTCCGTCTATGTAGGTCAGGGGCTCGCCATTAATCATGCTCAGCAGCGTCCGCTCACCCTGAACCGATATCAGAAACCCCCTTCCCTCAGGATACTGGGGTCCGGAGATGGGAAATGCCACGTGGGACAGATCCTCCAGGTAGTTCGAGTGCAGCATCCCAGCAGCGGAGCCCATCACCTCGGCCAGTGGAGACTCGCCCAGATCAACTACAAAAGTGCAAGAGAAATATGTCATTACAAATCTTGCACAAACGTACAGACCAAGGAAAAGACAGTCTGTGCTCTACGCAGGATCGTAACCATTTGGTTATTTTATGCCGGAAGTCCTCTCCACAAGCGTAAAACTCAAATTTTACGATATACGCCAACTTTCGGTAGCCAGAGCTTTTACGCTCAGGGCTACGAAAATATGGAGTCTTTACGCTGGCACATTAGAAATGTGGGCATAAAAGATGAAAATGCCTTCGTGCATCATCTTCCTCCAAAGAGGCCATCAGCACAGAAGACGACCTAGCGCGGTCACGTTCAACGTGTGCGAAGGATTTTTCATCGTTTTTGTCACCCCCAAGGCTCTACCTCTAAGGCCAGGTGCGCTACTCGTTGGCGGGATACTTTGCTCGGAAGGAAGCTCACCTTGCCCGACCAGAGACTCCCTCGCTGGGGCAGAAGAATGAGAGGAAGAACCTATGCTCTTTCCCTTAGCGTAGGGGGTTTGTTTCGGCGCCATTTCTGAAAGACTCGAAGTGCTCGGAGAAGGAACGAAGAAAAAACTCGAACAGTCGAAAGCTCTCTTTCGCAGAAGACAGATAAAAAGTTTTTCTCTCAAAAAACTTGGTGTATATATAGTCCGGGTTGACTCCTCGAATCCTCGGACGAACTCCTCGAGACCCTAACCAAATCTCGCAGATTGGTTATGATTGGATGCTACGTCAGCCCACTACCCTTGGAAGACGGACAGTCAGCGAATTTAAAAGGTTTTTCGTGCAAAATGGTTCTGCGGGTTCTACGCTAAAAGAGCTTTCTACGCTCGACAGCAATGGATCTACGGTTTTTACGGTCGCAAGCTACAAGTCTATGGTTTTACGTCCGGATGCCTTTGTGCTCGATAGCTTTTATGCTCGAGAGGCCACAAACCTACGACTTTACGCTCAGCAGATACCAAATCGTCGATCTCACGCTCGGTGGCGCTCAGTTTACGCTCAGAGGCAACAAATCTGCAAACTTCACGCTCGAATAAACTTTCTTTTCAGGAGCTACAAATCAAACAATTCTACGCTAAAGGTGCTTTCTACGCTCGACGGCTACGAATCTACAGCTTTACGTTCGACAGCTATAAGTCTATGGTTTTATGCCCGGATGCCTTTGTGCTCGGTAGCTTTTATGCTCGAGAGGCAAAAAATCTACGACTTCACCCTCAGAAACCACAAGTCTACGATTTCACGCTCGATGGTGTTCTACGCTCACAGGCTACAGTTCTCCAGTCCTATGCTAAAGGAGCTTTCTACGCTCGACGGCTACGAATCTACAACTTTACGTTCGACAGCTATAAGTCTATGGTTTTATGTCCGGATGCCTTTGTGCTCGGTAGCTTTTATGCTCGAGAGGCAACAAACCTACGACTTCACGCTTAGGAACCACAAGTCTACGATTTTGCGCTCGATTGTGTTTTACGCCCAGAGGTTACAGACTGATGATTTCGCGCTCCACGACTTTCCGCATATTTGAAATAGTCCCCAAAGCGGTCAATTGCAAAGAGTTTAACACAGAAGATACTCGTTCTTGACCCAAAGCATCCTAAGTACCCGAAGCATACAGAGTTCAAACATTGAGAAATTACTCTTCTCGGGTCCAAAATTGGAGGTTCATCCAGACTCCAGTCTGAATATCTCGTCTATCAAAAGATGGCAACTCAGTTAGACAGCCATTTCTCGACCCTATTCTAAGGGATTTCTCGGGAAGTCATTCTTGAAGACGAAGTCTGAACAAAAAATTTTGTTTATCAGAAGTTAAGAGCTCTACGCGGTCCCTCAGTCCTAGCAACAGGACAGTTCTAAAAATATTCAAAATACTCTACAGCGTTCTATGGACTATTCTCTATGCGTAAAGGACAGGACCTAGCACTCTTTCTACAAAATTGGCGTAAAGATTCAGACGTGTTGAAGCTGCACATATTCAGACTTCACAGCAACGTATGGCAAGATGATCATATGAAGAAGCAAGACAATTTTATTAAAAGATCAAAGTCATGATTACATATGAGGGAAATCCAATCTACAAGGGTTTTCTTTTCATTTTCATGATTACAACTGAGGGAAAATCCGTCTACAAAGGAGATACCCCCTCGTCGTCGGAAGATCGCCCCCAGAATCCGTTCTACCAGGTTCTCGTATCGGTGCAGGTCTTCCTCTTCTTCGAAGGAGATGATCAGTTGCGAGAGAACGACAGAGTTGGGGCTTGCATAAATTATGCAGATCCTATGCTCTGTACGCCACGGCAGATTGGGTTGAGGTATTAAACCCAACTCAGTCCTGGGAGACGGCTGCTACAGCTTGTCTTCTCTCTCATCCCCGAGAGTATAACAGGAGAAGGCAGCACTTGCAAGCTGTGTGGTCAAAGACGACCCTTCCTCTCTCCTGGAGCAGCGCCATACAAAGTTGCTGATTATCCCGAGCAAGGGAGGCTAAGATATCCTTCCATGATCCATCATTGCAGTGGACATTTGCTCGAAGACGCCGTCTTTTTCGGCTCCCTACATGCTGGAAGAACATGATCTCCTTCTTCCTCAGGTCGACCCGACGAACTCCGACGATCATCTCTGCATGGTGATGGGAATGTGGTGAGAACAGGTTCACCCCCCCAGCCTTTTTATAGGCAAAAGAGATCACAGCGATCCCCAATAAATCCGCCATAAAGTCCGCATCGACCGTTTCAGCACTCCATTCAGAAACATTTCGAGTTACGAGGGGCCGTTCATGCTTCATTTAAAGCATTTCAAATTCCGAGGAATTTAAAAGCTTTGAAGGGGGTCTTGTAGAAGCATGAAAAATACGCTGGGAGGATCTACGCAGCCTCTTGATGCAGAGCCGCGTGAACAGAGGCCTTCAGAGCCATCAAACGTGCAACAGAGCTTTCTCCGCTAAAAAACACAGCATGAAGTATAAAGCTCAAAGGACCATCCGCGTAAGTGCAGTACGTCCAGGTCGCTCCAGCGTAAGATAGAGTTCTTCAGCGCCTCCATGGCGTAAAACTCAGCCGCTCTCAAAGCAGCATTAATGCATACGAGGAACGCTTTATTTTCCCCAAAATGAACCTGTCAAGTCACGCAGTGAACCTGGCCTCTGACTCCTGACAAAAAGTGCTGCATGGCTACCCAAACGATGGCTGGAAATGATGGTAGACCCCTCGGGACGCACGCACAGTATGATGGCGGATCTCGACTTTTAATGCAGAGGATTTGGTTAAAATATCACCAAACCGTCGGTTACCAAAGTCCCTCCAGCGTAAACCGCTCTTTCGCGTACAAGGGAATACGCCGCCTTGTTTTACACAGGCAAACATGAGTTGTTTTACGCTCCGTAGTAGACAAACCGCCTGCCACGTCAAAAGCTACACTTCGTACAGGGCCCGAGGCACGTCTCTATGTCAAATTGCATAGAGCGGTGACAGTTTCCCTTAAGACACGTCTCTGCGACGGATGCACAGAAGGGCTGCAGACCTTCAAAACACGTCTCCGCATTTAATGCACAGGATGGTGGCAAATCTCTGTAAGAGATATGATTACACCTTAGAAAGTCATAATTCCGGCAAAGACGTCCACATCAACACTCTGGCACGGTACGCAGCGGCTTCTACGCCCATCCAGGATCTGTGCTCATTCGGCTTCAAACGCCCACTCAGTCTCTACGACCATTCGGCTTCTATGCCTGTTCGGCTTCTATGCCTGTTTGGCTTCTATGCCCATTCGGCTTCTACGTCAGGGGTGACAGTCATTTGGTTTGTACGCCAACCTCTTCTACACAAGGGATACCTACCTACGTGGCTTCTACGCCGTAATCTTCGCAGCAGATATACGCGTTTTGTCCCCTTAGTTGGACACGTATCACATGCTCACTCAAAAGGTTATTTATACGCAGGTATTGGTTATTTTAACCGTTGTGTAAAAGGGTGCTGTACTGTCCACTCCTCGGTTGTTACACCGATGGAGTGGTCACTGTCACCAAAAACTCTATAAATAGAGACCCCTATCAATGGGGAACAAAGTCGATAATTTGGAAGATCGAACCAGGTCAGAGAATTGGTAAATAGAGAGAGAGAGAGAGAGAGAGAGAGAAGGAGAAGGAGAGAAGAGTCCGGAGCTCAGGCAAAGAGTAGGGGTCGACGGCTCTGGCACCGTGCATCCACCCTCCTTCGCAGCCTTCGAAGCCGCTACCCGTCTTCCACGGCACTTCTTCAACATCGTGTAGTCCAAGGGCTAAAGTGATCGACTGCAGATCAGACACCTAAAGCAATTTATATCCAGATTAAATAAATTATACTCCCGCATCCTCGCATAGGATCGAATTATACAAGTTTGTTTGTAAACCAAAGGGCACGGGTCTCGTATAAACCCTGTCATTGAAATACACTTTCATTCTTTCGTTTAATACCACAAACAACGCTCATCAGGGATAAGAAGAAATCATACTGCTCCCATGAAATCGATAATGATGTCGATGAAGAAGGCAGTGACATCGGTGGAGTCAGTGTCGATGAAGGCGTACCAGAAGGATATATATCTGCTCCAACAATGCTAGTCGATGGTTGTATGAATCTATGGTAGGTAACAGCCTCGTACTGCTATAAACCATTGAATCCTGCATCATTGTCAGCCTCTCGCCCATGGATAGCTGTGATGTATATAGCTTGGTCACGCTGCATTCTGTCGACGCTCTAAGATCAGCTGTCATATCCCTAAGCTCCATGATGCTGCACTCGAGCGTATCAAATTATGCTATGAGCTTTACATCGTCCGACTACGGTTGGGACATGGGATGTTCCTCTATCCTTTGCAGCAACTCATTACGGATAGACAAAATCTTACGGTCGATGGTCTCCTAGACTCGGGCAGACGGCTGTGAGGGCTGGGGGGAATATGCACTTACGGTGGAGGCCCTAGAGTACTGCGTCGCAACAAGCGTGTCATAGGATCCTGTACCATAGTACGTACTCCTCAGCAGATCATCAGTGGTGGTCACCGATAGCTCGTCCATCGACGGAGCTGGAGAGGGCTGCGAGGAAGTACTAGCCTCTACTGTTGTAGGTTAACTAGCAGTTGCCCGCTCACGCAACCTAAGATACTCGTTGTTGAAAAGTATGGATACTCGATAATTGCTAATTTCTAAGATGATTATTACTAACTACATGGATATTTATTTGCATATTTCCTAAGTTATATTAAAACTAACACAAAGTAAAGTAATACTTACATAGATCTATGAGGCCCTCTCAACAATGAGCTTCCCGCCCTTTCGATGGGTGGTCAGGAAGACGGTCACCATGTTGGCATCCTCACCCCTTTGTACTTGTTAAAAATATATTATTTAGTACTAAAATTAAATATTTTATCCAATATTATTTTATCGTACTTGCATTAAAATAATATATATGAAATTAAAAATATACCAAACGACATAAATATTCCATCATTGAAATTGAGCCACCACACCACTTTACTGCCTTTTCCTAGCTGCCTTGGCCTTCTCAGAACTTTTCTTTTACCTTGGATCGTCAAATCTAACCCTCATCTCAGTCCACTGCTCAGGCGTGATCTAACCTTAGATCAGTTTTTCTTCACGATCATGAGCCTTATGGTCAATTAGGGTATCACGGATCAGCTTGGCGTAAATGGCAGGAAATAATTGCTCGACCAACTCGGCCCGGTACGGTAGATAGAAATACGTTTTCTATAAGAAGTAATTTAGTAAGTTATAAAATATTCATAAATTAGATGATTGATATTAAAATCAAATATACTTTTACCTTGAAGTACGCAAACCAGAATGTTCTCGTCTCATCCGGAGCATCAAAGTAGTTGATCCAAGGGCCACTATAGTTGTACCTCAGAAAGTGGCACAGGCCTCTATGTACCGACGAGGGACGATATCTATATAGAGATAATTATAATCATAAAAAAGTGAATATATGATGAATAAATAAATACACGATGTATATGATGATAAACCAACTAATTGACTTACTTTGTACCGTCGGCCCAAATCTCCGTCCTCGTCTCGTCCAGAGGTTGGCATGGAAGATCTCGCTGATGTTGGGACGAGGTTGGCTCAACCTCTGCCATCTCCTTATCTGGCTCCATGGTTCCGTCAGCATGAGGAACGCTTGACGAGGGAGTAGTCTCAGGCCTAGAACTACTCATCCCAGGAGTGCTTCCACGTAACGTCGTTAAAGTCAGAGTTGTGACGGGTCGATATACTGGAGTACTCGGCGACAAGGATCCAGAACCAATAGTAGGCAGTACTGGAGAAGAACTCTATCTACCTCAGTACCTACTGAATGCTCCGTGTTGTCCTGTCATACCTGATAACAAAATATGATAATAGAACAAATAAACAAATATAGTATATTCTACAATCTATGTTATACATATATCACAGTATTAATAGAATTATACAGTAAATAACAAGTAGTATCACAAGTCAAAATGGATAGTATATTCTACAGTCAAAATGTAATACATGTCACAAGTCCAAATAGATTTATTTTATTTTTAATCATCTTCAGAAAATTCAACTTGTTTGCCTTCCTCATCCTCCTCTTCCTCTTCCTTCTCATCTTCACTTTTATCTACTTCATCTTCGCCTTCCTCTTCGAATAACTCTACATCTTCTATATTATTAGTCGTGTAATGAGTAACATCCGTTGAGTCCACATCTATAATATTTGTTACAAGAGGTAGCTCATCCTTTGATAAGATATTTCGTCAACGTCAAATGTATTTCTAGTTTTAGTCTTATATACTGCCCACCAATCCGACCTCGCTGTCCCCCTTCTAGGATAAGTTGTGAAGTACATGAGCAGAGCCTTACTTAATAGGACAAATAGTTCATAACCTTGATATCTACGCTTGTAGTTTATATCCATAAGACTATGCTTGTCAATTTCTTAACCTTGATCTTGAATCGGATTGAACCATTCACACTTGAATATCATGATCTGAGCAGGTTCAATGCCATAATTATATGTCAAATCCATAATATCTCATAAGATGCGAAAGAAATCATTGTCTAGATCAACGTCTTTGTAGTTCAAAGATTTGATACACAAACAACTATTTTTCATGGAATCAAGATCCAGAAAGCTGTCTCTGATGGGAGCATTTATTGACTTGAACCTAAATCCATTCACACAATAACTTGGCCATATTTTAACGATAATAATTGGTCCCTTGGCTAGAGTTCTATTAGATTCAGTCTAGGGTGTTATTAGACGATCGACCTAAATACCAAAGTAGCGATAGTAAGTTATTTTTTGTGTCCGTGCATACTGAAAAAGTAATTACCGAGCTTGCACAGTACTGAAAAAGTAATTACCTCCGCTCATCATTATATGTGCTAAAAAATAACGAAGCAACCGCTGATTAGTAGCATAATATTATCTTATACTATTACATTGAGATAACGTAAACGTGGACGTATTAATTAGTTATCCCTCTAGCTTCTCCACTTCATCATCATCATAATTTAGTAATATATACAACTGAGCAGCCCTTAGCTCATCGTCATTCAAATATCTCTTCTTTATTTTTCCCGAAGAATTTTTAAAATTATTGAATACTTTCAGTATTGCATTATTAGATTCTTGATATCCGTCGTTGTTTCTTGGAGGTCTAGTTCTATTAGTAGCAACATAAGGTTTGAACTACGTCATATAAAAGTTTATAATCTTTTCGAGAACATAAGCTTCACAAATAGAGCCCTCAACCTGTGCCTTATTTTTTATCTTTCTCTTTAGCTGATTCAGATATCGCTCGAACGGGTACGTCCACTAATAACCGACAGGACCACCAATACGTGCCTCATAGTAAAGATGAATTGGTAAATGGTCCATGGAGTCAAAGAATCCAGGAGGAAACACCTTCTCGAGCTTGCACAGTGTTACCGTAATTTTCTTCTCTTGCTTTTCTAGACGATCGATGAGCAACTTAGTAGAACAAAGATCTCTAAAGAATATGCTGAGCTTTGTCAATGGATCCCAAATGACCTGTAGTAAGAATTTTTTAAATACAATCAGTATTAACCTCTCCCTGAATACGTGACAATCATGGCTCTTTATAACCACCAGTTTGTTCTCCTTGAGGTCGACGCATCTTCTCAAGTTGGACACGTACCCGTTTAAAAACTTTAGACCCTAAGTCCACCTACAAGTCTTCCTTTATCCTCTTTCTCTAGTAAGAAAATTGACTTAGGCTGCTTTAGATTTTTATTTTCCTTCTCTATCAAATACAATGCAGGATGTCTACATATTTTTTGCAAGTCCAACCTGGCCTTTATATTATCTTTCGTCTTCCACTTTACGTCTATTACAGTATTAATTATATTATCAAACACATTATTTTTGATACGTATGATATCAAGGTTATGTCTGATCAGATTGGTGCTCCAATATGGCAGACCCCAGAATATACTCCTCTTCGTCAAGTTATAAGTGCGACCAAATCTGTCACACTTGTACCCCTTAATAGACTGTTCGATTGTACTTGATAAATCTTTTATCTCTTTCTATATCGTGATTTTGGGCCACCTTAGCGGTGGATTGACCTTCTTCATAAGGCCGACATGAAAAGCATTCATGTTCCTCCGGTACGGATGATCCTTCGGCAAAAATTGCTGTTAACAATCAAAGAAGCACGGTTTACCTCCGTATTTCAAACAAAAATACTTAGTGCAGTCCATGCAATATGGACATGAGAGACGTCCATGAGTTCTCCATCCTGACAATATTCCATAGGCCAGAAAGTTGTTGATGGTCCACATAAGGGTTGCCTTCAACTATAAATTTTGCTTTCTAGAAACATCATATGTGTTGGCACCTACTTTCCATAGCTGATTCAACTCATCTATCAACGACTGTAAATATACATCGATGTTTCTCTTCGGATTGTTCGGACCCGGGATAATAACAGTTAGGAACATATATGAAGTCTTCATGCACATCAAATGTGGTAGATTGTACGAAGTGACGATCATAGGCCAACATGAATAATGGCAGCCCAACAATCCATATGGGATAAAATTATCGGTGGAGAGCCCAAACCTGATATTACGCGGATCCGAAGCAAAATCAGGATACACTCGATCAATGTTCTTCCATGCTTCTCTATCATATGGATGATGCAACACTCCTCCAATCTGTTTCAACCAGTGCCAACTTATATTTTCTGCAGTCTCCTTCGCCATAAACAACTTCTGCAACTGCAACATCAAAGGCAATTAATGCATCGAATCGGTAGGCTTCTTTGTACCGACATACCTTCCTCTACCAGTGGCTTTGTAGCGTCAGCACCACAGAATCTGCACGCGTCTTCATCCATGTTGTCTTTATTATACAATATGCACCCGTTGCGACATTCATCAATTTTCTTATATCCCATCAAGAGTGATCTCACCATCCTCTAAGATTGGTAGAAGTCATTAGACAACTTAGCACCCTCTCGCGGGATCACTATAATCAACTCCATCAGTCGGTTATAGCATTCTTGCGATATGTTGAAATCGGACTTGATGCTCAATAATCTTGTAACCACCTCCAATGGTGAATGATCCTCACAACTAGGATATAATAGAGTCCTTGCATTCTACAACAACTCCATAAACTTTGTAACATCAATATTCGGTGCCTCCTCAGCTGCATTTGATTATTAGGATCGAAACTAGGCCCCGCCGCATCAAAAACTATGTTCACCCACCCGTCGCCATAAATAGTGTGGTCGTAGACATCTATATAAGGCTCCATATAAGGCTTTGACTCTGATGCTAAAGGCACAACTTCTCCATGTGCGATCCAATTATAGTAATTCGACTTAAAACCCTTCGAGTACAAATGATGTGACTTCCACTTCTGGATGATATTTTAAGTTGCGATATCTCACACATGGACACTTAATTTTGGTACCGTCCACATACTATGGGAAAGCCTTGGCGAACTGCAGGAACTGCTGTACACCCTCTTTAAATTTATCTTCTGTATACTGCACATGTCATCAGGATAACGGTTGTACATCCATGAACGATGACGCAGATAATAATTCTGATCCATTTCTATATAGTTCTGTAAAGATGAATAGACATCGTTCAAGTATATACTCATATGAATATTTGGTAGTCTATATTATCCAAATGGCACTCACTCCAAATGCAGGTTACCTGACTCTCTGACCGATGAGGGGGGTCGTCGGGGTTGAGGGAAGCCGAGTGGGGTCGTCGGGGCCGAGGGCTACATTATTTCCTTGGTTACATGATACATACACCAATGTCGTGCCACAACTACCCGAACATGAACTCTTGTGCCAAGGATAGGTTTGACACTGCTCTAACCCAAGTTGGATATGAGTTTTAGAAGAAGCTAATACTGTGTCATGTCTCAACTTTGAAGAGTCATTCCCGTTTATGTTTATATGACTCTTCTTTAGATAAGATCTGCATCTTATTGTACATGATGTTGATACACAAGACTGTGTCTAATTAACTCAGATAGGGCTAGGATCTGTGTCGTATCCCGGCTTTCGGTTAGGGTCTGTGTCATATCCTGTATCGTATTAGTGAAGAGAGATAGATTTAGGGTTAGGTTCTGTGTCATGTTCCATGTCGTGTCAATAACATATGGTGTCAGTGTATGTGTCTGTGTCGTATCCCGTGACATGTCTATGTCTGTGTAAGTGTCAAGTCTGCTATCAAATATTGTGTTCGTATTTGCGTAAGAGAGAGAGATATAGGGTTAGGGTTTACCTAAAGGAGGAGTAGCCGAAGCCCGAGGTCGTCGGAGGGGAGCAGCCGTACGAGGGGAGGGGAGCAGCTATGCCAGAGGGAAGGAGCCCCGTCGGAGGGTAGGAGTCGTACGAGGGAGGGGACTTGGCCAGAGAGGGGGGGCTTCGCCGGAGGGAGGAGTATGCCCTAGGGGATAGGGGTCTTCGACAAAGGGGGTGCTTTTGAAATTTTCATCTTTGTATTCGAAAGAATGGTGGAAAATAAAATCCTTAACCCTATATGAAATAATTTAGCGATATCTAAAATAGACATCGCTATTATATTAATATATCGTGACTTGAAAACAAAATATCGATAAACGTCGCTAATTAAAAAGTTTGCGACGTTAGCGACGTCGCTAAAATATTGGTAATTAAAAATTGCCAACATCGATAAAAATGTCTGCTAAATCGAAAAACTCAGCGACGTTTAGCGACATTAAAGAAGCTTATAGTGACTATTCTTTAAAAAACCCAAGTGCAGTCGCTAAACATCGCTATGTATTGCTAGCAGCATGGTATAGTGATATTCATTTTTGGAGTCGCTCAAGTCCTTAATATTAGCGACGTTTTATTATTACGTCGCTAAAAATGTCGCTATTTTATCATATTTTTATATTGGAAGATTTACCACTTTCATCATAGCTTGAGGTATTGGGACGAATCCATTCGGGACTTCTTGTGCTGGAAAGTCATTGAATTGAGGAGACACTATATTGGCAGTAACTGTCGTCTCTTTGTTATGAAGGGTGATAGCTTTAGCATCAATCAACTGATGCATCTTCCATTTCAAGACATAACTGGCCTTGGTAGGGTGATGTATATATTGATGGTACAAGCAATACTTTGGGTGGTCAGTTTTACCAGCCTTATTTGGCAGCTTAACATCAGGTAACTGCAACTTGTTACTTTTTATCAAGCATTCAAAAATGCTGGAGATATCACTCTCATCAAAGGAATATTATTCCTTAGGCCTGGAAGACTGTGGAGGATTTTTTCCTGGAGGGGAGGTGGGTGCTTTGACAGATTTATCGCCAATACCTTATTTTCTTTGTTGTTGCGATTATTCGTACTATTGGAGGGACACTTCCCTTCCACTTTGATAGATTTATCGCCAAGGCCTCATTTCCTTTGCCTAATGATGAATTTTGTCTATACTTGAAATTAAGTTGGACCTGTCCAGAGTCCTACAATAGATAATAGGTTATTTTTGCATGTATCAATGAATGCGGAGTCTGGAATACTATAGGGTAACTTTAGAGTAGCCTGCCAGAAATGCTCAACAAATTAACGAGCAGATTTCGTCTTCTTCTATTTTATATTGTCGAGTGAAGACATCATCATATTTATTCCTCCCTCGTAGAATCATGAGAGAAAAAGATACTTCATGTCATCAAATGAGGATATGCAGTTATTATGTAAACTGCTATACCAATCGTAAGCTATGCCGTCCAAGCATCCCATAAATAATCTGCTAAGGAGAGAATCTTTTTCTACAGATAAGAAATCATCATATTGAAGTGATTAATATATTGGCTCGGTGATATCCTACCTTCAAACACGATTATCCATTAGGGTTTGTATTTAGGAGGGAATAAAATATTATCCCAATACGAAGGATAAGGCTGTTTTACCCCCAGCTTCTTACTTGGTATTTATTCTTTAAAACTTTGACCTATGCACGCAACTCTCGGATAGCTTCGAGAGGATCTTTTGGTCGGAGTGGTTCGGCTGACTGATTGGATCCTGGTTGAATATGAATCATCATAGGCGAAGATCCATCCCCAATATTGAGAGGATTAAGAGTTGGTGCTACTGACTCTTGGTTTACGACCGCTTTTGGATTTGTGTTATCCTATAGAGGCATTGTTCCAGGAGTAGGCTACGCAGATATGAATGAAGCCACTTGGACAGGTGTTGGTGTAGCAGAATATTGGACTGTCATCATTTAATGCATATTTTGTATCATAGTGTGTATGTCCTTGAGAGCGCCTCTAATGATTTTAGGCTTTATTCTATGGCTTCTGATGGAGAAGCATCTTGTTCATCACCGACGGTGTAATCGTTAACATCCCTATATACGACAGAGGGTTGTGTAGAAAGAACTTTGTAGTTGGAGTCTAAACTTTCAGTTTTAGAATTGAGGGGATTGCTACTCCAAGCTTCGAATTCTGAGAAATAGGGATTCTCGTATTGAACAAGATCCCGTCTTCGAGATCGAGTATATTGGTATACTCCTTCAAAGGAATCGACGAGTTGGTTAAATCACCCCGGGCTGGGTGTTCTTGAAGAACTCTTTCTTGATTGTCTCCTACCACGGGGAAAATACGAAGCTATATATACTGAAGAAAAAAATGGTTCTTCATCGTGCTCCTGGTTGTCAACATGCTTTGTATGTTGAGGCTTAAGAGACATAGTATAAGTCAATCGGTTAAACAAAGACCATTTTGCTAATGCACATCAATATTTGATTACAACTCTATGACAATTGCAATAATGTTCGTTAGGAAACACCGTTGTAATGTCAGAAGGTTCCCTCTTTTTACGTGTTTGTACAATACATTCACATAAATTGAAAGATAGAAGAAAAGAGGAGGAAGAGGGCCGACTCTACCTCTTTATATGAGATATATTGAATCTTTTGTGCACATTTTTAGTCCCTTGTGTATAGATTGATGTACTAGCTTGATTGACAAGTAATTTGTCATATCTCGAGTTTTTCATCTTGAGGGAGGAGAAAAAGTTGTCCTTAGCAGTCCTCTTGTATACACGCACACAACCAACATATTGTGAAGAGATTGTCCCACTTGGCGCACTTTCTATGGTGCAGACAAAGTTGGTGTAGTTTGTCTACGTGCATTTAATTTTGTAGGAAGATCTTGGTCTAACGCACTAATAGTAGGCTTTTGACGAGTGGCACATAATTTTCCATCCACTCTGCACAAAATCAAGATGTTAGGCAAATGATTCTCCCTTACCAATACTTTATTTATCCTTTGGTTGGTTTGGACAGCGGTGTCCATACCTTGCATGCCCCGCATATTAAAACGAATATGTGCAGGCTCATTAGCTTCGGTGTGGACCACCCTTTGCTTGATATTGTATAAATTATACGAATTGTATCCCTTTTTTAACACAAGGGACTCACAATCTTGTGTGTGGATCACCCTTTGCTCAAAATTGTGCGAGTTGCGCGAATTGTATCCCTTGTTTAACGTAAAAAAATTGTCCACCAAGTCATTAATCTGAACATAATTGACAGGGGAACTCTCGTCAATAAGAATAATATTTTCCTAGTTGGCAGCAACTTCAAGATTTCCATTAGGAGACGTGGCCACCCACACTTTGCAAGAATTCCTTGACTTGATTGCGGATGAGGGGTGGGCACTACCCCTAGAATAGAGCATTTCTACATATGCCTGTTGGTCAAACTTCACAACCAAGGTCTTCGGCGTCGAACCGACTCATGAAGCATCGAGTTGATATATCACCTTCTCATCAGAGGAGAAGGAAGTCCCCAGCAGAGTCTCTATCTTGTTTGCGAGAAAAAATTTATAAGAAACTTTTGTGTTACAAACTGTTAAAAAAAATATACAAAAAATCCTAAACAGGAATCTAAGTACAATTGATTCTGGGAAAGTACAGTTGTCGAGATCTGATCTTCGGACAATCACTTTACTCCTTGGACCACTCGATGATGAAGAAATACACACGACGATGGAGAATTGTACACGAAGACGAAGTAATATAGGGAATATTGCGAACAACTTGGAGAGTTGACCAATAAGAAAGCTTTGGCACAACGGCACGAGAAGCTTCTATTTCTCTCACTTTGTTCTTAAATTTCAAAGATATAAAAATTCTAGCCCATTTTTCTCTATATGTCTGTATATGCTCCTCTCTGTGTTTGTTCTGTAGGTTGCCGTATTTTTAATGGTTGTACAAAATCTATATTTATAAAGTTTAGGAGCGGTTATGAAAGTTTACGCATTTTGGACAGTCAATACTGTTTTACCATTGTGCGCACACTTTTGGTGATTAACACCCCACGTTCTGTATGAGTGGGTGCATAACTTGCTGCTTGCTTGACACATAGCTTCCTATACGATGAAAGCAAAGGTCGTGGGGACATTTATTTGTATACTTTTTACTAGAAGTAAATATTGGAAACGCACTCATAACTGCTCACAGTTGGTTAGGATAATATGTGCACTTTAGAAGTCAGCTAGAGACTGGCACATTTTTGGTAAGATTGGCATTGCGGTACATTTTTGAGGGAGTTGGCACAACGATACACTTTTGAGGGAGTTGACACTACAGCATACTTTTGAAGGAGTTGGTACAGCGACGGGGTCGCTAAACGACAACCTGGGTCTTTGTGTCACAGTTTTGCTATAATAATTACTTCTAAATCTTCGTTTTCTGCATCTGTCAGTCTACTTTATTAAATGCTGAGAAATGGAAGATCGTTTGTGTGCGAGCTTTCGTAACACTAAGAAAATGTGCCACTTTTTTGCCCTCTGAATAATGCGCCATTATCTGAAATTAATGGAAAGTACGCCAAAGTTAGAAAATGCGCATCTTTCTTCTGGAACAAGTAGAAAGTGCATTGTTCTTCTACTCGTTGGATTTATTTATAGAAAATTGTGCCATCTATCTTAGGCACACTTTTTTTCCCTATGATTCTACATGGATGCATGCTGGTCAGTATGCGGCAAAGAGCTGAGGCCTCATGGCGCTTCAGGCTGCATAGCACTCTCTGTCGAATATCCCTCTGGCTGCATGAAAACTTCGTCTTCTCCAAACAATAAGTTAAATCATTGCTAAATCTAAAAAATTTTATTTTTTCCAAAAAAACTTTATTTTAACTCCGAAACAAGTGAACCAAAAGCCAAAATGCTCGAAATGAAGTGCTCCATCATGTAGGAAAACTAGTTTTCTAAAATACCAAGTTTTAATAGATCAAAACCACAAAAAAAACATAAAAAACCAATGAAAAACCTAAACTTGAAATGTTGATCTTCACAAATCTACCCATAAAAATAGAAAAGTACAAGTATTAAAAGAGTTTAGAAACACATAACAAATCACGATAGGGCCATTGTGCTAAAAGTATTTAGAAAATCCAATTAACGAATAAACAAGCACTTCACTGGTGCACTAGTTCCCCATAGGGCCACTATGCAAAATCACGGTATTAGCGGTTCTAGTGCTCCTATAGGCAGACAATGGCTCAACATTATTTATAATAGGTCAGATACTGCACTCCACTAAGGTGGATAATATACAGTATTAGTGGTGGCTAGCCCTCATTGTACTAGAATGAATCTCTGTGGGAAGGTTCGTTGGCATGATCTTGGAATACCATTTCCTCCACATGTTACTACCACTTTTAGTTACTTAATTAGCCCTATACTGTGTTCAAAATCTCAAGGCGTGGTCACATAATAATTTCTCTTAAGATATCGTACAAAGTACGAGCATGCTAGATACGAAACCATGGAAGTTCGGTCTGGATTCACCTGAGCGTGTATACAACATTCAATCAATCAATATCATCGCCACGCTTTCGTACTTGACTCGCATACCATGCCCGTACTGGGAATATATATATAATATCACGAATTCAGGAATTTGGAGGCATTCTTGATGCATAACCCAAATATAGATTACACAATAGGTGACACGGTATATCCTACCTCATTGCACATCCGATCATATACACTTACAGGTAATAATTTGTATCAGCACGAATACAGTATTCGAGTCCAATCACCAATAATAAATTGGGTCACAAGAATCAAGATCACTTTGTAAGAAAAAGCTTATGTTATGCATATAGCTGGTTAGTCACTTTTCACTTAGTCTGGTTTATACTGAAATCTTAATCAATCACTCAATCATTCTATGTACATGCCAATCTTAGCTCATGGTCATGTCTGGCATGAGGTCTGGTTACTAAGTCCAATTTATTCTTTAAAATTATAAAACAAGAAATTTCCAGAAACAACCACAATAAAATAATAAATAATCCAAATATAAATTACTGGGCCGCTTGGGTCTCTAGGATGCATAGATGTCTAGGTCGTGTGGAATTCTAGGCTGCCTGCGAATCTTGGCCGCATGGATGTTTAGGCCGCATAGATTGGAGTAAAAGTCTACTTCTCGAGACAAGTGTCAGTGAAATGACATAAAGTGATTGATGCGACTGATGTGACATACAATAAAGTATATTGGAGAGAAGGGACAAAAATTATAGAAATATGTGCCAACGGTTCAGGTTTATGTGTCCAAGGAAGGTGGCCGCATACTTTGCTTGTCGCATATGGTACTCGGCCATATATGATGTTTCATGGACTTAGCGAATTTCTTATTCTTTCTACGAGTGGAAACACAAGGAGTTTAGAACACTTTTGTAGCAATCAGTCATGCTTCCAACAAAGATGGACGCATGATGGTCATTATGTGGCAAAGAGCTAAGGCCGTATGGCGCTTCATGTGGCATGGCACACTCATCCACATATTCCTCTAGCCGCATGAAAACTTTGCCTTCTCCAAATAGCAAGTTCAGCAATGATAAAAACTCCAAAAAAATAAAAAATATTTCTCCATAAAACTTTATTTTAACTCTGAATCAAGTGAAGAAAAAAACAAAATGCTTGAAATAAAGTGCCCCATCACGTAAAAAAACTAGTTTTCTAAAATACCATGTATTAGTAGATCAAAACCCTAAAAAAATACATGGAACCCATAAAATATAGATCTTCAAATGTAGATCTTCTCTAATCCACCGATCAAAATTGAAAACTCTATGTATTAAAATAGTTTAGAAACACATAACAAACATAATAAACCAATAATATAAAGGTTTTCTCCATTTCTCATGCAAGATGTACTTGCCAAAGACTTAGAGGGAGAAAACTTAAGAAGAGAGAGAAAATAAAGTAATGAAGAGAGATATTGAGAGGTTTGGTTTATATACATGGAGGGTTTGAGGTTTAGACCATGTTGAACTCATGATTAAACTAATCCAACAAATAAACCATGAACCAAGATAAACCAATAATGGGTCTAGTCTCATTATATATACTAAATATGCAAGCAAAATAAATAATACGCTCCAAATATGTATATTTGGGAACGAGGACTGATAATATACCAAGGGACAACGCACTTCTCACCAAGCTATTCATCGGCACCTTGTAGTAGGTGGCCTTTGAATGGTTTTGTAGTTTACCCAATGATTGTATCAAGACATTTAAGGACTTAGAGTGATTGTTCCTCTTGAGGTTCTACGAAGGAGAAATGGATGTAACTATGTCAACCCTTATTGCTACATAGCAGAGGGAGAAGGAGCCAGTGTACGACTTCATTGAACGCTTAAGACGAATCTCTTTGAAGATGCCTCATGGTGCTCCAGATTTCATGCTTATGAACACTTGCAAACACAACTTACTTCCGACAATAAAGTTCTATTTAGAACCAGCCAAATACGACTAGTGTTCTACCTTCATTGGAAATGCTGACGCAGCTGAAAAGTCAGTCGATGACCTGAAGCTACTTGGGTTCAAACTACCCAACTCGTATAATAAGGGAAAGCATCCCCAAAATAACAACAATAATAATTGTAATTGTAAAGGGAAGGATTCCCTTATTGTTGGCATCACCAAGGGTGCTTCAGAGTCAAAGCATAAGGTTTCGAAAGATGTGAAACCCAAGGAGACATTCTTCTTCAATGATGATGAAGTGGTTGATATCTTCCATGTGCTGATGAAGAGCAACAAAATCAAATTGACTAACATCAGAAGTTCGAAAGAAGAGGGTCGTACCATTGACCCAAAATATTGCTTACTTTATCGATATGTGCTCCATCCTACTAAGAACTGCTACATATCGAAGAGGAGGATCCATTAACCGATAGATTCCAAGCCTATTACCCTCTATTCAGATCAGATGAAGGTTACCACAAATATGGTATCCCTTCAGTTTGGTGACTTTTCGTCGCTGGAGATTTAAGACGACGTTGTTCCTATTCTGAGAGAAACCGTAGAGATCGTTAATCTTCCACCATCCCATAATCAAGCAACAAGTATGCTACCGATTACTACTCCACGTGATGAGATTATATAGGTTTATCTCGACATATTGCAAGACATGGAGAAAGAATTAGTGTCTTCAAGTTCCAAACATAAGTCAAAGGAGAAGAAAAGCAGGCTATGTCACATAGTCCATTCTCCAACTCTTATAAAGCATTAACTAGAGAGACAAGGTTCGACAAGGCCTATTTTCAGGTTTATGATCCAGTTCAGAACGATGCTACTCCTTTAACCTATGTATATGTTGCTCCAGCTGACGTCAAAGCAAGTCCATCAAAGCTTGCAGTAGCGGATAAGTCCAAACAAAAAAAGGTCTCATTTGACAAGTCTTTGAAGAAGAACCCTTCTCAAGGGTTTGACAAGTCCTACAACTTTGATATATTGGCACAACTTGCTAGTATGCCTACAAAGTTGTCCATCTTTGAGATGCTTTATCTCTCCAAACAGACACGTAATGCACTGAGTGTGGCATTCCTACACACCGACTCCTACTTAGCCCAGATCAAGGTTCCTGCGAAAGATCCAGCCATTGGTCCCCATTGCCACAATGTGATAGAGAAAATTCCTAACATAACCTTCTCTTAGGAGGATATGTTGATCGATAAAAATCTATGATAAGTCCTTGTACTACATTGGCTATATAGGTGATATTAAATTGGATCGTATACATATCGATCCAGGTTTGTCACTCAGCATCATCCTTCAGAGTTTGTTTTAGATCATAGGGATCCTGATGCACAAGCTATCGACGACCAACACAACCATTATTGGCTTCAATGTTGGACGAAGCTACCCTTTAGGCAAGATTTGCCATAAATATCTGATAAGCTATCTACGGATTAAAATTACTTGCTAGGCCATAGACGTTAATGTATCCTACAATATCTTGTTGGGGCATCCATGGATACATGAGAACATGATAGTACCTTCAATGCTCCACCAGCACTTCAAGAACGTGGATAGTGAGGGGGGTTAGAGTTGAGTTTGTCGACTCCAACATGTTCAAGGGTATAGAAGCCTACTACTCTGATTCGGCTCTCTACAAATAACAACACCACAAGGAGGAAGGGAATGGCGTTGATGATAAAGTAGAAGTTGAAACTGACTAATCTACTAAGGGTCCGATTGTGATCCGTATTAAGGGGTGTTTTACCCACAAAGAAACTATAAAACCTCTTGTATTCGACCTACACAAAAGAACCGATAACCGTATCCCACATTATGATGCCGCAGAGCCTCTTGTAATCAACCTTTGCAGGTCAACCCACAAAGAACAAGTCCATCATTTGTTGATAATTTATCTCGCTACAGCTAGGGAAACACAACCTCTGGTTGTCAACCTACATTGCACCTATCATATTGTTCCTGGTGAACAACCTTTCGTGGTTGACTTGACCCAATCTATGGTCGAAACCCAGATCAATGTTGTGTTGGAAGAATACATAAGCTCCCAGCCTAATGTTGACTCCCTCGATGATGTTATCCCTGAGGAAGAAATATTGTACTTTCTAAATAAAGGGTTTTTTGAACTACTATAATTTCTACCAGTCTATTGCACAGTACATGGATAACCTATATGCTTTTTAGTATTATTTAGGATCGTATCTGTGTATGCCAGTGTCAGCTGCCTTTTCGGCCAGATCATCATGCATTCCCTATGAAGGCTCATGTTTCAAATTTCTAATAAGGAAGAAAGGAGACAAACCTATCATCTTTGATAGGGAGACCCTAAGAATATAATAACGATAAAATACAAATTTATTATTATAGTCCAGAAGCCAAGAACATCATCCAGAAGATGAGATATGAATTGAAATATAATAAAGGGCTGAACTTTGCCAAAAGACAACGGCTGCAATTACGTCACTTTGCTTCCAAAGGCAAATCTGAAACATATTATCAACACATGCATTATGGTTTGGATTATGTCACTCCTCAAAGAACTCCTGAGTGCTCAGAAGTCAAAGTAGAGACGCATTCTCACTCCTCTGAGTCTTTTACTTGGGACTCCGACACAAGCATTGGAGAAATATTCAAGGAAGCATTATTCATCAACAAGGTATCCGTAAACCAAATTGATGACGACAATCAATCACTACAGCCTTTTAGTCGAACCAAAACTCAAAAGATAGAATATCAGTGAGAATTATGGTTTGAGCAACATAAAATACCTACTGATGATAAAGTCTTACAGGTTGGCTTGGAAGACAAGTCATATTCCAAACTAATATTCATCAACAAAAGCATTTCTAAAGAAGATAGGGAGTATCTTATACAGCCTATAAGAGAGTACATGGATGTCTTTGCTTAGAGTTATGAAGATATTTTGGGTCTCGATCCACAGATCATAATGTACCGGCTCAATACTTTCTCAATGCTAAGAAATAAAGCAATCGTAGAGACGATTTCTTCTAAATGATATGAAGCGATTGAAACCAACATGAAGAAGCTGATAGAAAGTTGCTTTATCCATAAGGAGCAATATCCTGATTGGGTCATCAATATTATTCCAGTCATAAAAAAGAAGTTGAAAGATGTAGTCTGCAGAGACTACCACGATCTAAATGTAGCTTGTTTGAAAGATGATTTCTCTCTCCTACTTGTGGCTTCGAGTGAATGTCCTCCATGGTCGAGTTCTCAGGCTACAATCAAACTAATATGTTTCCAGATGATGAGAATCCCACTTTATTTTGAATACTGTTTGATGTATACTACTACATGGTGATGCCATTCGGTTTTAAAATATGTAAATGATATACCAGCGAGCAATGAGCATATTGTTTTTTGAATCTTTACATCAAATGAAGGAAAGTTATGCGAACGACATAGTAGTCAAAAGTCTTATTAAGAGAAATCACCTTGAAGGAGAAATCACCTTCAAGGTTTGATAACGGTGTTCGGACTGATGCATGTTAAGACTGATGCATGTATACCAACTCAAGATGAATCTGACTAAGTGCTTCATGGGAGTCTCCAGCAACAAAAATTCCTAGCATACCCTTCTCTCAGTAGGATATGTTGATCAAGAACAATCCATGATAAGCCCTAGGACAATATTGGCTATATAGGTGCTATTAAAGTGGATCGTATGCATATCGATCCAGGTTTATCACTCAGCATCATCCTTCAAAGTATATTTTAGATTATGGGGATCCCAATACACAAGCTATCGACGACCAATACAACCATTATTTGCTTCAATGTTGGACGAAGCTAGCCTTTAGTCAAGATTTGCCTCAAATATCATACAAGCTATCTACGGATCAAAATTAGTTGCTATGCCATAGACGTTAATGTATCCTATAATGTCTTGCTGGGGCATCCATGGATATATGAGAACATGATCGTACCTTCAATGCTCCACCAACACTTGAAGTACGTGGATAGTGAGGGGGTGGTTAGAGTTGATTTTGTCGACTCCAACCTGTTCAAGGGTATAGAAGCCTACTACTCTGACTCGGTGCTCTACAAACAACAACACCATAAGAAGGAAGGTAATGGCAATGATGATAAAGTAAAAGCTAAAATTGACTAAGCTACTAAGGGTCCACTTGTGATCCATATTAAGGGGTATTTCACCTACAAAGAAATTACAAAACCTCTTGTGTTCGACCTCCACAAGAGAACCGATCACTGTATTGCACATTATGACACCGCAGATCCTCTTGTAATCAACCTTTGCAAGTCAACCCACGAAGAACAATTCCATCGTATGTTGGTAATTTATCTCGCTGTAGACAGGAAAACAGACCCTGTGGTTGTCAACCTACATCGCATCAATCGTCCTTTTCCTGGTGAACAACCTTTCATGGTCGACTTGGCCCAATCTAAGATCGAAACCTATACCGATGTTGTGCTGGAATAATACGTAAGATCCCATCCAAATGTTGACTCCCTCGATGATATTATCCCTGAGGAAGAAATATTGTACTTTCTGAAAAATGGTTTCCTTGGAAATACTCTAATATTAACCATTATAATACACAATACATGGATAACCTATATAATTTTCAGTATTGTTTAGGTCGTATTTGTGTATGCCATTGTCAGCTACCTTTTCGGCCATATCATCATGCATGCCCTATGAAGGCTCATGTTTAAAAGTTCCAATAAGGAAGAAAGAAGACAATCCTATCATCTTTGGTAGGGAGACCCCAAAAATATAATAATGGTAAAATACAAATTTATTATTATAGTCCATAAGCCAAGAACATCATCCAAAATATGAGCTAGACTTGAAATGCAATAAAGAGCTGAACTTTGCCAAAGGATGACGGTTGTAATTATATCACATTACTGCAAAAGGCATATTTAAAATATATTATCAACACATTCATTGTGGTTAGGATTATGTCACTCCTTAAATAACTCATGAGTGCTCAGAAATTGAAGTAGAGACGCATTCTAACTCCTCCGAGTCTTCTACTTGGAACTCTGACACAAGCATTGGAGAAATATTCAAGGAAGCATTATCCGTCAACAAGGTGACCGTAGACCAAATTGATGACGACAACCAATCACTAGAGCCTTTTAGTCGATCCATAGGCTCAAAAGATAGAATCTCAGTGAGAATTGCGGTTCGAGCAACGTAAAACACCTATTGATGATAAAGTCTTACAGGTCGGCTTGGACGATGAGTCATATTCCAAACTAATATTCATCAGCAAAAGCCTTTCTAAAGAAGATAAGGAGTATCTTATAAAGCCTATAAGAGATTACATGGATGTCTTTGCTTAGAGTTATGAAGATATTTTGGGTCTGGATCCATATATCACAATGCACCAGCTCAATACTTTTCTAAATGCTAAGCAATAAAGCAATAATAGAGACTGTTTCTTGAAGATAACATGAAGCAATTGAAACCAACATGAAGAATCTAATAGAAAGTGGCTTCATCCATGAGGAGCAACATCCCGATTGGGTCGTCAATATTGTTTCAGTCATAAAAAAGAATGGAAAGTTCTGAGTCTGCAGAGACTACCACGATCTAAATGTAGATTGTTTGAAAGATGATTTCCCTCTCCTACTTGCGGCTTCGAGTGAATGTCCTTCATGGTCGGGTTCTCAAGCTACAATTAAACCAATATGTTTTTAGATAATGAGAATCATACTTCATTTTGAATACTGTTTGGTATACACAGCTACATGGTGATGCTCTTCGGTTTAAAAAATATGGGAATAATATACCAGCGAGTAATGAGCATAATTTTTTTGAATCTTCGCACAAAACGATGGAATGCTATATGGACGATATAGTAGTCAAAAGTCATATTAAGAAAAATTACCTTCAAGGCTTGATAACGGTGTTCGGACTGATTCATGCATCCCAACTCAAGATGAATCCAACTAAGTTCTTCATGGGAGTCTCCAGCAACAAGTTCCATGGGTTCTTTATAACCTCGAAGGATATTTTCTCGACTTTGAGAAGGTCAAGGCTATTCTTAAAATGTGTTATCTGAAGAATCTCAAGGAGCTTCGCAGGTTTCAAGAAAAATTGACATATATTAGGAGGTTTATATCAAACCTCTCCTGGTGGTGCCAACTGTTCGCCCATATAATGAAGAAAGGATTCCCTTTCGTCTAGACTGAAGAATACTAATGTATATTCGATGATATCAAGAAGTATCTCACGAATCCCTCGATATTTGTGGCTCCAATTATGGGAAAACCCTTCTTATTTTACGTTCATGTGATAGATCATTCCCTTGATGCATTGTTAGTCTAGAAGAATGATGAAAGCCATAAAGTAGCTATCTAATATCTCAGCCAAATAATAGTAGACGTTGAGTACATTTATAATCCTATAGAAAGAGTTTCACACTCTGGTGTTTGCAATCAAGAAGATGTGTCATTATGTGACTGGTTAAACTATCAACGTCATCTCTAAAGTTAATCCTCTCAGAGTGCTCTTGACAAAAGCCAGGTGCATTTAATTCTTGCCTAGCTACATGGACGATGTTGCTCTCGCGTATGACATGGTGTTCTTCCCGTAGAAGTCAGTCTGTTATTTACCAGTGCCAAAATATGTAGGATTAGGATTACGGAATATGCTAGCTACATATCAAGTGGATTCTAGTATATCTCGAATACCTATAACCTGTCTAGAGGGTAAATATATCTATCAAAATGTCAAGTCAACTATATCTCAATCCACATAAAATAGTCATACGAAGGACGAACCAAGTGCACTAAGGTTTCTAAGACCATATTATACTGATTCTATATAGACAAATATATTGGTATGGGCCCCCAATAACACAAATGTCATGAACAAGCTTGATAAAAGAATAAGCTTGCAAAACTAGGCCATACAGCAGAATAAGTCAATAAAAAATAAATAACAATAGATAAAGATGAATGTAAATACGAATAGATTAATCTTATCAAAATCTAAAAGTCGTCCGGTGGAGAAAAATCTACTACTAGTAGACGTAAAGTAAAAGATAAGGGAATAAAACTAAGTCCATGATAATAAACTAAGCAATTGTAAGGCCATCAACTATTATTGTACCACTATCTGGTGTCGGTCCATAAATCTGTGGGTATTTCTCGTCTGCCAAATCTGGAGAACAAATCCAGGATGGGACATAATAAGATACAAAAGGAATATGCCAATATGTAACAATATAACTATGCAGAAAGAAAAAAGAGAAAATATAAGTATACTACTGCTAACCAGTCTAAGTATAATATAAATAAGAACAGTAAATGGGCACATGACTACCTAATCAAATCGAATAAAAATAAGTAGCTCAATAGCCAGTCTAAATTCTATAGTATCATGACTCAGTAGCGAGTCTATAACCTATAGTCTATCTATCGTTCCTCAGTATCGAGCGAGTCTACAATAGATAGGGTGGTAGTAATTTTCCAGTCGTATTCTTTCCACCCAATGTCCTATACTGGTCATGCCCAAGTAATATGGAGATACAATAACACGTCAAATCATACGCATAAGGTAGAGCATATATATGAAATACGTGATAAAAAAGTAGTCATGAACAGCATATATAGAAGGCAAATAATATATGTCTACGTGAAAGAAGAAAATAAGTCTAGAGCAGCATGTGATAAATCAGATATAACAAAGAGCATCAAGAAACCTTATACGACAAGAATAATAACTAAAAAGGAAAGCATGCAAATATTGTACAAAAGTTGGCAAGGTATCTTGCCTATTTTTGTAGGTGGTATAATCATAATCTCCAAATGCGCAATCCAATCTACTATCTATCCAATCATGCCATCACGTCGCGTACCCTATCGGATAAATTTTAGCATAAGTTAGATCTTCAATTTCTACGAATAACTAATAATCCTAAACAATCAATTTTCCTAAATTATTTACTAATAATTTTGAATAAAACTATTTATAATCATGTTTTCCCTATATTAAGTTCTGATTTGTATATTAACTACGAATTTTAAGCCATTAGAGTCAAGTTTGCAAATATGGGATTCGTGGCACGCAAATTAAGGTATTTCATTGACAAAAAAATCAACCAATTCAAATCCTATATCTGTGTGAAATCTAATAGATTTTACTGCTACATGAACACTAAAATAGATGGTTTCATTAAATCTTGAATCAGTAAAAAGTTATGGGCATTATGGCTTATAGATGATAATTTTGGTAGTTTACTAGTGAACCATATGTTCTACGAATTAAATAGAATAATAAACTACTCTATTAAATTTTGGTAGAAATATATCTTATAATTTACTATCTCAGCTTTCTGAAATATTAAACGGATCATGATTCCGACTTCGGAATCTCCCAAAATCTCAAAAATAGAAAAAATATATCAGATTATGGACAACTGGCACTACACAAATTTTATAGAATTTTTGGTTCCACAATAATTAAAATAAATTTAATATTCAGAAAATATACCTCGATACGGTTCTAATACAAGAAATGGGAACACGTTTGGAGTTCGGAGCTAGGAGTTATGGCCTCGCAAAGTTAGGAAAAATATAGATGAAACCTTATCAAAGCCTCTCTCTCTTTCTCTCTCTCTCCTCTAATTTTGGCAGAAATTGTCACTCCCCATTCCCGATATTCATATTTGAGCGTATTTAATTTTTTGCTTATATAGTTGTATGTTATAGAGAGACTAGATCCATCCTTTGGTTCACTTGGCTCTTGGTTTATTTATTTGGTTTAGTTAGATCATGAGTTGAACCAATGGTCCAAACCTCAAACCCTCCATATATAACCCAACTTTATTTTCTCTTCTCATTTTCTTCTTCCATTCTCTATCTTAGATTTTATCTCTCCCTCCATAGGCAAGTACACATGCATGAAGAATGATGAAACCCTCTATATTTTATTATTCTATTATATTTATTATGTATTTATTCATACATTTAGAACTTGGTATATTCGGTTTTGGTGGATGGATTAGTGTAGATCTAGACTTTTAGTTTAGAAAAAATTTCTGTTTTCTTGTATTTCGATCACCTAAAACTTTATGTTTTCGAAAACTTGTTGTTCTATGTTGATGAGCATTTAATTTTGAGTAGTTTAGAACTTTACTTTGCCTAATTTAGACTTTATTTGAGGTTTTTATGTGTAGATCTAAACTAAATTAGTGTAGATCTAGGCTTTTTTTAGTTTAGAAGATTTTTATGTGTTCTTGAGTTTTTTTGGGTTTTGATCTCCTAAAACTTTATGTTTTTGAAAACTTGTTGTTCTATGTTGATAAACATTTGATTTTGAGTAGTTTAGAACTTTAATTTGCTTAATTTGGCAATCAGGCCTTGGTATCAGGTGACGTGGTAGCAGGTAACTTTCTCGATAAATCTTTTCCTGCCGTTGCATTATTTGATTAGGGAGCATCTCATTCCTTTGTATGTGCACATTTATGACACGTATTGGATTGGAGTTTGAGGCATCGCCAGAGAGGCTGAATATACTCACTGATAATGGTCTCATTAGAGTCAGTAGAGTATTTTTAGCAAGAAAACCAACATGTGGAGTGCATCGCACCCGTATCACACTAGATCTATGATACACTTGCAATACGAGTCCACCACATAACCAAACATACCACAAAGGATATGGGCAAGTCTAAAATAATAATTGTGAACAATACAAAGAGTTAATTATATATCTACGTGACCGTGTCAAAATATGACATGTTCAAACCCTAGTGTCAGAAGAAAATCCCCAAATTAACCCGTATTTCTAAATTGTCGGGATACGGCGTACACATATCTAATTGTGGACACGACACTAGCCACACATAATCAAACATATGTCAATTTGGTCTAATTAACCAATTGACAAACAAAAGATGTGCCAATCTCGGAATTTTCCAAAAATTGACACAAAATATCACATAACTTCCTCCATAGGCCTCCTATGAACCAAATTCTAATTCCTATGGGTAGCCTTATCATATGGAATGGTTCTGTAAACCCTCCCATCTAAAATTAGATCTACTTGGCATAGATAGAGAAACTAGGGCTAGTTTGTATCCAATTGGATACAAGACACGGCATTTTATTTAATTATACAATATTTATATCATGTAGTACACCTTACCGTTGCTTCGATAATTGGAGCACCTCACTAGCCATTTTCTTCCTACAAATCTCACCCCCTTGTCCTAGACATGCCCGTCTTCCATTCTGATCTTTGTGTAACTTATAATTATGCTCTCTTGTGCTATATTTTAGCGCACAATATTCGTCGCGGACATTTGTATTTAATTCTAGTTAAATATGATTTTTGTATCCTTGTGCGTTCCAATCAAAATTGGAGACACAATCTTGACCCATTTTGTGCAACCCGAATTTTGATAAAATTCTACTCTGAGCCCTCTATGTCCATGATACTTGTGTCCCACCTAATTTTAGCTCCATATACTTTTAATTAATTCAAGAACAACTTGCGCACAAATTTTAATTAATTTAATCTGAATTCCGTCTTTGTACAATTTTCAAATTGTTGGGCATTTTTATGCAAGAGCGCATTGAGGTGTCCACACCAATGGATAATACATGGAGAAAACTCGTTTTTCCCTTCACATGAATTTTTCCCATAATTTTTGGAATGTGCAAACGTGCAACATCGGCCCTCATTGAATCCTAGCCCTTGCATTTAAACAATGCAAATTTTAGCCTCCAAACATTCCCATGGGAGGCCAAGGCATAACCCCAAGAGTTGACCAAGCCCAAATCTCCTAAGTCAAACCCAAACCTAAAATTCTACATGTATATATATATCACATATTCCTTTATTTCCCTAAAATTCTAAACTCAAACCCCAAACCAATTTTCCACAGCCGAATTCCCTTTTCATCTCATCTGCTTCTTCCTCTCCTTCCCTGCCTACACCCGCCGGTCGGAGAACCCATCCTCGCCGAAGCTCTCACCGGAGTCTGCCAGCACCATCGCTCCCTCTCTTCCCCTCCATCTTCTTCGCTTGAAGTCGACCCCAACCCGCATCACCGCCTTTCTCGCCACGAGCAGCCAAGACCCGCCTCGCTGTGCCGCTGCCCCGCTCGCCTGAGGGCACTGCACTGCCTCCTCGTCGATCCTTCCCCGGCAACCCTGACCTCGTCGATCATCTCTCAGCCTGACCACTCGTCCTCCTTCCAGTTTTCCACCGCCACGACCGACTTTCCGCCGTCTTCTCCCCGTCATCTCGACCCCGAGCAACTCCGGCATCGTCTCCGAGTTCCCCGACTGCACCGCAGTCGAGATTCGACCACAGCTCCACCTCAAACTCCCTCTTCCCCGACTCGAACGACCCCGAGCCGCTGTGCTCCGCCGGCCTCGACTCTCCGGACCACCGCCATTATCACCTCGATCGCCTGCATCTCCTTCCAACCGAGCATCCCCGCTTCCCTTGGCGAGACGCTCGATCACCATTCTCCTCCTCTTCCTCTCACCTGAGACCAACACCCTCGACCACCACTCCTCCCTGTGTCCCGGCCCTCCTTCCTGCTCGACTACCTTGCCGGACACCCCTGGCCAGAATGGTAATGACCCCATCACCACCACCATTGCCATTATCAATACCATCACCATTAACATCACCCATCATCATCCATATTACCTTCACCATCATTATCACATTACCCCATCATCACCATCTCATCATTATCACCAACACCTTAACCCTAATCGTCCACATCATCGTCCTAGTTATTACCATCATCCCTATCATCATTATCTCCAATCCTAATCACCATTACCATCACCTTCCCATCATCGTCATCATCATCATCTCATCATCGACATCATCATCATCTCCTCATCATCTTATCATCAACACAATCAACATTATCTATATCATCGTCCCCGTTATCACTATCACCCATATTATTATCCTCGTCATCACCATCATGTAATCACCACCATGTAATCACCATCATGATCATCGCCATCATCATAGTTATTTTCTCCTCCTAACCCCAATCACCGTCGTCAACCTTATCGTCGTCACCGTCATTCCCGTACGCATACCCCGAGGATATACCGGATTAGTCTGGAGCAAGTTATTGATACTACACAGCTTTTTTGCCAGGCAAGTATACCTTGTCTAGTTGTACTGTTTAAATTCAGTTATATTGTTAGTTGTATGTTTATTTTTTTAGATTATATAACTGTACCCGTCCGAGAAGACTAGGGTGCAGTCAACGAAGGCGTTGACGTTAGGACTTGTGTCTGACCTAGTGTCTAGTAGACCCACCTAAAGTTATGGAGTTATCGATATGAATCCCCTGGCCTTGACACTTTTGTTACACGTGTTGTGAGTCTCATATAGGGCACGGACTTGCGTATGCGGTTGGCTACCTGTACGTGTAGGTCGTACGACGGATAGGGAATAACTGCTATTAGCAATGCATATTAGAAGACTTAGCAGTTATTAGTAGTCGGAGCATAGACAATTGTAGCACGAAGGTACAATCCCTGTCCTTGTTTGGTTGTAAGGTTGGGCTATTGTTCTAACGATAGACTATGAGCCGGAGTTACGACGCCTCGGCGTAGTAGCTAAGCGTGTTGTGGATACAACATGCATAGATCATTGGACGGGGAGGACGACTAGTAGGCGTATGGGACACCCACTTCCTTTATTCAGATGCCACACTCGACGGAGTAATATGGACGATATATACCATGCATATGCCACGTTCTTCGGAGCGATATGGATATTATATACTATTAAGATGCAATATTCTTCGGAGCGATATGGACGTTATATTATGCTGATGCCATGCTCTTCGGAGCTGAGCATTATTTTGGGGGCATATATGGCATATACTAGCCAGTTGTCACGATTGGTGAATTACGTCAGCATATGTCTAGCCTACACTTTCCCATACACTCAAAGTTGTCCTCAAATTGCATTCACTTAGATGGTTAGCACACCCCTTTTATTTTTTTAGTATTTACTTTATGGCATGCTTCTATGTATCTTTTTATGTCCCTCTGAGGACCTGGTCCCTTTCCAGGTGTAGATGTTCATGAGTATTCGCAAGAGCGCAAATTCGGACTGGTTACTTATATTTATAGGAGGTCTTTCCGTCGAGCCTCATGATTAGTAGGAATATACTTATATTATTGTGTTTGCTTTTATTTTCTGGTTCGGCAGTGGATTTGTTTTCATCCGATGGTCATCTTGAGATACTTTATATGGAGATCAAGTTTCATAGACAGTGGTTATTTATTCATTTGATTTCTACGGATGAGATTAGATTATACCCTGTAATTTATGATAGTTTATATCACTGGTGGATTTGATATTCATAATACAGCATACGCATGTGTTATGGTTTCTATATATTGGAGTTGCCATATACATACGACTGGCATTCTTATGTGTCCTAGTCCTACGTATTTTGGGACTGAGACATAACATATTTTTAGTGGGGGCCAATGCAGGTCAAGAGCATATTGTCTTGGTTATGTTACTGTACTGAGCAAGCCTGCAAATAGGATTAAAGTATAGGATCTCATCTACAACTGACTATGACTCATTCTCCTTCCAATCCATTCTATTTAAATAATTGTATCCTGCTTGATTCATGTGCTTCCCTATTAGTTCCTTGAGTGTAGCCTTCTCCTAGAATATAGAAGTCCATATTGTTAGATAATAAGTAGGGTAACCTTCCTATTAAGAATACAACTAGAGTATTGACACATCACTAAGTTTAGAACATCTAATGAAACCCTAGCACCCTTACCTATAGATTGATGTACCATTACCCCTCAATATATGTATGAAGACTTGAGAGTGGTATATACACTACTAGAGTAGTTAGAAAGTTGACCATAATGTTTGACCCTAGTATTGAGGAACCAATAGAAACATAAGGTTAAATATTAGGGCTAACCTAGCTTTTCATTGTAAAATAGTACTAGAGAACTACAACTTTAGCTTCTTGTATTATAGTAGCCGAACAATACCTTAGGAAGCCAAGAGGAATGAATATAACATTTTCTCGATCATTCCTCGAATACAGAGATTAGCATAGCATATTCCCTTAGGAAACCATGAGATTATCAAGAGTCTCCCTATTATAAACTCATATATTGTTCCTCTGAAACCTTAGCGCTCGCTATTTGTGCGACGACTAAATTATGTTCTTCTTTTCTTCACCTTTCAACTCGTGCCACCTGACACTCCTGATTGTAGACCGAGTGATTTTATCTTATGTTAAGGATATATACTTTGCTAGGATTATAATTATAATCTTGTACTTGAATTTATGTGCTTGGTAGTTAGAACTTGATAGTTTGAGTTATTCCTTTAGAATGTGATCTGATTATTCTTAGTTTTAAATTATGTAACATGTACCCCACCTCAATATAAGTTATATCCTCTTTCACTTGAGAGCCAGTAACTTTTTCCATTCTTAGTATTGACACTTTTGTCCTATAAGAATTATGATTAAGACTTAAGATGACCATTACCTACATAATGCAATAGGATACCCTAATCAGTACTAAGATCTTTCCCTCGTATACCCTAACAATAGTTTCTACTTCATTTACAAGGACCAAGTTATTTTATAGAATCTCCTTTAAGGCAGTTGCAGTATTAGTTTATTATTTTAAGTTGGGCAGAATGACTCACAACATAGTATCACCTAGTCCATTTGTCATAGTATAGAAGTGTAATTGAATCACATTAACTGTATGCTAGCATAAGACGATAGTGTTTATTCAGACTGTAGAACTTAAAGGCCATACCCTTATTTTGTCGACTAGCAACTTAGAAAAGGAGTTAGTATGACAACTGTAGAGACTGTAGAGTCTATTTGTTTTTGTTCTTGTTTTGTGAACTTGAATTATTTGTACCTTCTCTTATCATAATCCAGCGTACTTATATTTTTTGTACTACCTTGACTTATGCCGCTATTATAGTCTAGTTTTGTAAGCTTATTCCTTTATCAAGCTTGATCATGATATATGTATTATTGGGTATACACACTAATTCATTGTCTAATCAGAATCAGTGTATTAAGGTCTAGCTAACCTTAGTGTGCTTGGTTCACCGTGCGCATAACTATCTTACGTGGATAGAGATATATAGTGATTAATAGACGAATATACTTGCCCTATAGATATGTTTGAGCATATCGTAATGGATACATAACTATAATGATACGGACATGTGAATAGGAATTACTAAAATAGGATTTTAATCCACAACTGCCTTGACAATTCCCATTTGAATTCTTTAAATGTCTTGATCCCCACCCTTCTATTATATTACCTCCCCCTTGAACTCTTTATTATTGTTTTTAGTCTTCCCTTATTTCGAAAAGAAGAAACCTTGTGCTTAGTATAAGTTTGATATACAGAGAGTACTAGATATATCCCATAGGCTAATAACATTACTAGATGACTATCTTTTATAACTGATTAAGGGTGTATCATATATGATATATTTGGTGTTAAAATTTTTTGAGGATGGAGTAACATGATTAAGTAAATTTGAGAAATAAATTTTCTTAAATGTAAGAGTCTTATATGATAGATGGGTAAATTATAAGTTGGGTAGAAGTTGCATTGTCAACTTAAGAGGAATTTCTTTTAGATTGTGATCAAGCAAGATTAAATTGGTAGATTCAAGTCATTTTAATTTTGAGAAATTTTAAAAGAAGGATTAAGATGATGATGATTTAATAAATTTTAAAAACTTTGATATGGCGAACCAAACCTTTATACTTGGGCATATGCTTTAAATTTTGAATATTGAAGGTTGAATCATCGATTTAAATCTTGAGGAAAATAACTGGAACTCTAAACACAAACATTGACGGATTGAATTCCAGAATTTATGATTTGAATTAAAAGTTAAATTTTGAAGGTTGGATTACCTATTTGAAATATTGAGGATGTGAATTGAATTTCAAAATTTGAAGAATATAAAATTTATAAGTGAAAATAGGAATAATTTTGGATTAGAATTGTTTTTTAAAGGAGATTATGATAGTTGGAGATCGTGATATAAAAAATTGATGCGGGCTATTTAAAACTTGAATATCTTATATAGATTTAGCTTAAATTTGGATGTAATTATTTGAAAATCGAGAAGAGATTAAAATATTTTGATTAAACAGATGTTACCATAATTTTGAAAGTGATTGCGATGGATTAGAATATATTTTAAATTTTGGAAGAGATTGTGATTGACTTACCTTATATTCGAATGTGAAGGAATTAAGAAATTATGCCTTATTTTAATTTCGAGGACGAAATTATCTTAAGTTGGATAGATTGTAAATCCCCTCACCCAAAATTAGGTCTACTTGGCATAGATAGAGAAACTAGGGCTAGTTTGTATCCAATTGGATACAAGACACGGCATTTTATTTAATTATACAATATTTATATCACGTAGTGCACCTTACCATTGCTTCGATAATTGGAGCACCTCACTAGCCATTGACTTCCTACAAATCTCACACCCTTGTCCAAGATATGCCAGTCTTCCATTCTAACCTTTGTGTAATTTATAATTATGCTTTCTTGTGCTATATTTTAGTCGCACAATATTCGTCGCGGATGTTTGTATTTAATTCTAATTAAATATAATTTTTTTATCCTTGTGCGTTACATTTGAAATTAGAGACACAATCTTGACCTGTTTTGTGCAACCCGAATTTTGATAAAATTCTACTCTGAGCTCTCTATGTCCATGATACTTGTGTCAAACATAATTTTAGCTCCATGTACTTCTAATTAATTCTAGAACAACTTGTGCATAAATTTTAATTAATTTAATCCGAATTCCGTCTTTGTGCAATTTTCAAATTATTGGGCATTTTTATGCAAAAGTGCATTGAGGTGTCCACACCATTGGACAATACATGAAGAAAACTCGTTTTCCCCTTCACATGAAATTTTTTCCATAATTTTTGGAATGTGCAAATGCGCAACATCGGCCCTCATTGAATCCTAGCCCTTGTATTTAAACAATGCAAATTTTAGCATCCAAATATTCCCAAGGGAGGCAAGGCCCAACCCCAAGAGTTGACCAAGCCCAAATCTCCTAGGTCAAACCCAAACCTAAAAATCTACATGTATATATATCATATATTTCTTTATTTTCCTAAAATTACAAACTCAAACCCCAAACCTATTTTCCACAACCGAATTCCCTTTTCATCTCATCTTCTTCTTCCTCTCCTTTCCTGCCAACACCTGCCGGCCGGAGAACCCAACCTCTTCGGAGCTCTTTCCTGTGTCCGCCAGCACTACTGCTCCCTCTCTTCTCCTCTATCTCCTCCGCTTGAAGTCGACCCCAACCCGCATCACCGCCTTCCTCGCCACGAGCATCCCAGACACGCCTCGCTGCGCCACTGCCCCGCTCGCCTGAGAGCAATGCACCGCCTCCTCGTCGATCCATCCCCGGCCATCCTGACCTCGCAGATCATCTCTCAGCCTGACCACTCATCCTCCTCCATGTTTTCCACCGCCACGGTCGACTTTCCGTCATCTCCTCCCCGTCATCTCGACCCCGAGCAACTCCGGCGTCGTCTTCGAGTTCCCTGACTATACCGCAGCCGAGACTCGACCACAGCTCCACCTCAAACTTTCTCTTCCCCGACTCTAACGACCCCGAGCTGCTGTGTTCCACCTGCCTCGACTCTCCGGACCACCGGTATTTTTACCTCGACCTCCTACATCTCCTTCCAGCCGAGCTCCCCCGCTTCCCTTGGCGAGACGCTCGATCACCATTATCCTCTCACCTGAGAGCAAAACCCCGACCACCAATCCTCCCTGTATCCCGGCCCTCCTCCTTGCTCGACCCCCTGGCCGGAATGGTAATGACCCCATCACCACCACCATTGCCATTATCAACACCATCACCATTAACATCACTCATCCTCATCCACATTACCTTCACCTTTATCTTCATATCACCCCATCATCACCATCTCATCATCATCACCAACACGTACCCCGAGGATATACCAGATTGTTCAGAGCGACTTCTGGAGCCGCTTATTGATACTACGCAGCTTTCTTGCCAGGCAAGTATATCTTGCCTTGTTGTACTGTTTAAATTCAGTTATATTATTAGTTGTATGTTTATTGTTTTAGATTATATAACTGTGTGTGTCCGATAAGACTCGGGTGCAGTCAACGAAGACGTTGACGTTAGGACTTGTGTCTGACCTAGTGTCTAGTAGACCCACCTAAAGTTGTGGAGTTATCTGTATGACTCCCCTGGCCTTGACATATTTCTTACACGTGTTGTGAGTCTCATATAGGGCACAGACTTGCGTATGCGGTTGGCCACCTGTACATGTAGGTCGTGCGACAGATAGGGAATAACAGCTATTCGCAATGGATGTTAGAAGACTTAGAAATTATTAGTAGTCGAATTATAGACTATTGTAGTACGAAGGTCCAATCCCTGTCCTTGTTTGGTTGTAAGGTTGGGCTATTGTTCTAACGATAGACTATGAGCCAGAGTTACGATGCCTCAGCGTAGTAGCTAAGCGTGTTGTGGATACAACATGCATAGATCATTAGACGGGGAGGACGACTAGTAGGCGTATGGGACACCCACTTCCTTTATTCAGATGCCACACTCGATAGAGTGATATGGATGATATATACTATGCAGATGCTATGATCTTCGGAGCGATATGGACATTATATACTATTCAGATGCCACGTTCTTCGGAGCGATATGGACATTATATTATGCAAATGCCATGCTCTTCGGAGCTGGACGTTATTATATTACAGCGCCTTTGTATGGGGGCATATGTTGTATATACTAGCCAGTTGTCACGATTAGTGAATAATGTCAGCATATGTTTTGCCTATACTTTCCTATACACTCAAAGTTGTCCTCAAATTGCATTCACTTAGATGGTTAGCACACCCATTTTATTTATTAAGTATTTACTTTATAGCATGCTTCTATGTATCTTGTTATGTCCCTCTGAGGACTTGATCCCTTTCCAGGTGTAGATGTTCATGAGTATTCGCAGGAGCGCAGATCCGGACTGGTTACTTATATTTATTGGAGGTCTTCCCTTCGAGCCTCGTGATTTGTAGGAATGTACTTATATTGTTGTGTTTGTTTTTATATTCTGGTTCGGTAGTGGATTTGTTTCCATCTGACGGTCATCTTGAGATACTATATATTAAGATCTAGTTTCATAGACAGTGGTTATTTATTCATTTGATTTCTGTGGATGAGATTAGATTATACCCTATAATTTATGATAGTATATACCACTAGTGGATTTGATATTCATAATACAGCGTACGCATGTGTTATGGTTTTCATATATTGGAGTTGGCATATACATGCGGCTGGCATGCTTACGTGTCCTAGTCCTACATATTTTGGGACTGGGGCGCGATAGGTTCCTAATGATTAAAACACAGATTTAGAGTCTAATTAAAGAGAAAAAACTGAATTGTACCAATTGGAAGTTGGATTCCCAATAAAACTTACAAATTGGGTGAACAAAGCCTCCAACTTGTAGATCCTTGCTCCTCCTTGTAGATCCTTGCTTCCTCCTTATAGATCATTGCTTCCTCATTGTAGATCCTTGCTTCAATGGCCTCCAGTGATAATTTGGAAAGAAATTGGAAAGAATTTTGGTGTGGGAATAAAAACAATTTGGAAGAGGAAATTCTAGATCTAGATTTGAAATAAAAAATAAAGAGAGAGAAACTCTCCCTCCATTTAAATATGGCCATCCACAAACCCCCTCCCCAAGCTACTATATAAAGTCTAAAATACCCCTTGGGGCCTCTCATAAAAAAATTATTAATGAGGGAAGGTTCTAGTCTAATGGGTTTAACTTAATTTATCATCCTCCTAATGAATGTATTTATTATTGGGCTCAATTTTAACTAGATTTAAATGTTGGTCCATGGATCTAATCTAAACTTGTTAGGTCCACTAACACAAGTCCAAAATAATAAACTAACATCTAACAATAACTAAATAATATAATAAATAAATATTCAACATGCACAATATTTAATTAATTATGAAGTGACCAAAATATTCTTTCCTCGAACATATGGTAGTTATAGATTGAGACAATAGAAGTTCTTGATCTTAGAAGACTTGATTGTTGTATGTACCCCCTTGTCTCTAGACAACCTTAACACATTCCGGGTTGCTTCGATATTTTGCAAGTTATGGTTGGCTGAGTCATTCTCCCGCTCTCCAATATTTTGGTTCTAGGGCATGACAGAAATAATGAACCCTACATATACACACATATATATAGGAAGTAGCCGACTGGTGGGCCCAGGAAATTAGGTAAGGGATGACTGTGTATGCTGAATAGGTATTTAAATTGGTTTTAATATCCAAAAATTTATTTATTAATCAATTTTAACCTAACTAACTCCAAATAAATATGTACAAATATCAGAAAAATTAAAAAAAAATTAAAAATTAAAAAAATATCATTATAAACCTTAGAAAAATACTTGGAACCAAATTATGCTCCTAGGCTTGCACATAAATTCTATAATTCCTAGAAAATGAGTATTTAGCCTATTTTAAAACAAAATAAATCTATTTAAATTCCAAAGAATTCCATATAAATTATAGAAAATATATTTATGTATTTTAACCCAAGAAGTAATATTTGGTAGAAAAATAAGCAAGTATGTTCTCATAGTAAATCATAGAAGTCGTAAAAAATTATGTTTCCTAGGTTTTAATTATCTAAAAATTACCAAAAATTCTTAAAAATTCTAAATTGTTGTAAATAAATTTCTAAGGCAATATTTGCGTCTATATGAAGCATACATAGTATAGTATTACATATTTTTGGACGATATGGCCAAGGTGTAACATTGATTTATTCTATAACTCAATAAATTGCCAAATAATTATTTAAAATAAATAAATAAATAAAATAATTAATACCATAAGAACCATATATAGAAATTTAGGGTCCTCACAATCTACCCATCTTAAAAAGATTTTTTCCTCAAAATCTAAGGTTTTAGCCAATGTCACGCCCCAGTCCCAAAACACGTAGGATTAGGAATACGTAAGCATGCCAGCCGTATATATATGACAACTCCAATATATGGATACCATAATACACACATACCCTGTAATATGAATATTAACTCACATGTGGTATATATATGGTCACAAGTCACAGAAATACTAATCTCATCCACACAACAAGTCATAGAAAAGAAATAACTAAACTAGAATAATGAGTCTGAATAATCCAAAAATAATAGTCGGGTGGAGACAAATCCACTACCAATGACTATATCAATACTAAAATGAGAGAGGAGGGTAAATCTCCAATAAGATGATGACATAAGTATACCAGCTAAGAGATCCATCGCTAGAGATAATTAAAGATGCTCAGAAGGTAAGATCTTCTCGGCAGAAAATAATGCGTCAGGTCCTGGCCCGTACTCCTACGGATACTCTTGATCGTCTATACCTGGCAAGGGACCAGGTCCTCAGAGGGATATAACAAGATACATAGAAGCATGCCAATTGAATACAGTAACATGCATAATAGACATAAAATATATAAGTACGTTGTACAAGACAATCTATATGAATATGCAAAAAAAAGATATCTTTTCGACGTATGGGCAGGGGTAGGTTACTCTATCTAATCTAACAACTCACACACATGTCTAGAACATCATCAGCCGTCATACCGCAAGGGTAACGACCACCGTGACACCATAGACCGACATACCGCGAGGGTAGTGACCATCGCAACAAAACTACCGTAGTGCGTGCTAGTTACTACGGTTTACTAGGGTGGTTATTGCCTATACGCCTACTGATTGTCCTCCTCTTCCATGATACTAAGTGTCAGGTGTGTGTCAACATATATAATATATAGTAATAACTGAAAGAAAACACCCATGCAATGAATATATGAAAATGTAATAAGCATGCAAAGTACTGTAAGTAATTTGGCAAGGTATACTTGCCTGGCAAGAAAGCTGCAAAGTGTAAGAGTCCAGATGTCAAGCACCAAGGGTCAAAAACTATGGCCTCAGAATGAACGTCTTCGGATGCTGAAATAAACATCACCAATATTCCCAGAATAAGCAAAATAACTAAAAAATACTACCCTTTCGTCCAATTTGGACATAGGGACAAAACGATAATTTTGGCTCAAAGCGGGGTCCATATGCGGCCTACTACTTGCACCAAAAATCGTGCCAAAGGTAAAGGTCTATAAATGGAACAAATTATAGGTCAAATAAATTCTAAACGTTAATACAAACTCAACGTTATGTCCAATTTTGGTTTTCGGTGAGCCGAACACAAATTCGCCCTTAAAGTCAACCGTAGGGCCCGCAAATATGCGGCTTGGTCAACTGTCTCAGAATAGTGTAAAACTTGGATCACAGGACCAGCGTGATACCATGAATCCATTGGCGCAAGTTTCGTCATATTCTGACGAGCATACACTAAATGGGGTGGTGTCTTACAAAAGTTGCGATACGGAGCCTTTTTACGGATACATGGGGATTCTGACGCGCACACACATCCAAATCTATTTTTGTAAAAATTTATACGTCATAGCATACCATACGCGCCGTTTGGTATAATTGTACGCGACGAGGAGGTCCCGTTTGGCGGGGAGCGCTCCGTATCACAAATTTTTATATTTCGAAAATAAGTTTTTATGAGTTTTTAATCTAATTTATTTCAATATTTAACATAAATTAAAAATAATGTAAATAACAGGAAGTGATCTCGGTTATATGGACTTTACACAAAAAAATGTAGATCTCAATTTGGATGTCTACGTTGAAGATATCGGCCTCGAAACATAGGCCGTTGGAACAGTTTTAAAGTAGTTTAAAAGTATGATTTTTTTCTCAATTTGGGGTCAATTTCTACCTAGTTAACAACACTGCTCGAATAAAAATAATTAACGGGGTTTAGAGAGGGATAGGTGGTGATCATACCGGCGAAAACAGATTCAAATTCGGGCGAGCGATGCGACGGAAAACGGTATGTGCAGGAGGGGTCGTCGCTGTCAATTCCTGCTGCGGATATCTGCGGAGTCGCGCGGCGGATGGCCGGCTGCTGCGGCGATCGCCGACGTGGCGCTGTGTTCCGGTGGTGGCGGTCGGCGGCGAGGAGCTGGGATTGGGTTTAGGGTTAGGGTTTGGGTTTCTAGTTATAATATATATATATATATATATATATATATATATATATATATATATATATATATATATATATATATATATATCGAAAAAGATGGGGGAGAGTCGCGCGGGGTTGAATCACAGAGCTCGCGGGGGGGGGGGGGGGGAGGGGGTTAGCTTAGGCTTTTGTTAGCTTTAGGATTAGTTAATTAGTGGATTAGTTAGGGATTAATGGTTTTAGAAGTAGGGTTTTAGTATTAGGGTTTTTAAGATTAGGGTTTTAGTTTCTTTTTCTTTTCTTTTCTTTTTATCTTTCTTTTCTTATTTATTATTATTATTACTACTATTATTACTATTATTATTATTACTATTAATACTATTATTATTATTATTATTATAACTATTACTTATTATTATTTCTATAATTATTATTATTACTAACATTATTGTTATTATTATTGTTGTACTATTTATTTATTTGCTTATATATTTAAGGTATAAAAATTCTGAAAATAACATTTGTACCTAGAGATAATTTCTAAAAATCTATCACTCTTCCACAAGGATCCCAAAAATTATAATAATAGTTTTGTGCAAAATTTATAAATGATTAATTATCTAGGTAATTAAATCAATAATATATATTTTCTAATTAACTACGTAATAGTATAGATAAATTTAATAATTAATTAATTAAATATAATGTTTAAAATTATGGGGTTTTACATTCTACCCAAATTACAAAAATTTTGTCCTCGAAATTGACACTAACCCATATTCATAATAAATTACTATAGCTATTACACTTCATTGACGTTTAGTAGTGCTTCCTAAAATGTCATAGTCACCCATTATAACACTTTTCTTATTTATTGTCCATATACTATTATATTATCCTCTAACTTGTCTATACTACCCAACTTACAAGAATTCTACTAGTAGTCAAAAGTCCTTCGAGGCTATTGCCTACGTTGTAAGGCGACTATATTCATTGGATCGAGAATTTTGGGATACATGTCTGAAATCTCATAACCATAATTTTTTTTCCGTAATCGTCAAGTATCGTAGTCTAATACTACCACGCCACCTGGCCAGTATGGCTGCAAGTAATTTGACTACTCTACCATAATCGTCTAGCTGCAGATGTCGCTACCTTGCTAGCGATTTGTCGTAGTCATCAGTTTGTAACAAGTTTCTTCAACTCTTTCCTAGACTTAGTCTAAGTTTTAGGGCAACAATTAAGGTCTAGACTAACTTTATAAAACTATTAGAAGTATGAACTATTTTAACAATCCAACTAATTTCTGTTGGACTAAGGGATGTTATTTAAGGTTTAAAAATAATAATAAGAGGATATATATATATTGATAAGTGCTTATATATAAGGGTTATCATTATAAACTCATTCTTTAGTTATCAATCATTACTAACACATTTATGTTTTAACTAACAAAATAAGGGTGAGGTTGAAGTAAATCAAACAGTTCATAATGGCACGAAAAGATGAACCTATGATAGAAATAATTAAGCACGAGATAAGGAATGGATATAGAAGGAAAGATTAACCACCCAAGTGGGCGAGGTGGTGATAGGAAAAGAATACTACTACTGCTACTCGCATTATCTAATTGCATCGCAGTTTTGTCACCTAGTTAAAATATCAACATATCCTCATAACTGCTAAACCACCATATATATAATTCTATGTCTATTTATAAACCTAAGATCTCGTGTCACAATGGGGTTGTGAGTATGCAATGACAAATATAACTAAAAGGTCGTACCTGTATCTATGGCTTTCTGTGCCTGCGGTCCAATATTTGTAATAATGAGTGCTTGACCTTGTCCTTGGTCGTTCAGCTGGGGTCTAGCCTCCTCCATTTGGGCTGACTGTAGAAGCATTGGTGGGTCCCTTTGGTATCCTCTACTTGAGGGTGTATGCGGTGTTCCTGATACTAATGCCATAGACCTCTGGGTCTGTTGAGGACATTTCCGGGTTTGGTGGTGACTTGAGCTACATAGCATGCACTGCCTCAATCGACAATGATAATCTCTTAGAATATGACCTATCTTACCATAAAAGTGACAAGTATGGTGCTCCTTGGTTGGATATGGTGCGATACTATATGGTTGCTTGCATGTCAAAGGGTGTCTAATGGGTCCTCCTGGTTGTGTCCTTACTGGTCCTTGGTGAATTCTCTGTTGATTTTCGTTTCCTTTGCTGATGGCCTCCTGATCCTAGCCTCTATCAATAACTCGGCATAAGAGATCTGGAACTGTGAGATAGTGTAGTGTTGGAGCTCCTGAGTTAGCCCGTATTGAAACATCTTAGCCATTTCTAAGTCATTAGGTATTAGGGCATCGCCATATTTACTGAGGCGCCTAAACGCTGCATCATACTCGTCGACTGTCTTGCTCCCCTGCTCAAGATAGAGGAACTGATCGTACAATACATCCCTTACAGTGTTCGAGAAGTACTTCCTCTCGAAGCACTCCAAGAATTGTTTCTAAGTCTGACACGTACCCAACTGGCGCTCCATTGATTCCCACCAGTGATGAGCGTTACCCTCTAGCTGAGTCCTTACGCCTATTATCCATAGATCTATAGGTAGTTATGATGCCTCTAATAACTTCTTGGTGTTGGAAATCTAGTTTGTGGTCTCCTCTGGACTCTCAATGCCTTTATACGGCTTGGGGCCCATCTGTACAAAGTCCTTGACTGAACCAACCCGAGCTTGCGGTACTAAAACTAGTGCTTGGCTTTGTGTAGGGGCTAGTGTAGCCATTCTCTCAAGTGCTGCTAGAAATTCTAGCCTCTACTCTGCCGCTTTCTGCCTGCTGACTCTGTTCCTTCATTATCATCTGGAAGAATTGGAACAACTGCGCCTGGATATCCTACGGTATTATTGGAGCTGGAAAAGTCCTATTAGGCACTATGGAAGGAGCTGATGCACCCACGAACGAGGAGATGAGTGAAGTAGGGATTGTTAGTCAGTCCATCCGGTCCCGGAAGAAGAGGAGTCGTTGAGGCCTCTCCTGGTGATTGGTCGTTGACCTCTGGAGATGCGTTGTCCCCGGTGGCGGCATGCCCATTACACAAATTTATCTCTCTGCAAGAGATGGACGGAGGATTAGGAAAAGTACATGAATCAAGCAGGATGCAAGTGCTTAAGAAGGACATATTGGAAGGAAGGTGAGTTATAGTCAAGTGTGGATGAGACATAAAACTCTAATCCTAGGTACAGGCCTGCTCGGTACAGTTACGTAACCGAAACGGCTAACTCGACCTGCGTGGGCCACCACAAAAATATGTCACACCCCAGTCCCAAAATACGTAGGACTAGGAATACGTAAGCATGTTAGTCGTATTTATATGGCAACTCTAATATATGGATACCATAATACACACGTACGCAGTAATATGAATATTAACTCACATGTGGTATATATATTGTCACAAGATCAGTATAGGAGGAACAAGGTATCAGTTAGATTATGTGTGCTGTGTGTGTGAGTTAGATGTGAGTGTATCAGTTAGAAATATTCTGAGAGTGAGTTTCCAGTGTGTGTGAGTGTAGGATAGTATATGGGGGTTATTTGTAGTGTGCAGATTTCAGTGTGTGTGTGATCCTGTGTATCAGTTAGAAGTGTCTACCTGTGTGTGTGTTAGAGTGTCTGTGAGTATAGTGTGTAGTGAGTTCAGTGTAGGCTGGAAATGAGGAACCAAACTATGTGTGTTTGTGTACCATAGAACTCAGAACCTATGTGTATTCTAATGTGTGTAGCTGTGCAAAACCCTGTGTGAGTAAGTAAATTCTGTGAGAAGAGAGAGCAGTATACAGTTTACCTGTGTGTGTGTATGGATGTGCCAGTGTATCCAGTATGTGCATCCTGTGTCACTGTGTGTGAACCTGTGTCCAGGTATCAGTGTACAGAGAGGAATTCTGTGTGTAGGATCTGTGTGTACCACTATTCAGTGAGTGAGTGAGAGAGAGCAGTGTGTATCTAGTGTGTGACTTACCTATGTGTGTGAGAGTGACTGTGAGAACCTAATGTATCAGTGTGGAGTTGGGGTAAGTGTGTTCAGTGTTTAATTCTATGTGCAGTATACCTGAGTGTGTGTGAGTTCCTGTGTAGGTGCAGAGTAGAGTACCTGTGTCTCAATGTGTCCCAGAGGTTAGGCTATGTGATCCTACCTATAGCTATATGCTTGCCTTAGAGTTAGAAAATTAGCTTAGTTAGTATCGTATTGTTTAAATAGCACTTGCTAGTTATTTTTAGTATTAGTCAGTAGTTAGTTGGTATCAAAGTATTGATATGATTAGTATTGGTCCTTGAGTTGGTATTAGGTAGTGTTATTAACTGTAAGCTATATAAGTATTATGTAATACCATATAGATAGTTATGTACTAATGTCTAGTATAGCTAGTAATGACTAGTTTAGTTAGGTTTTTGTCCAATACGGACTATTATGGTATATAAATGGACTAGTAGACCTGGATAACCTAGTATAGCCTGAGCCATGACCTAGAAGCCTCATTTCTTAATTAGTTAAACATGTTATTTCCTTAATTCAGTATCTAACATTTATACTCCATAAATAGGTCATTGTGATCCCACTTTGGACATCGATCCTCACACTTTGCTCAGGACCACAGGCAAGTACATTCTCTGACAGTTTTTGTTTTGTTGATTACTTCTATAAATTTAGTTGTATTACATACTTGATTCTGACACTATGGATACACGGGTTAGTACCCTAGATCCCTATCATGAGAAGTCGTGATTGGAATCCATCGTGCTAGTTGGGGATGGGGAACTATTAGTAGATTATTTGATCATATCCAAACATTTACATGCATCATAGCTCACCCTACTTCTCACGTCGGGTGCAGCCTGACCATTTACATGCTTCATAGCTGTTATATATGATTAACCTGACCACTACATGCATCATAGCTAACCATATGGTTAGCCTGACCTACAAGAATTATAGTCAATCATATATAACCAGCCTGATCTAGTCCCAAACCGATCACATAATAAACTGATATTTCAAACACTTAGCTAGAGGTTTATACTTTATTTCAGATTCACTTGTTCTAGCATTCACTGTTTATTGTTCATTGCTAGATGTTCTATTGCCTATTTCATTTCTCCAGTACTTTATATTTCCAGTATTTATTCTCATCTTGTATTTCTTACACTGTTTATAGTTTTTTTCACCTTAAATGAAACTGCTGTTAGTGTTTGTGCTTCGCTCCAATCCTGACTGGATAATATTTTTCAGAGGACCTGGAGAACTTTTGCCCCACTCATTACGGTCCAGGATTAGAGGGAGATTTCACTCCGGAAATCCCAGAGGAGTTGCCTATCCTAGAGGAGATCCTACCTGTCTGCACTTAGCTTACTTTTTCCTGTATTATTGTATTAGAACTGAGTTTGGGTTGTATTATTATTTTGTAACTTTTGAGGTCATCTAGACTCAGGACTTGTGTTGTACTTATTTGTGTTTGGCTTATGGTATAACTCTTTATTTCCATTCTCATCGTGCTCATTTATTTCATATATCTTGTGATTGAGTATATTTATAGAACTGTGGATTATATTATCTTTGTCCTCCGTACGGAGTTGAGACTATTGACAGGATGTATATATTATGTTGAGACCTAGACAGCGTTCTACCGCCGATGCTGCGGCGTTGGCTGGACGTACCCACGACTCATGTCCAAATTTTGGGTGCGGATCGTGACATATTTTTAGTGGTGGCCCATGCAGGTCTAGATTCGCATTAGAGCGATATCGTAGTGGTGCTCGCTTAGAGTATTGCTACGAGCCTGTTTTAGAAAATAGGAAATTAGGCCGAGAATATGCTCAATCATAATTAGGAAATTTCTGATTCTTATAATACTACTCTTAATGATTATTTCCTTTAGAATTTACTGTCCTTCCTTGATGATATCGTGTCTATTGCCTTAATTAAATCTTTCGATCAGTCTTCAGGATGCCGTCGAGGACCAGGTCCCTAAGACTCGGAGCAGCAGAGTCAGAGAGGTCTGCCACCTCTCACCCTGCCGGACAGACATCCGCAGCATCTCCTACATCTCCAGTGCATGTGGGAGTGTCTGCACTATTCGGGGGTCCTCCCCCACCTGTCCAGAGGGTTCCCATAGCTACGACGGAGCCTCTACCACCACCACCACCGCCTCAGTATCCAGGAGGTGTGCCCGTTTATGGGGCACAGATGTTCGCTTTGATTCAGGGCATGGTCGATGCCCAGGGCATGGAGAATGCTCATTAGGTGGCTCTCCAGGCTGTGGAGAGAGTCGCCCAACAGCAGCAGCATCCGGGTCAGTATCACCAGAGGCCGGGCACCATTGTGGACTTCAAGAGGATGATGCCTCGGGAGTTCAAGGGGACAGAAGGGATACTCTACGCCGATGATTGGCTAGAGGACATCGAGAGGAACTTGCGCTTGGCGCAGCTTCCGGAGGCCCTTCAGATCGAGGCCGTCGGCAGCCAGATGTTCGATATCACCCTGACGTGGTTTTGGACGGAGCCGAGACTCCTTGACGGGGGACTCACTTGGGAGGCTTTCAGGGAGATCTTCAAGGAGAAGTTCTTTCTCGATGTTGCCCTGGGAGCCTTGGAGAGTCAGTTCCATGACTTAGTCCAGGGGAGCTCGTCCGTCGATGAGTATGCCACAAAGTTTTGCCGCCTGAGCCGCTTCGCACCGTCAATGATTAGAGATCCAGGGGACAGGGCCCGGAAGTTCAGAAAGGGGCTAACAAGAAAGATCAGGTCTCGCACGTCGGGACATCGCACCGCTACCTTCGAGGGCATATTGATGGATGCCCAGATAGCCGAGGACGACTTGGACCTCAGGCCCAAGAGGGGACGCGATATTTCCGGAGGAGCAAACAGTAGTGCGGGACCGGGCAAGCGTCCACACTATCAGCAGCAGCAAAGGCCCTTTCAGCAGCAGCATCAACAGCACCAGGCACCAGCCCGAGGACAGGTCCAGCATCAGCAGCAGAGGCATACTCAGGCCGCCATCCAGTGTACGTACTACGGAAAGGCAGGACATACTAGAGAGATCTGCAGGAAAAGATTGAGCACATGTCTATCCTGTGGATCGACGACACACCAGCTGAGGGATTGCCCTACCATTCAGACTCGTCCAGGTCAGGGTGGAGCAGCCGCCCAGAGAGGACCAGACAGGGTACCTGCCGTACCAGGAAGCCAACAACCGAGGGGACCACTTCCACCATAACATCAGAGGTTTGCCCAGCACCAGCAGCAGAGAGGTGCACCCCAGAGGCGAGCGTACGCCATGGCAGTCGAGGAGATCGAGCCAGCAGGAGACTTGATCACAGGTTCAGTTCTTCTCGATTGTATTCCCGTATTTACCTTATTTGACTCTGGCACTTCCCATAGTTTTGTGTCTGTATCTTATGCACTTTGACATCATTTAGACACAGAACCATTAGCTAGGACTTGCATGATCATGACTGGTGGAGGTATTATCCTAGTCCGTGATTACTGCAAGGACCGAAGGGTGTCAGTAGGTGGCCGAGAGTTGAGCGTGAGCTTACTCGTCATGCCACTTCCGGGGTACGATATTATACTCGAAATGGACTGGTTGAGTAGGCATCATGCTACTATAGATTGTTATTGTGGCAGAGTATTATTTAGACCACCAGGAGAGCCGGAGTTTGAGGTCGTCAGAGGAGCAGCGGAACAGAGCAGGAGCACATTTTGCGGAGCCAGGGCAGAAGAAGAGGAGTTGCCACATCCTCTAATAGCGGAGTTCCTGGATGTATTTCCAGAGGAGTTGCCAGGCTTGCCGCCAGACAGAGATGTTGAATTCTCTATAGACTTGGTTCCAGGAGCAGAGCCCATTTCATAACATGTCTATAGAGTCAACAACAGCAAGCTGGCAGAACTGAAGAAGCAAGTTGAGGAGTTACAGGATAAAGGTTTCATCAAATCCAGTTCATCACCATGGGGAGCTCCGGTATTGTTCGTACCGAAGAAGGACGGCATGGTACGCATGTACATTGATTATAGAGCTTTGAACAACCTCACTATCAAGAACAAATACCTGCTGCCGAGGATAGATGATCTTTTCGATCAGTTGAGCGGGGCGAAGGTGTTTTCGAAGATAGATTTGAGGTCAGGCTATCACCAGGTGAAGGTGAAGAGAGAAGACACGCCGAAGACAGCCTTTCGGACCAGATATGGCCAGTTTGAGTTCATGGTGATGCCATTTACTTTAACCAATGCACCGGCAGTATTGATGAACCTGATGAACAAGGTGTTCCACCAGTACCTTGACAAGTTCATGGTGGTGTTCATTGACGATATTCTTGTATATTCCAAGACCTCGGAGGAGCACGAAGAGCACCTGAGGGTAGTGTTAGAGACTCTCAGGAGGGAGGAGCTGTACAGGAAACTCTCAAAGTATGAATTCTTCCTTGACAAGGTTAAATTTCTTGGGCATGTGGTATCGGGTGACAGAATCTCGGTTAACCCACAAAAGATCGAGGCAGTGGAGTCATGGGCTACCCCCAGTTCGGTAGCTGAGATCAAGAGTTTTCTCGGGCTAGCAGGATACTACAGGAGGTTTGTACAAGACTTCTCCAGGATTGCAGTGCCGATGACCAGGCTGACTAGGAAGGATGTGGATTTTGTCTGGACGGAGGATTGCCAGGCCGTATTTTATGAGCTGAAGAAGAGGTTGACGACAGCTCCAATTTTGACGTTGCCAGCAAGGATGGGTGGTTTCATCATCTACAGTGATGCTTCAGGAAAGGGTCTGCGATGTGTTCTTCAGCAGCACGGGAAGGTAATTGCCTATACTTCTAGGAAGTTACGTCCTCATGAAAAGAACTACCCCACCCACGATTTGGAGTTGGCAGCAGTTATCTTCGCTCTAAAGCTGTGGAAACATTACCTGTACGGAGAGCGTGTGGAGATCTTCACAGACCATAAGAGTTTGAAGTACGTGTTCACACAGAAGGAGCTGAACATGCGGCAGAGGAGGTGGTTGGGGTTGATGAAGGACTCCGACATCTCATTGCAGTACCACCCAGGGAAGGCCAACGTAGTCGCCGATGCTTTGAGCAGGTATCCGATGGCTATGTACTTGACGACAGATAGACATTTATTGGCTGATTTGTAAAGCTTGGAGGTTGAGGTATTAGTTCCCGGTACTGAGATTCAGATGTGGGATTACAGATACAGTCCGAGCTGATGGACAGGATCAGAGCTGCGCAGTACGATGATGAGGCTCTGAGGAGTATCAGAGCACAGATTCGGACAGGATTGTCGGATGACTTTACTATCGCAGATGATGGTTCTTTACGGCACGGCACGAGGATGTGTGTGCCGAGCGGGGAGCTGCGCGAGGAGGTTTTACAGGAGGCACACCGCTCTCAGTACTCGATGCATCCCGGTGCCAACAAGATATATCGAGACTTGAGGGAGCACGTATGGTGGCATGGAATGAAGCGCGAGGTAGCACGCTTCGTATCCCGGTGTCTAGTGTGCCAGCAGGTAAAGGCGGATCGGCAGAGGCCAGGTGGATTGCTTCAACCTTTACCTATCCCAGAGTGGAAATGGGAGCACGTGACCATGGATTTTGTTTCAGGGCTTCCGCATTATCTAGGAGGGAAGGACGCGATTTGGGTCATCGTGGACAGGTTGACCAAATCAGCCCACTTCTTACCTTTCAAGGTGGGCACGTCGACAGAGAGGCTAGCAGAGATGTACGTACGACAGATCGTTAGGCTTCATGGAGTTCCTGTGAGCATCGTCTCAGATCGGGATAGTCGTTTTACTTCCCACTTCTGTAGGAGTTTGCAGGCTAGCTTGGGCACTCAGCTCAAGTTCAGTACCTCATACCACCCCCAGACAGACGGGCAGTCTAAAAGGACTATTCAGACTCTCGAGGATATGCTACGCATTTGCGTTTTAGATCTCGAAGGTTCTTGGGAGGATCATCTGCACCTGGTAGAGTTTGCTTACAACAACAGCGACCAGGCCAGCATCGAGATATCACCATTTGAGGCTCTTTATGGACGAAGGTGTCGTACACCGTTATCTTGGGATGATATTGGAGAGAGAGCCTTGCTAGGACCAGAAATGGTCATGGATGCAGCAGAAAAGGTAAAACTCATCAGAGACAGACTGCGAGTGGCGCAGGACAAGCAGCGGCATTGGGCCGACAGCCACCGTAGACCCCTTGAGTTTCAGGTATAGATTATTATTTTTCTGGTTTGTGTTTGTTTGTTTAGACTGCGTGTTGAGACTGTTTTGTTTTAGGTTGGCGATCTAGTATTCCTACGGATTTCTCCGACGCGTGGCACAATTTATTTTGGTGGAGGCGGGAAGCTTAGCCCACGCTACATCGGACCCTTCAGTATTCTTGCGAGGGTAGGTGCAGTGGCGTATAGACTAGACTTGTCGCCTGCACTAGAGGAAGTGCATGATGTGTTCCACGTGTCACAGCTGAGGTGGTACGTGGCAGACCCTAGTCACGTACTTGATCACTCGGAGATCGAGGTTGGTCCGACTCTCAGCTACCTTGAGCAGCCCGTAGAGATCTTGGATCGCAGAGAGAAGGTGTTGCGGAACCAAACTATTTTGTGTTGCATGGAGACATCACTCTCCAGGAGAGTCGACCTGGGAGAGAGAGGACGAAATGCGCGAGCAATACCGGTATCTCTTCTAGACTTGAGGTATATTTCCTTTTCTGATTTTATTTTTGTTCTAGTTCAGTCCAATTTCAAGGACGAAATTATTTTTAGTAGAATATACTTGTCACTACCATATTTCCAGATTAGGGCATTAGTGTAATTTCCCTATTTGATTTAATTATGTATTTAATTAATATGGTGAGTTTTATAAATTAATTATATGTTGTTATTGATATTTGGTTTAGGTGGAACCCTAGAAAACTCACTAGATCTAACCCTAATGACTAAACCCTAATCTACCCTTTTGAATTAGGAAGTTAAAAACCCTAGAATTAACCAACCTTAGTTAATTAAATTTTTCATGACTTAACATGAAGGATTAGCTTAACCCTTTACATTAGAAAAACCCTAAAACCTAGCTTTTATTATAAAGGGGAGCCTCCCTCAAACCATTCTTCATATAGAAAGAAAGAAAACCTAGCCTCCCTTTGAAAACCCTTTCCCCTACCCCCCAAATTCGGAATCCAGACCTAGGAGATCCCTCTTCCTCCTCCAACAAAGGGAAAACAAGGAGCTTGGGTCAAGAAGCCTTGGGGAAGGAGAACCTTCATTGGGAAACCATCTCCCATAGGTAAAATCCAATTTTTATCCATTTAAATTCTGTTTTCTGTTATTGTTGCCCATTAGGAACCCATCTTGATGTTTAGATTTTGATTTAGGGTTTTTGTTTTGGGTTTTTCAGAAGTTCTAGGTATAGGTTCGATTCAGCACACTAAGTGCTCGATGAAATGTTTATTAGGGACTTATCTACCTAATGTATTCAAATTTATGCATATTTTGATATATTAATCTATATACATAGTATAATTACTAGTGTAGCTGTGTATGGGTTCATTGTGCAGTCGGGGTGACTGGCTGTGTTGGTTCTGTGCAGTCGGGTAGAGTTTTTGTATAGGAACTGTGTCTGTGGGAGTCCTTGTGTCTTGTGTAGTGTAGTGTGTGTATATTTCATTATATCCAGAACTTTTGTAGCTTAGTATCAGTCAGTTTGAGAGTGTTCATATGTGACTGTGTGTGTAGGATTTTAATTTCAGTATATGCAACTGTGTTTCAGATATAGGGAAGTGAGTTAGATGTGTGTAGTATAGATTCTGTGTGTATCAGTTAGAACATTGTATTTGGACTGTGTGTGTGTGTAGTGAATTGGGTATCAGTGAGTGTTCCTATGTGAATTCAGTGTATCCAGATCAGTATACCTGTGTGTCAGTGTAGGAGGAACAAGGTATCAGTTAGATTATGTGTGCTGTGTGTGTGAGTTAGATGTGAGTGCATCAGTTAGAAATATTCTGAGAGTGAGTTTCCAGTGTGTGTGAGTGTAGGATAGTATATGTGGGTTATTGGTTGTGTGCAGATTTCAGTGTGTGTGTGATCCTAGGTATCAGTTAGAAGTGTCTACCTGTGTGTGTGTTAGAGTGTCTGTAAGTATAGTGTGTAGTGAGTTCTGTGTAGGCTGGGAATAAGGAACCAAACTGTGTGTGTGTGTGTACCATAGAACTCAGAACCTTTGTGAATTCTAATATGTGCAGCTGTGCAAAACCCTGTGTGAGTGAGTGAATTCTGTGAGAAGAGAGAGAGAGAGTAGTATGCAGTTTACCTGTGTGTGTGTGTGTGGATGTGCCAGTGTATCCAGTGTGTGCATCCTGTGTCACTGTGTGTGAACCTGTGTCCAGGTATCAGTGTGCAGAAAGGAATTCTGTGTGTAGGATCTGTGTGCACCACTATTCAGTGAGTGAGTGAGAGAGAGCAGTGTGTATCTAGTGTGTCACTTACCTATGTATGTGCGAGTGACTGTGAGAACCTAATGTATCAGTGTGGAGTTGGGGTAAGTGTGTTCAGTGTTTAATTCTATGTGCAGTATACCTGAGTGTGTGTGAGTTCCTGTGTAGGTGCAGAGTAGAGTACCTGTGTCTCAATGTGTCCCAGAGGTTAGGCTATGTGATCCTACCTGTAGCTATATGCTTGCCTTAGAGTTAGGAAATTAGCTTAGTTAGTATCGTATTGTTTAAATCGCACTTGCTAGTTATATTTAGTATTCGTAAGTAGTTACTTGATATCAAAGTATTGATATAATTAGTATTGGTCCTTGAGTTGGTATTAGGTAGTGTTATTAACTGTAAGCTATATAAGTATTATGTAATACCATATAGATAGTTATGTACTAATGTCTAGTATAGCTAGTAATGACTAGTTTAGTTAGGTTTTTGTCCAATATGGACTATTATGGTATATAAATGGACTAGTAGACCTGGATAACCTAGTATAGCCTGAGCCATGACCTAGAAGCCTCATTTCTTAATTAGTTAAACATGTTATTTTCTTAATTCAGTATCTAACATTTATACTCCACAAATAGGTCATTGTGATCCCACTTTGGACATCGATCCTCACACTTTGCTCAGGACCACAGGCGAGTACATTCTCTGACAGTTTTTGTTTTATTGATTACTTCTATAAATTTAGTTGTATTACATACTTGATTCCGACACTATGGATACACGGGTTAGCACCCTAGATCCCCATCATGAGGAGTCATGATTGGAATCCATCGTGCAAGCTGGGGATGGGGAACTATTAGTAGATTATGTGATCATATCCAAACATTTACCTGCATCATAGCTCACCACACTTCTCACGTCGGGTGCGGCCTGACCATTTACATGCTTCATAGCTGTTATATATGATTAGCCTGACCACTACATGCATCATAGCTAACCATATGGTTAGCCTGACCTACAAGAATCATAGTTAATCATATATAACCAGCCTGATCTAGTCCTAAGCCGATCACATAATAAACTGATATTTCAAACACTTAGCTAGAGGTTTATACTTTATTTCAGATTCACTTGTTCTAGCATTCACTGTTTATTGTTCATTGCTAGATGTTCTATTACCTATTTTATTTCTCCAGTACTTTACATTTCTAGTATTTATTCTCATCTTATATTTCTTACACTATTTATAGTTTTTGTCAACTTAAATGAAACTGTTGTTAGTGTTTGTGCTTCGCTCCAATCCTGACTGGATAACATTTTTCAGAGGACCTGGAGAACTTTTGCCCCACTCATTACGGTCCAGGATTAGAGGGAGATTTTACTCCGGAAATCCCAGAGGAGTTGCCTATCCTAGAGGAGATTCTACCTGTCTGCACTTTGCTTACTTTTTCCTGTATTATTATATTAGAACTGAATTTGAGTTGCATTATTATTTTGTGACTTTTGAGGTCATCTAGACTCAGGACTTCTATTATACTTATTTGTGTTTGGCTTATGGTATAACTCTTTATTTTCATTCTCATCGTGCCTATTTATTTCATATAGCTTGTGATTGAGTATATTTATAGAACTGTGGATTATATTATCTTTGTCCTCCGTACGGAGTTGAGACTATTGACAGGATGTATATATTATGTTGAGACCTAGACAGCGTTCTTCCGCCGATGCTGCAGCGTAGGCTGGACGTACCCACGACTCATGCCCAAATTTCGGGTGCGGGTCGTGACAGGTAGGGGTAGGCTACTCTATCTAATCTCACATCTCACACACACGTCTAGAACATCATCAGCCGTCATACCACGAGGGTAGCGACCATCGTGACACCATCGACCGACATACCGCGAGGGTAGCGACCATCATGACACAACTATCGTAGTGCGTGCTAGTTACTACGGTTTACCAGAGTGGTTGTAGCCCATACGCCTACTGATTGTCCTCCTCTCCCATGATACTAAGTGTCAGGTATGTGTCAACATATATAATATATAGTAATGACTAAAAAAAATATACATGCAATAAATATATGAAAATTTAAGAAGCATGCAAAGTACTGTAAGCAATTTGACAAGGTATACTTGCCTGGTAAGAAAGCTACAAAGTGTAAGAGTCCTGATGTCAATCACCAAGGGTCAAAAACTATGGCCTTAGAATGAACATCTCCGGATGCTGAAATAAACATCACCAATATTGCCAGAATAAGCGAGATAGCTAGAAAATACTACCCTTTCGTCCAATTTGGACCTAGGGGCAAAACGATAAATTTGGGTCAAAGCGGGGTCCATAAGTGGCCCACTTTGTACCGAAGAGCGTGCCAAAGATAAAGGTCTCTAAATGGGATAAATTATAGGTGAGATACATTCTAAACGTCAATACAACTCAACGGTACATTCAATTTTCGATTCCGGTGAGCCGAACACAAATTTGTCCTTAAAGTCAACTGTGGGGGCCTGCAAATAGGCAGCTTGGTCAACTGTCTCATAATTGTGTGAAACTTGGGTCACAAGACCAGCATGATACCATGAATCCAGTGGCACAAGTTTCGTCACATTCTGACGAGCGTACACTAAATGGGGTGCTGTCTTGCAAAAGTTGCGATACGGGGCCTTTTTACGGATACAGGGTGATTCCGATGCGCACACACGTCCAAATCAGTTTTTGCAAAAACCAACACGTCAGGGCATACCATACACGCCTTTCGATACAATTGGTACACGAAGAGGCGATACCGTTTGGCGGGGCGAGCTCCGTATCATAAATTTTTATGTTTCAAAAATAAGTTTTTATGAGGTTATAACCTAATTTATTTCTGCATTTAACACAAATTAAAAATAATGTAATTAACAGGAAGTGATCTTTGTTATATGAAATTTACATAGAAAAAGGTAGATCTTGATTTGGATTTCTACGTTGGGAGATATCGGCCTCGAAACATAGGCCATTGGAACAGTTTTAAAGCAGTTTAAAATTATGGTTTTTCCTCAACTTGGCGTCGATTTCTACCTAGTTAATAATACTGCTCGAATAAAACTAATTAACGGGGTTTAGAGAGGGATAAGTGGTGATCATACCGGTGAAGACGAATTTAAATTCGGGCGAGCGATGCGACGGGAAATGGCATGTACAGGAGGCGTCGTCGCTGTCAATTCCTGCTGCGGATATCCGCGGGGTCGCACGGCGGACATACGGCTGCTGCAGCGATCGCCGGTGCGGCGCTGCATTCCAGTGGTGACGGTTGGCAGGGCGGAGGTGGAGATTGGTTTTAGGGTTAAGGTTTGGGTTTCTACTTATAATATATATACACATATATATATATAGATATCGAGAGAGAGGGGGGAGAGTCGCGCGGGGTTGAATCACAGAGCTCGCGGAGGTGGGAGGGTTAGCTTAGGCTTCTGTTAGCTTTAGGTTTAGTTACTTAGTGGATTAGTTAGGGATTAATGGTTTTAGAAGTAGGGTTTTAATATTATGGTTTTTAAGATTAGAGTTTTAATTTCTTTTTCTTTTCTTTTCTTTTTATCTTTCTTTTCTTATTTATTATTATTATTACTACTATTATTACTATTATTATTATTATTACTATTAATACTATTATTATTATAACTATTACTTATTATTATTACTATTTCTATAATTATTATTATTACTAACATTATTGATATTATTATTATTATACTATTTATTTATTTTATTATATATTTAAGGTATAAAAATTTAGAAAATAACATTTGTAACCTGAGATAATTTCTAAAAATCTATCACTCTTCCACAAGGATCCCAAAAATTATAAAAATAGTTTTGTGCAAATTTCTAAATGATTAATTATGTAGGTAATTAAATCAAAAATAAATATTTTCTAATTAACTACAAAAGTATAAATAAATTCAATAATTAATTAATTAAATATAATGTTTAAAATTATGGTGTTTTACATTCTACCCAACTTACAAAAATTTTATCCTCAAAATTAACACTAACCCATATTCATAATAAATTACTATAGGTATTACACTTCATTAATGTTTAGTAGTGCTTCCTAAAAGGTCATAGTAAGCTATTATAACACTTTTCTCATTTATTGTCCATACACTATTCTATTATCCTCTAACTTGTCTATACTACCCAACTTACAAGAATTCTAATAGTAGTCAAAAGTCCTTCGAGGCTATTGCCTAGGGTGTAAGGCGACTATATTCATTGGATCCAGAATTTTGGGATACTTGTCTGAAATCTCATAACCATAATTTTTTTTCTGTAACCGTCAAGTATCGTAGTCTAATACTGCCACGCCACCTGGCCAGTATGGCTGCAAGTAATTTGACAACTCTACCATAATCGTCTAGCTGCAGATGTCGCTACCTCGCCAGCGATTTGTCATAGTCATCAGTTCGTAACAAGTGCCTTCAACTCTTACCTAGGCTTAGTCTAAGTTTTAGGGCAACAATTAAGGTCTGGACTAACTTTATAAAACTATTACAAGTATGAACTATTTCAACAATCCAACTAATTCCTGTTAGACTAAGGGATGCTATTTAAGGTTTAAAAATAATAATAAGAGGATATATATATTGCTATAGTGCTTATATATAAGGGTTATCATTATGAATTCATTCTTTGGTTATCAATCATTATTAACACATTTATTTTTTAACTAACAAAATAAGGATGAGGTTGAAGTAAATCAAACAGTTCATAATGGCACGAAAAGATCTAACTATGATAGGAAGAATTAAGCACGAGATAAGGAATAGATATAGAAGGGAATATTAACCACCCAAGGAGACGAGGTGGTGATAGGAAAAGAATACTACTACTGTTACTCGTGTCATCCAATAGCATCGCGGTTATGTCACCTAGTTAAAATATCAACATATCCTCATAACTGCTAAACCACCATATATATAATTATACGTCTATTTATACACCTAAGATCTCGTGTCACAATGGGGTTATGAGTATGCAATGACAAATATAACTAAAAGGTCGTACCTGTATCTATGGCTTCCAATGCCTGCGGTACCATATTTGTCATAATGAGTGCTTGACCTTGTCCTTGGTCGTTCAGCTGGGGTCTAGCCTCCTCCATTTGGGCTGACTGTAGAAGCATTGGTAGGTCCCATTGGTATCCTATACTTGAGGGTGTATGCGGTGTTCCTGATACTAATGCCATAGACCTCTGGGTCTGCTGAGGATATTCCCGGGTTTGGTGGTGACTTGAGCCACAAAACATGCACTGCCTCAATCGACGATGATAATCTCTTAGAATATGACCTATGTTACCATAAAAGTGACAAGTATGGTGCTCCTTGGTTGGATATGGTGCGGCACTGTATAGTTGATGGCGTGTCAATGGGTGTCTAATGGGTCCTCCTGGTTGTGTCCTTACTGGTCCTTGGTGAATTCTCTGTTAATTTTTTATTCCTTTGCTGATGGCCACCTGGATTCTGGACTCAGTCAATAACTCGGCATAAGAGATCCGGGACTGTGAGCTAGTGTAGTGTTGGAGCTCCTGAGTTAGACCGCGGTGAAACCTCTTATCCTTCTCCAAGTCATTAGGTATTAGGGCAGCACCATATTACGGAGGCGGCTAAACTCTACATCATACTCGTCGACTGTCTTGCTCCACTGCTCCAGATGGAGGAACTAATCGCACAATGCATCCCTTACATTATCCGAAAAGTACTCCTCTAGAAGTACTCCAAGAATTATTTCCAAGTCTGACACGTACCCAACTGACGCTCCATTGATTCCCACCAGTGATGAGCGTTACCCTCTAGCTGAGTCCTTATGCCTAATATCAATAGATCTATTGGTAGTCATGATGCCTCTAACAACTTCTTGGTGTTGGCAATCCAGTTTGTGGTCTCCTCTGGGCTCTCAATGCCTTTATACGGCTTGGGGCCCATATGTACAAAGTCCTTGACTGAACCAACCCGAGCTTGCGGTACAAAAATAGTGCCTGGGTTTGTGCAGGGGCTAGTGTAGCCATTCTCTCAAGTGCTGCCAGAAATTCTAGCCTCTGCTCCGCCACTTTCTGTCTGCTGACTTTGTTCCTGCATTATCATATGGAAGAATTGGAACAACTGCGCCTGGATATCCTACGGTGCTAGTTGGACCTGGAAAAGTCCTATTAGGCACCATGGAAGGAGCTAATGGACCCACGAACGAGGAAACGAGTGAATTAGGGTATTGCTAGTCAGTCCATCCGGTCCGGGAAGAAGAGGAGTCGTTGAGGCCTCTCTTGGTGATTGGTCGTTGACCTTTGGAGACGCGTTGTACCCGGTGGCGGCATGCCCGTTACGCAAATTCATCTCTCTGCAAGAGATGGCCGGAGGATTAGGAAGAGTACATGAATCAAGCAGGATGCAAGTGCTTAAGTAGGACATGTTGGAAGAAAGGTGAGTTATAGTCAAGTATGGATGAGACCTAAAACTCTAATCCTAGGTACAGGCCCGCTCGGTACAGTTACGTAACCGAAACGGCTAACTCGACTTGCATGGGCCACCACAAAAATATGTCACGCCCCAGTCCAAAAATAGGTTGGACTAGGAATACGTAAGCATGTCAGTCGTATGTATATGTCAACTCTAATATATGGATACCATAATACACACGTACGCTATAATATGAATATTAACTCATATATGGTATATATATGGTCACAAGTTACATAAATACTAATCTCATCCACACAACAAGTCATAGAAAAGAAATAACTAACTAGAATAATGAGTCTGAATAATCCAAAAATAATTGTCGGGTGGAGACAAATCCACTACCAATGACTATAGCAATACTAAAATGAGAGAGGAGGGTAAATCTCCAATATAAAATAAGATGATGACATAAGTGTATCAGCTAAAAGATCCATCGCGAGAGATAATCAAAGATGCTCTGAAGGTAAGACCTCCTCAGCTGAAAATAATGCATCAGGTCTTGGCCCGTACTCCTGCGGATACTCCAGATCGTCTATACCTGGCAAGGGACCAGGTCCTCAGAGGACATAACAAGATACATAGAAATATGACAATTAAATACAGTAACATGCATAATAGGCAGAAAATATATAAGTACTTTGTATAAGACAATCTATATGAATATGCATAATGAGGACAACTTTTCGACATATGGGTAGGGGTAGGCTACTCTATCTAATCTCACAAACTCACACACACGTCTAGAAATCATCAGCCGTCATACCGCGAGGGTAGCGACCATCGTGACACCATTGACCAACATACCACGAGGGTAGCGACCATCGCGACACAACTACCGTAGTACGTACTAGTTACTACGGTTTACCAGAGTGGTTATAGCCCATACGCCTACTGATTGTCCTCCTCTCCCTTGATACTAAGTGTCAGGTATGTGTCAACATATATAATATATAGTAATGACTGAAAGAAAACACACATGCAATGAATATATAAAAATATAATAAGCATGCAAAGTACTGTAAGCAATTTGACAAGGTATACTTGCCTGGCAAGAAAGCTGCAAAGTGTAAGAGTCCAGATGTCAAGCACCAAGGTCAGAAACTATGGCCTTAGAATAAACGTCTCCGGATGCTGAAATAAATATCAACAACGTTCCCAGAATAAGCGAGATAGCTAGAAAATACTACTCTTTCGTCCAATTAGGACACAGGGGCAAAATAGTAAATTTGGGTCAAAAAGGGGTCTAAATGTGGCCCACTTTGCACCGAAAAGCGTGCCAAAGATAAAGGTCTCTAAATGGGATAAATTATAGGTAAAATATATTCTAAACGTCAATATAACTCAATGATATGTCCAATTTAGGATTCCGGTGAGCCGAACACAAATTCACCCTTAAAGTCAACCGTAGGGCCCGTAAATAGGCAGCTTAGTCAACTGTCTCATAATTGCGTGAAACTTGGGTCACAGGACTAGCGTGATACCATTAATCCAGTGGCGCAAGTTTTATCACATTCTGACGAGCGTACACTAAATGGGGTGGTGTCTTGCAAAAGTTGTGATACGGGGCCTTTTTACCGATACGGGGTGATTTCGATGCGCACACACGTCCAAATCAGTTTCCGTAAAAATCCACACGTCAGGGCATACCATACACGCCTTTCGATGCAATTGGTACCCGACGAGGCGGTCCCGTTTGGTGGGGGGCGCTCCGTATCATAAATTTTTATATTTCAAAAATAAGTTTTTATGAGTTTTTAACCTAATTTATTTCTGCATTTAACACAAATTAAAAATAATGTAATTAACAGGAAGTGATCTCGATTATATAGACTTTATACAGAAAAAGGTAGATCTCGATTTGGATTTCTATGTTGGGAGATATCGGCCTTGAAATATAGGCCATTGGAACAGTTTTAAAGCAGTTTAAAAGTATAGTTTTTCCTCAACTTGGCGTCGATTTCTACCTAGTTAATAACGCTGCTCGAATAAAACTAATTAACGGGGTTTAGAGAGGAATAGGTGGTGATCATATCGGAGAAGACGGATTCAAATTCGGACGAGCGATGCGACAGGAAATGGCGTGTACAGGAGGGGTCATCGCTGTCAATTCTTGCTGCGGATATCCGCGGGGTCGCGCGGCGGACAGCCGGCTGCTGCGGCGATCGCCGGCGCGGCGCTACGTTCCGATGGTGGCGGTCGGCGGCACGGAGCTGGAGATTGGGTTTAGGGTTAGGGTTTGGGTTTCTACTTATAATATATATACACATATATATATAGATATCTAGAGAGAGGGGGGTGAGTCGCACGGGGTTGAGTCAAAAAGCTCGCGGGGGGGGGGGGGGAGGGTTAGCTTAGGCTGTTGTTAGCTTTAGGTTTAGTTGCTTAGTGGATTAAGTAGGGATTAATTGTTTTGGAAGTAGGGTTTCAGTATTAGGGTTTTTAAGATTAGGGTTTTAATTTCTTTTTCTTTTCTTTTCTTTTCTTTTCTTTTCTTTTTATCTTTCTTTTCTTATTTATTATTATTATTACTACTATTATTACTATTATTATTATTACTATTAATACTATTACTTATTATTATTACTATTTCTATAATTATTATTATTACTAAGATTATTATTATTATTATTATTATTAATATACTATTTATTTATTTGCATATATATTTAAGATATAAAAATCTAGAAAATAATATTTGTACCCAGAGATAATTACTAAAAATCTATCACTCTTCCACACGGATCGCAAAAATTATAATAATAGTTTTGTGCAAAATTTCTAAATAATTAATTATCTAGGTAATTAAATCAATAATATATATTTTCTAATTAACTACGAAATAATATAGATAAATTAAATAATTAAATAATTAAATAATTAAATAATTAAATAATTAAATAATTAAATAATTAAATAATTAAATATAATATTTAAAAACATGGGATTTTACAGCCAATGTCGCTAATGAGAATATTTTACTATAGCTCTGGTTTACTTATAAGGGTTCAACAATACTATGATATACCCTAATCAAGCAAATAACACACCAATCATGAAATTATCAACCTACTCATAAACATAAGATTATGCGATTAAGAAAAAATTTCTTAAATCCGTTAATAATGTTCACCAGTCCTCAAAATTTTTAATATTTTCATATCTAAAATTACTAATTTAAGTCATACTTAATTGTCAAGTAATACACCTAACAAACTTTATTATAGTATTGTTTCCCTCCACTGATACTTAATTTGTATATAGGAGACGTCTACCCACCTTTGATCAGACTACTTCCTTGAATTTACAAATTTTTTATAAGATTTTATGCTAGCAAAGGAAAATATTTCAAATTTTATTTGATATCTTTTTTAAAATAACAATACTACTATATACTTATTACATCCATACTCTTATTTATTAAGGCAAATATGATAAGGAAACTAACTTTGCAAACATTACGAGTTGGCTAATTTCTCAATTTCTACCAAGCACGAATTTTGTTTCTCCGGAATAGAAAGAAACATTAAACAATAATGCAAGTTGTCAATGAAGGAGGAAAGATCAATGGCAAATATACGGAGTCCAATGGCGATAATGGAGTTTAAAATATAAATTTTCAAGTAGTTATGGATTGAGATCCTATCTTGGTCTATTCCTATTCACAGGCTCGTTTGGTACAATAACATAACCGAGACGATTAATCAAGACCTGCATGGGCTACCACAAAAATATATCAATTTCTGTCTAATATATCTAGGACTAGGAGTATGTAACATGTCAGTTACGTATCAAGTAGAATCTAGTCCATATTGAATATGTATAAGCTGTCTAGAGGGCAAATATATCTATCTAAATGTTAAGTCAACTATATCTCAATCCACATAAAATAGTCATACGAAGAGCGAACCAAGTGCGTTAAGGTTGATCAGACCATAATACACTGATTCTATATAGACAAATGCATCAGTGTGGGCTCCCACTAACACATAAGTCAAGAAAAAGCTCGTTAAAAGAATATGTTTACAAAACTAGGTTATAAAACAGAATAAGTCAATGAGAAATAAATGTAACAATGGCTAAAGATGAATATAAATACAAATAGATTAATCTCATCAAAATCTAAAAGACGTCCGGTGGAGACAAATCCACTACTAGTAGACATAAAGTAAAAGATAAAGTAATAAAACTAAGTTCATGCTAATAAACTAAGCAATTGTAGAAGCAGTAGTGGGTCCCTTTGGTCTTCTATACTTGAGGGTGTATGCAGTGTTCCTGATTCTAATGCCATATGTCTCTGGTTTGGTTTAGGACATTCTCGGGCTTGATGGTGACTTGATCCACATATCATGCACAGCCCCAATCGGCGATGACAGTCTCTTAGAATATGACCTGTCTTACCACAATAGTGACAAGTACGGAGCTCCTTGGTTGGATATGGTACAGCACTATTTTATTGCTAGCGTGTCAAAGGGTGTCTAATCGGTCTTCCTGGCTGTGTCCTTACTGGTCCTTGGTGACTTCTTTGTTGAATTCTATTTCCCCTGCTGATGGCCTCTTGGATCCTGGCCTCTGTCAATAGCTCGACATAAGAGATCCGGGACTGGGAGCTAGTGTTGTGCTGGAGCTCCTGAGTCAGCCCGCGGTGAAACCTCTTAGCCTTCTCTAAGTCATTAGGTATTAGGACTGTGCCATACTTACCGAGGCGGCTAAACTCTACGTCATACTCATCAACCGTCTTATCCCCTTGCTCTAGATGGAGGAACTGATCGTACAAAGCATTCCTTACAATATCCGGGAAGTACTTCCTCTCAAAGTACTCCAAGAATTGTTCCCAAGTCTGATGCGTACCCAACTGGCGCTCCATTGATTCCCACCAGTGATGCGCGTTGCCTTCTAACTGAATCCTTACTCCTATCATCCATAGGTCAGAAGGTAATTGTGATGCCTCTAACAACTTCTTGGTATTGGTAATCCAGTTCGTGGTCTCCTCTGGACTCTCATTGCCCTTATACGGCTTAGGGCCCATATTCACAAAGTCCTTGACTGAACCAACCCGAGCTTGTGGTACTGAAACTAGTACATGGGTTGGTGCAGAGGCTAGTACAGCCATCCTCTCAAGTGCTGTCAGAAATTCTAGCCTCTGCTCTGCTGTTTGCTGCCTCTGTTTCTGCATTATCATCTGAAAGAATTGGAACAGCTGTGTCTGGACATCCCGCGGTGCTGATAAAGCTGGAAGGGTTCTATCAGGTATCGTGGAAGGAGTTAATGGAATTGGATTGCTAGTCAGTCCATCAGGTCCGGGAAGAAGACGTGTCGTTGAGGTCACTCCTGGTGATTGGTCGTCGTCCCCTGGAGACGTGTTGTCCCCGGTGGCGGTATGCCCGTTATGCAAATTTATCTCTCTGCAAGAGATGGACGAGAGATTAAGAAGAGTACATGAATCAAGCAGGATGCAAGAACTTAAGTAGGGCATGTTGGAAGGAAGGTAAGTTATAGTCAAGTGTGGATAAGATCTAAAATTCTAATCCTAGGTGCAGGCCCGCTCGGTACAGTTACGTAACCGAAACGGCTAACTCGACCTGCATGGGCCACCACAAAAACATGTCACGCCCCAATCCTAAAATACATAGGACTAGGAACACTTTAGCATGCCAGCCGTATGTATATGGCAACTCCAATATATGGATACCATAATAGACACGTATGCTGTAATATGAATGTAAACTCATATGTGGTATATATAATGTCATAAGTCACAGATATGCTAATCTCATCCACACAACAAGTCATAGAAAAGAAATACTAATCTAGAATAAGGAGTCTGAAATATTCAAAATAATAGTCGGGTGGATACAAATCCACTACCAAAGACTATATCCAAAACTAAAATGAGAGAGGAGTATAAAATCTCCAATATAAAATAAGATGAAGACAGAAGTGTATCAGCTAAAAAGAATCCATCGCTAGATAATCAATGATGCTCAGAAGGTAAGACCTCCTCGGCAGAAAGGAATGCGTCAGGTACAGGCCCGTACTCCTGCGGATACTCCTGGTAGTCTATACCTGGCAAGGGACCAAGTCCTCAGAGGGACATAACAAGATACATAGAAGCAAACCAATTTTAATACAGTGAACATGCATAATGTTTGAAAATCAATAAGTACGCTGTACAAGATAATCTATATGAATGCAATGAGGACAACTTTTCGATGTATAGGCAAGGATAGGCTACTCGATCTCAGCCTCACAACTCACACACCTGTCTAGAACATCATCAGTCGACATACCGCGGGGGTAGCGACCCTCGTGACTCCATCAATCGATATACCGCGGGAGTAGCGACCATCTTACACGACCATCATAGTGCGTGCAAGTGACTACGGTGTTACCAGAGTGGTTAAAGCCCATACGCCTACTGATTGTCCTCTCATGATACTAAGTGGCAAGTGTGTGTCAACATATCTATTATATAGTAATGACTGAAAGAAACTACACATGCAATAAATATACAGAAATGCAATAAAAATACAGAAATATATTAAGCATGCAAAATACTGTAAGCAATTTGGCAAGGTATCTTGCTTGGCAAGAAAGCTGCAAAATGTAATATCCCGATGTCAACACCAAGAGTCAGAAGCTACAGCCTCATAATGAACGTCTCCGAATGCTGAAATAAATATCACCAACGTTCCCAAAATAAACAAAATAGCTAAAAAGCACTTCCCTTTCGTCCAATTTGGATACAGGGGTAAAACGGTAATTTCGGGTAAAGGTCGGGTCCACGTGTGGCCCACTTTGCACCGAAAAACGTGCCAAGGGTAACAGTATCTAAATGGGACAAATTATAGGTCAAACAAACTCTAGATGTCAATATGAAACCAACGGTATGTCCAAATGTGGATTCTGATGGGCTAAACACAATTTTGCCCAAAAAGTCAACTTTTGGGCCCGCCAATTGGCGACTTGGTCAACTGTCTCAGAATTGCGTAAAAATTGGGTCACAGGACCAGCGCGTTACCATGAGTCCAGTGGCGCAAGTTTTGTAGCAATCTTACGAGCGTGCACAAAATGTGCACGACCTTCGCAAAAGTTGCGACACGGGATTTGTCCGCAGATATGGGCTGATTCTGGCGCGCATATGCGTCTAAATCAGTTTTTATAAACTTTTACGTATCCGGTTACACTGCACGCAATGTTTGGTACACTTGGTACATGGCAGGGCGATCCCGTTTGGCAGGGTGTGCTCCATTTCATAACTTTTAGAAATCTGGAAAAGTGGGTTCACGGGGTTTTCCAACGAATTTAATTCTATCTACAGCAGTTAATAATCTAGGGTTATTTAACAAAAATTAAACTAGGTTAAGTGGTCTACACATACCAAAAAGAATTATCGAATTCGGATCTCTATGGTGGAAGATACGAACTCAGAAGCATGGATGGTCACCGTAATTTTCTGTGATCCCAGAATTCGGTCTATTTTTGCCAACTTTGGCGTTGTTTTCGTCTATGGTTACGTGTTGTTCGAGGTCTACTATCACACAGATATGGAAGAGTGTTAAGGGGTGAGCATATCGATGAAGACAGGGTGACGTTTGGTTGAGCGAGGCGATGGAAAACTACTCCGGAACACAGGTACCTCGCTGTGGGAATCTGTAGTGCGCGGGGTCGCGGTCGTCGGGATTGGTTTGGACGGCCTGGCGGGGTTCTCCGGCCGCGGTGGCGGCGCTCTCTAGGTTTAGATGGAAAGAGGAAGGGTCTGGAGGATATACGGTTAGGGTTTTAGAGAAATAATGAATATATATATGAATAGGAAGAGAGAAGAGGCGGGTTGGGTTAACTAGCCGCGGGGCTAGGGGGTGCAGTCTTGGCTTTGCTGTAAATGGGTTTAATTTGCAAAAAGTGGGGATGGGTAGGCCAGCGGCTGCTCACAAGACTTATGTGGTTTAGTAGCAAAAGGGGATGGGTTGTTATGAGTAGTAATAGTTTAAGTATAGTTATTAATAGTTTTCATTAATAGTTTTTTTTTCCTTTTATAATTCCTTTAAATACATATGTATATATATATTTATATATATGTATATACTCATAGAAAAAAATCTAAAATTATATTAATACCTACCATTAAGCTAGCAACTGCTCAAGGAGTCTCCTACATAAAATAAATTCGGAAAAATTCCTAATGGTCCCATAAATCTCCTAAGTGGACGAACACCTAAAATAAAAATTAATAAAAATCTATTTCTCCTAATTAGCACATAATTACTATAATTAAATTATTAATTAATAAATAAATAATAAATACCGTTTTTAGAAATAGGGGTTTTACAATCAGGGATGGCATTATCCAAGTGAGTGATGTTTGCAAGGATTAAAGAGTTATATTGGGTGACCAGGAGTTGAGCGCATGCTTACATGTAATGCCACTTCTGAGTTTTGATATTATACTCAAGATAGATTGGTTGAGTAGGTACCATGCTAGTACAGATTATTGCGGAGGCTGGGTATTATTTTAACCACCAAGAGAGCAAGAGTCTTATATAGCCAGAGGAGTATAGATTTTCGTGGAGGTACCATGCTAGCAGAACAAAGCAAGAGTATCATCTGTGGAGCCATGGTGGATGAGAAGGAGTTGCCACATCCTTTGATAGCAAAGTTTATGGATGTCTTCCTGGAGGAGTTGCCAAGATTACTGCCAGATCGAGATGTTAAGTTTTCTATAGACTTGGTGTCAGGCGCAGAGCCGATCTCACAACACATCTATAGGGTCAATAAAAGTGAAATGGTAGAGTTAAAGAAGCTGGTAGATGAGTTACAGGATAAAGGCTTCATCAGATCCAATTCATCACCGTGGGGTTCTCTAGTATTGTTTGTACCAAAGAAAGATGGGTCGGTTTGCATTTGGATCGACTACAGGGCTCTGAATAACCTCACTATCAAGAACAAATAACTACTGTCGAAGATAGATGATCTGTTCGGTCAGTTGAGCAGAGCGAAGGTATTATCAAAGATAGAGTTGAGATCAGGCTACCACCAGGTGTAAGTGTAGAAGGAAGATATTTTGAAGACAATTTTTTGGATTCGGTATGGCCAGTTTGAGTTTATAGTAATATCGGTTGGGTTGACCAATGCCCTGGTGGTATTCATAAACCTGATAAACAAGGTATTCCACCAGTACCTTGATAATTTTGTGGTGGTGTTCATTGATGACATTCTTGTGTAATCGAAGGTACCAGAGGAGCAAGAAGAGCACCTGAGGATAGTTTAGAGACTCTCAGGAAGGAGGAGATTTGTCGAAACCTTTCGAACTGTGAGTTCTTCCTTAACAATGTTAAATTTCTTGGGCATGTGGCGACAGGTGACGGGATCGTGGCTTTGGTGGAGGCGGAAAGCTTAGTCCACAGTACATCGGGCCCTTCGATATTCTTGTGAGGGTCCGTGCAGTGGCCTACTGTCACCCTCACTTTTTCGGCTAGGGGTAGTTTAGTAATTTGACATAGGTATTTAATTTTAAAAATAAATATTGAATATTTGTGTGATGATTGTATTAATTAAGTTGAGCTATGATTATTAGACTTGTATTAATTAGTTATTAGAGACTTGTGTCATTTGTTAGTTAGTTAGAGAGACTACCCACTATTAGACTTGACACATATGGACTTATTTAGATTTGTCATGACAATTAGTGAGCCCAACTTGGACCGAAGCCAATTAGTCATTCTACTAATTAAATTAAGAAGAATTAGTTTAATAATAATTAGTTAAGGACTTCCAAAAATGCCCATCCTTAATTTTTCTCATAATACATTACATAGGATTATTTGGGACCTTAGCATATAGCTTGGAGAAGGAGGAAGGGCCGGCCACTTGAAGAGGGACTCTCCTTCTCTCTCCTCCTCATTTGCATTTTATTTTGATCCAAATTCTAGACCCCCAAATTCCCACATTCCCTCCATTAATTTTCCTCTCAATTCACCTATATTTCCTTCTCAAATTCATCACTCTTGGAGCTTAGGAGCTTGGAAAAGCAAGGTGCACAAGAAAAAGGAGATTTGGAGCTAGAGATCATATCTAGATCGTGTCAATTGTGTTTCATTGGGAATCTATCTTCCAATTGATAAATTTTGAATTTATTTTCATTCTAACACCCAAATCAGGCATTTGACCATTAGAAATAGCCCTATTGCATAGGACTACCTATAGCAGCAAGTTCTAGGCTAATTGTTTATGTATTATAAATTCTAGGTGGTGTTTTATGTGCATGTTGGGAGAATTACGAAATTGACACATCAATATTGTGTCATAAGACCAATTAGATCTAATTAAACTTAGTACGTGTCCACAAATTGATATTTGTAGGCCATATCATGGTATTTTGAAATATAGTGTGATACGGGGCCCAACTTTGGGTATTTTTGTGCAATTCTCCTTAATCTCTATTGTAGCAAGTTACATTAGTTATATAATAGTGTATTTGGTTTGTAGGAATGAATATTGTGGTGTATTATGAGTTTTGGCCAATTCTTAGAAAGAGTATCATGGACTATTACACATAGCATGCCTAGTGTTTGATGAAATGTTCTAATATGTTATATATATATATATATATATATATATATATATATATATATATATATATATATATATATATATATATATATATATATATTGGTTGGGGGATACACAGTGTTCGGGCACCGTGGCAGTGCATGGGAGTATATATATTTGCATATAGTTGTCTGTGTGGGTATAGTTTGTGTTAACAGTGGATTAGTTGAGGAGATTATAGATGTGTGTATGTGTGTGTGTGTGTGTGTGTGTGTGTGTGTTTGTGTGTATGTATGTGTGTGTGTGTGTGACCAGTGCAAGGTTCAGTACAGTAAGGTGTTGAGTGAGGACTAGAGTGTTTCGTGTGTTCAGTTGGTGTGGAATCAGAAGATGGGGAAGTAAGGGGACTGGGGAGTCGGGTTGTAGACTGGTATCAGAAGTTGGGTGTTGCTGCTAGTTTTTACACAACAACAGTAGGTGATGTAGAAGGGAAGAAGAGCAGTGAAGGGGGGTCTCTTTGTAGTTAGTTATTGCATTGCAACATGGTGGACTGTCCACTATTGACAATCGGGTTACATATGGGGGAGCATGTATTAGTTAGTGAAGTTAAGTTAGTATATAGGTGAGTATAAGATTAGTGATGTTAGTATCAGTTATCAGTATGATATCAGTTGAAGATGAGTTAGTATGTATATATATATATCAGTTAGTATATAGTTAAATTATCAATTAGTAAGTTTTATATTGGTAACAGTTAATTAGTTAGTATATTGTTAACAATTAGTATAAGTTAGAGTTATTAGGTAGTATATGGTTAGTTAAGTTAGTAAGTTAGTATATGGTTAAATATAAGTTAATGTATCAGTTAGATATATATTAATTAGTAGGATATGTGAAAGTATTGGTTAGTATTAGGATTGATACTAGCTACTAGTATTACCTTGAGATAACACTAATGTAATGTTAAAGTATTGGACATATCATTAGATATTGGTTTTGGATATCAAGAGGGTAGTTAGATATCGATACCAAGATGGCTCAAAACCAAGGTAATCGATACTAAGTTAGTGTCAGTTAAAGGATAGCTAGTGTTATATATACATATATGCTATGTATTGATACTTAGTAGCTATGATACTTTAGATATCTTGTAATAGCTAGTATAGCCTAGATAAACAAGGTATAGACCCAATAACCTAGATATAAACTCATACAACCTATAAATAGCTAGTTTGACCCTAAAAGTCAACCATTTAGGTAGTTTGACCTAGTTTGACTAGAGTGACCTAGTTTTGACTCTAAAATCATACTTTTAACTTATTTAAACTTGTTTATCCCTTCATTACACCAAATGATATAATATTTCATATATAGATCTGTTTAATACCTATTCGGACACTATTTCATATCATTTGCTCAGGACCTCAGGCAAGTATATTTATCTGTTAGTTTTTAGTACTTGATAGTGTATATATCACATATTTTATATCTGTATTACATGATTCTGATATGATGTTACACGGGCTAGTATTGTATGGATCAAATCAGGAGATATTATTTATATTTGTGGGCTCCGTGTGCTCACACTATATTCGTGTGCTCCGTGTGCACATATAATATTCGTGTGTGTAACGTATTATGATTGAATCCATGAATATTAGTCGGTAAGGGAGAGTAGAAGTCGATTATGTGATCACACCCTTTAGTGTATTCGTGTGCATGCTAATTATACATGACACGTATAATTGAGTTACCTTAGTATATTCATGTGCAATCCAAACCGATACAATAATAAACTTGTAATCTAAATCACTTAGTGGTATCATCAGTTCTCTTAATTACAGTTATCTTATTTGTAGTTTATACTATATTGTCTGTATTTACTTTTTCACTTAACCTTGTGTTATATGCCTAGTTCAGCTGTATTTTAATTTTCTTCTTACTTCTGTATCTTGTACTGTAATATTTTCTCTACCATGTATATGAAACTACTTTCAGAGTTTGTATTTTCTCTAGTCCTGACTGGATATATTTTTCCAGACGACTATTTAAAGGACTGGTGTCCTATATACTACGGCCAGCAGGACAGAGAGCAAGTTGGGGTAGCATATGTAGGCTAGGATAATCTGGTACCATCTTTCGAGGAGACACCCAGATATAGCAAATCCTTAGCTAGTAACTATTTATTGTACTGGATATGTCTACAACTTAGAATTTGACATATTATTTTTATTTGAGACCATTTGTGTTTATTGCTAGATTCTAGACTTGGATATTGTTATGACTTGTTATTTCCCTTCTCTTTATGATATCGTGCCATTATCTGCCTCTAGTTTATTGTGATTGAGTATTGATGTTATATATATTCATCTTGTCCTTCTTATGCAGTTGAGTTACCATTGATAGGTTATATGTATATCATTGTGTGTGTTGTTATATTAGTTGTGGACCTTTAAAGCATTCTTTCGTTGATGCTGCGACGTAGGCTGGACGTAACCATGACTCATGCCCAAATTTTGAATGTGGGTCGTATCACCTTTTTAGTGGTGGCCCGTGTAGGTCGAGGTAGTAGTGCTCAGACTTGGAGTACTACTACAAGCTTGCGATAGGATATAGGACTTAGGATATATTATGAGAGAGTACTCAATCAAAATTAGGAAAATTTACAATCCATTGAATTTTTGCAAATTCTCATTCATCCTAAATAATATTTTATTTGAATATTACTGGCCTTCTTTGATGATATCGTATCTTGTGCTTATTATTTCCTTCGTTTTGATCTGTCTTCAGGATGCCGTCGAAGACTAGGTCATAGCATTTAGCAGCAGCTTCGAAGAGGTCGACGACTTCTCGACCCCAAGTCTAAGCAGCAGCATATATTGGTCCACCTATACCAGTTCCGAGGGCTGCTTACTAGTTCATATGGAGGATCAGCTATTTTTGGCGGTCCTCCTCTACCACATGTTCAGAGGGTTGTCCCAGCCACTGCAGAGGGTTATCCTCCTTCTCCTCTAGCAATTCAGAGGGATGTTTCAGTAGGATCGGAGGATCTTCCACCCCTACCACCCGTGCCAGCTGACGGGACCCAAATGTTTGCCATATTTCGGGAGATGATGGCAGCACAGGAGAGGCAGGCAGATGTACTACGCCAGGACATCAAAAAAGTCCACCAGCTAGCACTTGCAGCAGTTGAGAGGGTTGCCCTAGTTCAACCACAGGTGGTACCCCCCTCATCCGACCCTACAGCAGCCGAGATCGTTTACCATTATTGATTTTAAGAGGATGGGACCTAAGTACTTCAAGGGAACAGATGGGATCGTGTACGCCGATGATTTGGATTGAGGACATAAAGAGGATATTACGACTAGCAAAGATTCTGGAGGGTCTACAGGTGGAGGCAGCGGACAGCCAGATATTTAAAATTTCTCTGACATGGTTTCGTACAGACCCGAGGAACGCTGTTCCAAGATTGACTTCGGAAGCTCTTAAAATAATTTTAAAGAAAGTTCTTTCCGGAAGTGGCCTCTGAGTGGCCTAGTTAGCCAGTTCCAGGACCACGTCCAGGGGAGCATGACAGTAGGTTAGTACGTTGCAGAGTTCTACAGATTAGCAGATTTTTGGATGGAAAGAACCCCTAGTGAGAGCGAGGAAGTTCCTAAAGAGTTTGGTCCGGGAGGGCAAATCGTACACCAGGGATCAACCTACTATGACCTTCGAAGAAATATTGGCGGATGTCCAGGGAGCAGAGGATGACTTGGAGCTCATGTCCAAGTGGATGTGGGATGTCTTGGGGGAGTTAGTAACGATATGGGTCTATCCAAGTGACACTACTAGAATAAGCGGGATTAGCGACGTTTTTAGCGACTCCATGTAAAAATGTCGCTAATTTAGCGAATCCATGTAAAAACGTCGCTAATTTAGCGAGTCTATGTAAAAATGTCGCTAGACATCACTAATTGTTGACATTTAGCGACTTTTATTCAATTTTTAAAAGATTAGTTGTTATAAGTTCAATTTAGGTCGCTAAACGTCGCTAATATGTTTTATTTAGCGCTTAGCAACATTTTTAGCGATGTATATATTTTGGACATTTACCGACGTCATTAGCGACGTTTAAGACGTCGCTAAATTAGCGACGTTATTATTGGCGTCGCTAAAACGTCGCTAAATTCTAAATTAGCGACGTCATTATTGTCGTCGTTAAAACGTCGCTAAATTTTTTACTTAGGGCTGATTCCCGCCATTTCCTTCGATCTCTCCCTCTCCCTCTCCCAAATTTCAAACCCATGCACTCTCGATCTCTCCCGCTCTGGCTCCTCCTTCCTCCCTCGGACGACCCCCCTCTGCCGCGTCCTCCACCTCAACTCCCCTCCTCCCTCTGGCGCCCCCTCCTCCCTCCCGGCGACCCCCCTCCAGTCGCGTCCTCTCCCCCTCCGGCAGCGTCCTCCCCCTTTCTCCTCCTCCTCCTCTAGGTAAATCTAACTCTCTCTCTCTCTTTCTCTCTCTCTCTCTCTCTCTCTCTGACAGGACACACATGGCACTGACACAACGCACACACGTTACAGACACTGACACACACACTGACACGACACACACACGTGACCTAGGGTTAAGGTTAGGGTTAGGATTTTTGACCTGGGGTTAGGGTTAGGGTTTTTGACCTGGGGTTGGGGTTCATCATACTACAAATATTGTTTTTGTTGGAGTTTCCTGATACTATATGAGTGGGTGGATCATTAGATATACATGTTTGTATGTAACATGCGAATGAAGTTAACTGTTGCATGAGATTATTGTGCCTGTATTTCTCTTAAATCTGATTTTGTTGTAATAAAGAGGATACAAACTTAAGGGGAATAAAATATTATGTGCAGAATTTTTAGTCTAGATCCCTAATATGAAGTTAAATAATAAGTATATATTGTAGTTTAATTCTATCATGAGGATGTAGATATTTACCATTGTGAAATTAATATCTTAACATGTAGGAATATTATATTTTTTGCAGTACATCATATGACTATTTAGTTCAACATATTTTATAAATTCTGTAAATCAAACATGCATGCCTACAGACCCATCACTCAATCTCATCCTAGCTTGTATGCACGTGAAGTTTACTAAAAAAAAGTAATAAACTCAATACTTTATGCCCCTTCTTTTTGAAGCTAGTCGATGATGTTAAGGGAAGGTGATAGAATCTGATGGTTCAACCCTCGTCCATGATGAATTGAATGATTAAAGTTTGGAGGAGGGTTGAGGGTACATGTGAAAACCCCCATTAAGGTTTACTTAAGAGAAAGAGCAAACACAAGTGATCTTAATGTGAAAGTTGGAACATCAGCCACTTGTACAATAGAATTGCTATTAACACACAATTATATTTTAATCTAAGTACTGGAATATCATCCAGTTACAAATATTTGGCCATTCTTTCTGAGGAGCAATCTACTTTTTTTGTCACTTAGCTGACCCCATTTGGTAGGAAAAGGCTTGCGTGATAATGATTATTGTATGTATTCTTAACATGGACATGCTCACACATGTATATATGTGCATGACACCTATCAGTAATTACAGATATGGACACAACACATGAAGAAAAAAATAGCATGTTATTAAAAACAACACATGCGACACACGCCTTTAGTCGTGACTATTGACATTCAGTCTCCATCCCGAAATTCAACTATTAACACTTGTTTCTGTGTGTGTATATGTAATTTTATGTCTCTTGCTCAACTCGAAATTTAATCCACGTCGTCACTAGACATAGTCAGTATATGCAAAGTAAAAATAGATGATCTCTATTTCACTATTGCATAGTGTGCAAGTTTTGTTTTTGCTAGGACCATCTTTCCTATTCCCTATCAAAAGTTTATATTGTTTTGCACCTATAAAAGCAGAATAAGACCCTGGGCTAGGCTAATAATTATCTTTGCTGCGCTTCGAGTTCCCGGACAAAATCTTCCTCTAATCTTTTATCTTCCTCCTCTCTATAAAGCATATGAATTTCTTGTATTTTATACCAATGAGTAATTAGTGTAGGTGTTTGAAAATTCTTCAGCTACAATTTATGTATCTAATGACCTTCCAAACAAGATTATGTGTGTTTTGACAGTTTTTAATTATCGTGCATCTATAAACTAGCGCAAAGAATGCCTTACTTCAAAACATGCACTGGACAATTGAATGCCCATTATTTGTCTGAAAAGTTGTGTCATTCTTTCCTATTTTTTTCTTGCAAAAATAAGTTGTTATTGGAATTGGAATGATTTGGTCTCCTGTGGACATACTTGATGTGGATGATCACTCCAGAGATAAGCAGGTTGGGGACTGGGTACTTATGAATTTAGAGTTCAACAACATATTAGGTTAAGGCACCTCCCATCTCGTCCAATCTAACCTTCATTGCAGCAAACAAGAGTCAAATAAGAGCGATAGAAGGGAATCTCTATCATTCAGAAACCATATCTTTGGGGATTGGAAAATTCCTTAACACCCATAAAAAAGTTAATAAAAAAACCTCAAGAAGATGCCAGGCCTCATATCAAGTGTACCAAACTACATTTGGCATATTTTTTCAAAGTCATCTAGAATTTTATGATCAAACTCAGTGTGAATGCCTTATTTGATGGGTGATTTATGAAAGTAAAAGCTCGTCGGGAGTACAGTATAAATATATTATATAAACTGGTGCCAGCTATTAAAATTATGTAATATTTTTATTCAAATTGCACTCAGAAGTTGTAGCAGCAAGGACATGAACAAAACTTTGTTTTGAGATCAATTACATCCAAAAGGCCAGAGTCTCCTATGAACCCCATATCCTCTTGTTCCATGGCAAAGAGGCTTTGCACCTAGTGAGTGATAAAAACTGTGATCTCTCTTACTAATTTGTGATCAATATTAGTATAGTTTATAAACAAGTTTTATACATATAGTTATAAGAAGCAACTTGTGACTGATAAACCAAATCATATGTATGAGATTTGTGTTTGAATAGTTTTATATATCATTATTATACTCTCATGTTTTATGATTCATATCATTATTTTACTTCAACAAACAAGTAGTTTTATTATTACTATCATTATTATACTACAACAAATAATTTATAGGCAGGGCTGCTGAGGGTATGTCTTAAGTAATATCTGTTATCAATTATATTCTTTATGAGTCATCTAATTCTTCCATTCTGCATTATTAAGGGTATGTCTTAAGTAATATATGTTATCAATTATATTCTTTATTTTTATCTATCTTACAAGATGGCACCAAAGAGAGAGACACCTTCTACTGTTAAGGAGGAAGTGATGCCTCCTACTGTTAAGGAGGAAGTGATGCCTCCTACTGTTAAGGAGGAAGAGATACCACCTGTTATATCTCAGGCGGGGAGTTCCATTCCCCCAGCACCTATAGCGGCTATATCTCAGACGGGGAGTTCCAGTCACCCAGCATCCATAGCGAAGATTGATCACGTAGACGCTATTTATGCGCAGTATCTGAGGGACTGGTATGTGCCCCAGCGTATTGGATATCCTCGAGATTGATACTGTGATATTTTATATACTTTTATTGTGGTTATTCTGTGATTGTGATACTTATATATTATGCCCATTGTCTGACTGTGATACTTATATATTATGCATTTTATGTGACTGTGATACTTTTATTTTGTGTATATTGTGTGACTGTGATATTTTATATATTTTGTGTTATTTCGTACGCAAAAACTTCAATAGAGGGTTCCTCCAGGTCTGTCTATAATATTTGTGTGTATTGTATGATTGTGATACTTTTTATTCATATTAAATGATGTTAATTTACCGGTATTGAGTGTTCCACCGAAGGGGTCGACGAACCCAGAGAATTCAACGGAGGGTTGCTCCGGGTCTATTTTTAATTAGAAATTCATAAATTGAAGGAATAATAGTTTGAAAATAATTTAGTATTTTTTTTATTTTTTCTGTAAAATTAGCGAAGTATTTAGCAAAGTTTAGCGACATTTATACACGTCGCTAACTACTTCACTAATTAGCAACATTAATAAATGTCGCTAAATATGTCGCTAAATACATTGCTGTACGTCGCAAATTGTTGACATGGCAGTACTGCAAGGTCATTAAAGACGTCGCTGTCACGTCACTATATAAGTCGCTAATTAGCGATATTTAGCGACGTAAACAAATATCGCTAATTAGTGACGCTGCGTCGCTAAACGTCAATAATTTAGCGACATATTTAAGTTGCTAGAAAAAGTCGGTATAGCGACGTTTAGCGACGTTTTTCCTTTCAGCGACGTGCTAATTTTCGACTTCTGTAAAATGTCGCTAATTACGTCACTAAATATGATTTGCAAAGTTTTTTTATCTTTTAGCGACATTTTTTGACGTTGCTAATTTGACTTTTTCTGGTAGTGCGACCCCAGTTCCAGCAGCAACAAACCTTCTATGCTCAGCATCAGCAATTTTTAGCGACAATAAGGGCGCCATTCTAGCAAACACATCAGCAACACCAGAGGAATCATCAGCAGGCTATTATTTGTTCTTTCTGCAAGAAGCCAGGTCACAGATATGATGTCTGCAGGAAGAGGTTTGGAGTGTGTTTATTTTATGGAGTAGCAGAGCACCAGTTGAGAGACTGTCTTTTGATACCATCTCGCGTAGGTTATAATGGAGCTCCTACTCAGAGAGCACTATCTAGTTCACCATCCACACATGAAGCTTAAAAGAAAGGACCTCCACTCCCAACCCAGCAGCAGTATTTCATGCAGCATCAACAGCAGAGGGGAGCACCATAATAGCGAGCATTCGCCATGACGATTGAGCAGACGGAGCCAGTCGGAGACGTCATTGCAGTTTTTTCTTCTAGATTATATTCCAGTATTAGCTTTATTTGATTTCGGTACTTCCCATAGTTTTGTATATGTGTCTTTTGCTCTTAAGCATCATTTAGAGACTAGACCTTTGAGTAGGACTTACAAGATCATGATTGGGGATGCCATCATCCTGGTCAGTGATGTTTGTAAGGATCGGGGAGTTACATTAGGAGGAGGCTAGGAGTTAAGTTTGTGGTTACTCGTAATACCACTTACTAGCTACAATATTATACTCTGATGGATTGGTTGAGTATGCACCACGCTAGTATAAATTATCATGGAGGCAGAGTTTTTTTTGACCACCTGGAGAGCTAGAGTTTGAGTATGCCATAGGAGCAGAGCGAAGGTGTTATCTGTGGAGCCTTGGTGGAAGAGAAGGTGTTGCCACATCCCTTGATTGCTGAGTTCCTGAATATTTTTCTAGAAAAGTTTTAGGGTGTGCCGTAAGACAGGGATGTTGAGTTCTCTATAGACTTGGTACCAAGCGCAGACAGGGACGTTGAGTTCTCTATATACTTGGTGCCAAGTGCAGAGCCAATATCACATCCCGTCTATTGGGTTAACAACAATGAGCTGGCAGAATTGAAGAAGCAGGTGGACGAGTTGCATGACAAGGGCTTCATCAGATCTAGTTCATCACCATGGGGTACTCCGGTATTGTTTGTACCAAAGATGGATGGGTCGGTACACATGTGTATCAACTATAGGACTCTGAACAACCTCACTATCAAGAATAGATACCCATTGTCGATTATAGATGATCTCTTCGATCAGTTAAGCGGAGCAAAGGTATTCTCGAGGATAGACTTGATGTCAGGCTACCACCAAGTGAAGGTTAAGAAGAAGGATATTTTGAAGACAGCTCTTTGAACTTGGTATGGCCAGTTTGAGTTCATGGTGATGTCGTTTGGGTTGACCAATGCCCCAACGGTATTCGTGAACCTGATGAATAAGGTATTCAACTAGTACCTTGATAAGTTCATGGAGGTGTTCATCGATGATATCCTCGTGTATTCAAAGATGCCAGAGGAGCACGAGGAGCACCTAAGGATAGCTTTGAGACTCTCAGGAAGGAGAAGCTTTATGAAAATCTTTTGAATTATGATTTCTTCCTTGGCAAGGTCGAATTCCTTGGTCATGTGGTGATAGGAGATGGGATCTCAATTGACCCAAGAAATATTTTGGCAGTGGAGTCATGGGCTACTTCAAGTTTAGTAGTGAAGATCATGAGCTTTCTGGGTCTGGCAGGACACTATAGGAGGTTTGTACAGGACTTCTCCAGGATTGCAGAGCTGATGACTAGGCTGACCAGGAAGGGCGTGGAGTTTGATGAGCTGAAGAAGATATTGATGACAACTCTAGTATTGACGTTGTCATCAGAGTTAGGTAGATTCACTATTTATAGTGATGCTTCAGGAAAGGGTTTGGGTTGCGTTCTGTAGCAGAATTGGAACGTGATTGCCTATGCTTCCAGGCAATTATATCCTCATGAGAAGAACTATCCTACCCACGATCTGGAGTTGGCAGCAGTCATTTTTGCTCTAAAGTTATGAAAATACTATCTGTACGGAGAGAGTATGGAGATCTTCACAGACCCCAAGAGCTTAAAGTACGTGTTCACACAGAAAGAGCTGAATATGAGACAGCGACGATAGGTGGATCTGATAAAGAACTTTGACATATCATTGCAGTACCACCCAGGAAAGGCCAACATGGTCTCCTATGCCTTGAGCAGGTATCTGATGGCTATGTACTTGACATCAGACAGGTACTTATTGGTCGATTTGGAGAGCTTGGATATCGAGGTGGTAGTTCCTGGTATCGAGATATAGATCTGGGGATTGAAGATACGGTCAGAGCTGATGGACAGGATCAGGACTGTGCACTATGATGATGTTGCTCTGAGAGCATCAGGGCAAAAGTTTGGACCGAATTATTGGATGACATCACTATTTATCACTACCACATCCTGAAATTAGGGGTATTTTTGTCATTTTATATATTATAGGTATTGTGTGTATTTATTTTAAATTATTGCATGATGTGTGTATAGATATATATTATATTATATAATGTTCATTAATGCATGAGTTAGTAGACTAGACCTAGATGCCCACTTGATGGAGCCTGACCGAAATATAGTGTTATAGATTTAATTTGTAATTTTGGGATTAATTATTTAGGGTTATAATTATTACTGTGATTTTATTTAATAGTTGCGCCTTACCGTTGCTTCGATATTTGTAGTGCTACCCTAACTTTTGTCTTCCAACAAATTTCATAACCTAGTCCTAGACGTGCCCGCCTTTCATTCTGACCCTCGTGTAACTTATAATTATGTTCTCTTGTGCTTTATTTTAGTTGCACAATTTTTGTTGCAGACGTTATTATTTAATTTTGAATAAATTCAACTTTGTTTCTTTGTGCGTTCCAATCGAAATTGGAGACACAATCATGACCCGTTTTGTGCAACCAAAATTAGAGTAATATTTATTCTGAGTCTACTTCATTCATGACACTTGTGTCCCACTTAATTTTAACCCCATGTACTTCTAATTAATTTTAGAACACCGATTGTATTTAGTTAAATTAAATTAAATCATAAACCTAACTTTGTGCAATATTCCAATTATTGGGCACTTTTGTGTAAAAGTGCATTAAGGTGTCTACCTCGTTGGATACGATACGTGAATAAACCCATTTCTCCTCCATATATATATTTTTCATAATTTTTGGGAGTGTGTAACTCAACATCAACCTCCTTAAACCATGGCCCTCCAAACTTCGAACCAAATGCAATCCTAGCCATCCATGTTGAATATATGAAATTATAGCCCTTGAAATACCTACATGGGAACCCTTTTTCCAAGTGTTGACCAAAGTCAAACTTTTCTAGGTCAAACCAACCCCCCTTTCATGTATAAATATTATTTACTTTTCTTTTTTTTCTTTAATTTTTCTAAAACCTGAGAACCCCAGCCGACATCTCTCCTTCCCCATCCCTGTCGAACCACCCTCGACCCCTAGTCGGAGTCCAGTCTCGCCGGAACCCAGTCTCACCGGAGCCCTGGACCCCCGCCTCTCCTTCACCCGCCGGAACCGAGCACGCTCACCTAAAGCACAGCCGACCCAGACTGTACGAAGATCTCGCCGGAGTTCACCGCTGCACCCCCTCCGCCAAACGCCTGAACGACACCGTCGAAGACCCGCGGTACCGACTGTCCATCCCCGAGCACACCACCAAACTCCTTTCCCTTGTCGACCGGCCAACTCTTCCACTCAACCCCGGCGTCCCAACCCGTCGACCACTGAACGAGCATCGATCCGACCTCCTCCGGTCACCTTCCTCCGCCGGAACCCAACAGCACCGCCACGCCTACGCCTCCGTCTCCGACCTCCGCTCGCTGCCATCACCGTTAACATCTACACCAGTCTCCTCGACAACTCCTGCCAACCTCTATTACCACCACCACCTCTCCTCCCTGTCGATCCCTCTCCTGAGCTCCTCCTGCAGCCACCTTAATCGTCACCATCACCATTATCATCATCGTCATCACCATTATCATCATCGGCATCACCTTCATCATCGTCATTATCATCATCGTCACCATCATCGTCATTATCATCATCGTCACCATCAACATCGTCGTCATCGTCGATCTCGTGCCCGTGCACAGGTTTGTACCTATCCCCCTCCTTCATGATTTTGTACGTATAGTATATGTATTCATTTTAGTATATGTTTAGTATGTATATAATTGGTATATATATACATATATATGAACTCAATTAGTATATATATACATATGTATATGTATTGTACATGTATCCCATTAGTATATGCTTGACATATATATATGTAGTATGAATTCTAGTAAGTGTATATACATATATCTATTATATATATAATTATTTAGTGTATATATATTATGAGTATTAATGTTTTATGCTAGATAATCATATGTATAATATGTATATGTACTAGGCGACCCGAGTGTAACCACGGATACCCCGCAGATCACATTGACCTGTTACCATGTAACATGTTAGCAGACTGTCATATGTACACTGACGTACTGACAAGACCCGTATCATTGATTGTTTGTTATGCACAGCAACTACAGACGTGACACCCCCTAGCGTAGTCTCTGAGTTCAATGTATTTTGATTGTGCGTGTTAGTGTAATGCCTGATGCAATATTGTATTATATGACATGTCTATAGGACTGTTGGATCATTCAGACGATACTTTGGAAACAGGATATTGGTATTGCCAGCTAAGGACTCCAGGCGAGTACATTCTTTGATAATTTTTATTATGTTGATTATCTCTATAATTCTAGTTGTATAGCGTACATGATTCTGACACTGTTGTATACACGAGTTGGCATCATCGAGACCTGTCACGAGAAGTCGTGATTGGGATCCATCGTACAAGCTGGGGACAGAGAAATATTAGTAGCTTATGTGATCATACCCAACTTTACTTGCATCATAGCTCACCCACACCTCACGTCGGTGCAGCCTGACCATTACATGCCTCATAGCCTGTTATGTATGATTAGCCTGCTATTGCTTGCATCATAGCTATCCGGATGGTTAGTCTGACCTTACATGAATTATAGCTAGTCATACATAGCAAGCCTGATCAGTCCCAAGCCGATCACATGATATGGTGATGTTTCACACACTAAGCTAGATAGTCTCTATATGTATCTCTAGTATATTGATCTAGCATTTCTTATATTATAGTTTATTTTTCTAGCATTTCCTTATGTTCTAGTTATTGTTCTAGCATCCACTGATATTCTAGTTCATTATTCTAGCATGCACTTGTATCCTTGTTCATTGCTAGTTGTACCATTGATAATGACACATGCTCTAGTATTTCTATTTCCAGTATTTTATTATCTCCAGTATTTCTCATTACCAGTACATATATCAATCGTGTATTTCTTTACACTGTATTATAGTTTTTGTCGATATACTTGGAACTGCTGTTAGTGCTTGTACTTCGCTCCAATCCTGACTGGATATTTTTTCCAGACTGTGACATAGAGGACTTGTTTCCGTCATACTTGGAGATATGGATGTTATTGATTGCAGGTTAGACTATTTATTGTTGTTAGACTTGTCTTATATTTTATTTGTTTTCTTCGATATCTCTTCGTGCTTTATTTTCTTTGATTGAGTATTCTAAATTATATTATGATATCAGTGTCTCCTTATGGAGTTGGATATTTATGTGAGATTGATTAGCTAGTATTATGACCTAGACAGCGTTCTATCGCCGATGTTGTGGCGTAGGCTAGACGTACCCACGTACTCGTGCCCAAATTCTGGGTGCGGGTCATGACATTATTGCTGAGGATGGATCATTGGGGCACGGTACTAGGTTATGTGTGCCGAGTGGAGAGTTGCGGGAGGAGGTCCTACAGGAGGCACATCGCTCTCAGTACTCTATGTATCTAGGTGCCAACGAGATATATAGGGATCTAAGGGAGCATGTGTGGTTGTATGGTATGAAGCGGTTGGTGACGGGCTTCGTATCCAGATATTTAGTGTGCCAGCCAGTGAAAGCAAAGAGGTAGAGGCCATGCGGTGTTTGGATAAACTAAATGAAGAAGAAGCGGGTTTATACGAAACCTTTCTTTTTTGCTTACAAACAAGAAAAAGAGTACAAGTAATCCTGTACGAGGATGTTAAGTACAATAAAATTATTCTGGGGAAGTATTGCTATAGGAGTCTGATCTACGGTCGATCACTTTGTCCCTTGGACCACACGATGATGAAGAAGTGCTGTAGAAGAAGAAGAAGAAGAAACTTCAAAGGTTGCAAGTGGGATTGAGTTCTCGTTGCCAAAGTTGTCAATCAACAATCTCTGTCTGCTCTCTCCTTCTAATTATGCCCTCTCTGGTCTCTGTCTGTGTGTATTTTGGCTTCCTGTCCACCCTGTGACCAAGGGTCTCTATTTATAGAGATCAATGACATAACTGTCTAGGTTGGCGTAAAAGGCCAAACTGTGAAGAGAGTTGCATCTTTTACGCTACAGTTATGACAACTTCTACCCACGTTCCCACAGTCTTCTGAGTCTGTGTATGACACGTATCCTATTACCAGGTAACGCGTATAACTGCTTCTCGAAGATCATGGCATGCATGCCACATAGGTAACTGCCGCTGCGTAAAGATGGTTGGCGTAGAAGCCAAATAACTGTCTTGTTGGGGTAAAAGCCAAACTCTGCGAAAAACTTGAGGATGTATGGATAATAGATAACAAGCATAAAATAGCCAATTATCCGTCACGACTTAGGTCTTGAGCGTATTCTGGGCTAAATAGCCTTATCGCGTACCTTTGCAAATATAGCCGAGTTGGCGTATTTCGAGGAGATAGCATACGACGTACTCCTTATAGTTGAAAAATAGCCTGATTGGCGTAAAATACAAGGATGGTGATGTGAGCGTATTAGTCCCGGTCTTAGCTTTCCCAGTCATGACAAATGTAAAAAATAGGACAAAATCTCGTGCATTAAATACAGAGATATGCCTCAATCTTGTGCATTAAATGCCGAGATTTGCCTCGAGCTTTGTAAGAGAAACAGCTTTTGACGTGGCGTTTGATTTCGCCTTTTCTTGATCGTAAAAACTCATTTTTGCCCATGTAGAATAGGTAGCGTATTCTTTGAATGCGTAAAAATGACTTGTATCAAGAATATGTCACTAAACGACAGCCTTAGTTTTTGTGCAAAAATCATCATTGCAGCTGTCCTCTCGATAATCGTGTAGTACTTTTGTCAGGAGTCAGCTTCACTGATTTGTCTGACAGATTCATCCGAGGAATACGAAGAGTCCCTCGTACAACTTTATGCTGCATTAAAAGCAAGCATATTTTAAACTTTAAGTGAGAAGGTGAAGCAACCTTTTACGCATAACAGTCTTGAAGCGCTGCTTTACGCGGGCAGCTCTGAAGCTTTACTTTATGCCAAAAAGCTCTGAAGCTCGATTTTACGCGGACTTCATGTATGTTGAGAGTTTTTAATGTATAATATGCATACAATTCCCTAACGTATTTCATGCTTTTACAAGACCCCCTTCAAAGTTTTCAAATTCCTCGTAATTTGAAATACTTTGAATGAAGCATGAAATGGTCAAATGTTACTCATTCTTCGAGGCTGATTTTTTGGAGATATTTAAGAAGTTGTTGGGATTTTGTATGTTCTCTTCTGCCTATATAAGGGCAAGCAAATGCACTTGTTTTTCCATACTTCCTTCACCACAAAGATGACTGGTGAGATTCATCGAGTTGAACAGAGAAAGAAGAAGATTATGTTCTTCCAGCATGTAAGGAGTCGTAAGAAGAGACGTCTTTGAGCAAATATTCTCTACAATTATGGACCATGGAGGGATATCATAGCTTCCCTTGCTCAAGGCAATCAGCAATTTTATATGGCAATTCGCCAAATAGAGAGGAAGGGTCGCATTAGACCACACAGCTTGCTAACTGTATTTTCCCCTATTATGAAGCTGGATCCTGGGGTGTAGCTTGGTCGTATCTTCCAGTATTGTGTTGGGTCTGATCCCTAACATAAATCTGAGCATGGCCGTCGATGGCATATGGAGGGGGGCTTGAATAATTTATACAGGCCCAGTTCTGTATCCTCCCGCCATTAACTATTTTCTTGGCACCCGACGTATAGCATCCGAAAAAGTGCCGTAGAAGAAGAAAAAGATCTCCATCAGATGAGAACCGGGCGCAATAGATTTCCATCGTGATCTTGAATATTAATGAAAAATCCTTTGTAAAATGGATTTCTATCATATGTAATCATGATTAATAAACTTGTCTTCTTTTACGCACTATTGATTTGCCATTTTGCTGTGAGGACATTTGGTAATACGCAGCTTCAACACGCTTGACTAGTTTTTATGTAGACTCTGATAAATATGCATCTAGTCATGTTCCGACTTTTATGCATAAAGGAAGATGCGTAAAAACTCTTTAGCATTAGATTGTTTTAAAAATCCAATCATCATACGGTTTTTGATGAGGAGTAACGTAGAATTTTGAGCCGTCATTTCCTCTTCGAAGAACATCTGCTCATAATATCATCTTCGAAAATGGCTTCTGTAAACCCCCTCCCACAAAATTAGGTCTAATTAGAATCCAACTAGAAAGAGAACATGGTATTTTATTTAACTACATAATGTTTATACCACCTCGTACACTTTACCATTGCTTTGATAATTAGAGCACTTCTCTAGCCATTGCCTATCTACAAATTTCACAACCTCATCCTAGACATGACCGCCTACTATTCTGACCCTTGTGTAACTTATAATATTGCTTTCTTGTGCTATATTTTAGTCGCATAATAAACGTCGCGGACGTTATTATTGTAATTCTAAATAATTCTAACTCTGTACCCTGGTGCGTTCCAATCAAAATTGGATACACAATCTTGACCATTTTATACAACCCAAATTTTTATTAATATTCTACACTGTATCCTATACGTTCCTGACACTTGTGTCCCACCAAATTTTATCTCCATGTACTCCTAATTAATTCCAGAACATTATGCGCATTCAATTTAATAAATTAAATCCAATTTTTGTCTTTGTGTAATTTTTCTAATTGTTGGGGCCTTTTATGCAAAAATGCATTAAGGCATCCCCACCTTTGGATAATACATGAAGAAGCCCAACTTTTTCCTTCATAGGAATTTTTTTATAATTTTTGGAATGTGCAACGCGCACATCATCCCCCATTTAAATTCTAGCCTTGTATTTAATTAATGTGATTTGTAGCCCTCCCAAATATCCCTATGAGAGCCCGAGGCCCAACCCCAAGGAGGTGTTGATCAAGCACACTCCTAGGTCAACAAAACCCTAGTTCGCATGCATATATATACAAACTTTTCTCTTTATTTATTATTCATTGGAAAACCTAAATCCCAACCCTATTTCAGTCGACCCACCCCCAACCTATTGTTCATCTCCCCTTCCCCGGCCAACCGACCGGAGACCTCGCCGGAGACCCCGCTGTCATCCACCCTGCACCCGCCGCCCTCCGGCCATCTCGTCAACCTCTCCTTCCCCGACTTCACCTTCTCCCCCTTCGCCTGAGCAAGACTCGGCCAACACCACCACCACCATTGCTATCTCGACGATAGCACTCTGCCACCGCCATGGTCATCCCCAGCACTCCGTTACCGTCGCCATCGTCACCCTTCTCCCGTTCTCCTCTAGTCCCGCTCACCAGGAGCACGACCCCGCCTCGTCCTCCCTCGGAGACCCGACTGCTTAGAGCCGCCTGATCTCCTCCACGGCTAACCCGAATGCACGATGCCGCCCGACCTCATCCCCTCCACGATGCCGGAGTAACCCCCTCCGCCTGAGCACAGGCTTCCCTCTCCTTCTTCGTCCTCTTCACCTCCTTCCCCTGTCGAACCGCCGTAGCACGGTCACCCAGCGCCCGGACCTCCGCCTCTCTTCTCCTCCCTATCAAGAATTCCACCTCCTCCTCCCTGCTCTTGCCTCCCCCTTGACTCATCCCTCCCCTGCTCGACCTCTTTATCGGACTTTCCTGGCCGAGCTTCCCCACCCTGAACCCGAGAACACAGCCCCTTCACCTTGCCGGACTTCCCAGACCTGGTCGAATTTTGGTGATCATCACCATCGCGTCATCCATAACAATCATAACCACCATTACCATATGAACAACATGATCATCATACACATCATCATCAACTCCATATCAGTATCCTCGTCATCACCATCACCTATATCGTCGTCCTCGCAATCACTAGCATCCATATTTTCATCCCCGTCATCATCATCACCTCCCATCATCTTCCTAATCATCACCATTATCATCAATATCGTCACCCTCGTCGTCCTCGTCATTATCATCCCTATCATTATCATCCATGTAATCATTATCTCATTATTGTCATCATAATTATCTCATCATTGTCGTCATCTTCATCATTAGCATCATCGTCATCACCATCATCCCAGCAACTGTCTACAGCATCCTCCTCACCTCATCACCATAGTCATTAACACCCATAGACCCGTCACTCTTGCCAGACAACCTGCAGCAGTCACCCCGATTCCCGTACCTGTGTACGCTGACCCTGAAGATCTGTTGGATTGCTTCTACACGATATCCGGAGCTGGCTATTGGTATTATGCAGCTTCTTTGCCAGGCAAGTATACCTTGCCTTGTTATACTGTCTAAATTCTATATTTTAGCTACATGTTCATTTCTTTAGCTATTATAATTATACGCGTCTGAGAGAGACTCAGGTGCAGTCAACGAATGCGTTGATGTTAGGACTTGCGTCTAACCTAGTGTCTAGTAGACCCACCTAAAGTTATGGAGTTATTGGTATGACTCCCCAGGCCTTGACATATTTCTTACACGTGTTGTGAGTCTCATGTAGGGCGCGGACTTGCGTATGTGGTTGGCCACCTGTACGTGTAGGTCGTACAACGGATAGGGTATAACTGCTAATAGTGATGCATGTTAGAAGACTTAGCAGTTATTAGTAGGCGAAGCATAGACTATCGTAGAACGATGGCCAATCCTTGTCCTTGTTTGGTTGTAAGGTTAGGCTATTATTCTAACGATAGACTATGAGCCAGAGTTACGACGCCTGGGCGTAGTAGCTAAGGCGTATTATGGATACAACATGCATAGATCATTGAGCGGGGAGGAATACTAGTAGGCGTATGGGACACCCTACTTCCTTTACACTGATGCCACACTCGACGGAGTGATATGGACGATATATACTACATTGATGCCACGTTCTTCGGAGCGATATAGACGATATATTATACTGATGCCACACTCTTCGGGGTGATATGGACGTTATATTATACAGAATCCATGCTCTTCGGAGATGGACGTTATTATACAATGCCCTGGTATGGGGGCATATGTGGCATATACTAGCCAGTTGTCACGATTAGTGAATTACGTCAGCATATGTCTAGCCTACACTTTTTCATACACTCAAAGTTGTCCTCAAATTTGCATTCACATAGATGGTTAGCGCACCCCTTTATTTATTCAGTATTTACTTTATGGCATGCTTTTATGTATCTTCTTATGTCCCTCTGAAGACCTAGCCCTTTCCAGGTGTATTGTTCATGAGTAGTTGCAGGAGCACATATCCGAACTTGCTACGTATATTGAGATGGGGTCTTTTCTTTGAGCCGTGATTGTTAGTTGATATTCCTATATTACAGTTTATCTTGTTTACCTGTATTCTAGCTCGGTAGTGGATTTGTTTCCACCCGACTATCATCATTAGATACTTTATATTGAGATCTAGCTCTAGATATAGATTATTCATTTATATATGATTTCTGTGGATAAGATTTAGTTATGCTCTGAGATATATATGTTTACCACTGGTGAATTGTTATTCATATTAAGCGTACGTGTGCTATGGTTTCCATATATTGGAGTGCCATATTCATACGGCTGGCATGCTTACGTGTCCTAGTCCTACGTAGTTTGGGACTGGGGCGTGACATATTTTTAGTGGTGGCCCATGCAGGTCTAGAGCATATTGTCTCGGTTACGTTTCTATACCGAGCAAGCCTGTACCTAGGATTAGAGTATAGGATCTCATCCATAATTGACTACGATTCGTATTTCTTTTAATATGTTCTATTTGAATAATTCCATCCTGCTTGATTCATGTGCTTCCCTATTAGTTCCTTGAGTATAGCTTTCACCTAGAATATAAAAGTCCATGTTGTTAGATAATAAGTAGGGTAACCTTCCTATTAAGAGTACAACTAGAATAATGACACATCACTAAGTTAGAATACTTAATGAACCCTAGCGTCCTTTACCTAAGAATAATTTACCATTATCCCCAGATATGTTTATGATTGACTTGAGAGTAGTATAAACACTACTAGAGCTAGTTAGAGATTTGACCCTAGTTTTTTACCCTAGTATTGAGGAACCAATAGAATTCCGAGATCGAATGTTAGGACTGAACCTAATTTCCATAGTGAGATAGTATTAGAGAACTATAAATATAAATCCTTGTCTTGATATTAGCAGACCGTACCCTAGGAAGCCAAGAGGAATGAATGTAATATTCCCTCGATCATTCCTCAAACACAGAGATTAGTATACCACCTTCCCCGTAGAAACCATGATCTTATCTAGAGTCCTCCTATTTCTAATTTTATATCTTGTTCTCTGCAACCTCAGTGCTCGTTATATTTACGCAATGACTAATTATGTTTTTCTATTCTTCATCTTTCAAATCATGCCACAAAACTCTTATGATTGAAGACCAAGTGATCTTATTTCATGTTAAGGATATATAGTGCTAAGGTTATAGTTGTAATCTTGAACTTGAAATTAGGTGCTTGGTAGCTAGAGCTTGATGGTTTGAGTTATTCCTTCAGATTGTGATTTGATTATTCTTAGTTTTAAACCACGTAACATGTACCCCACCTCAATATAGATTATATCATCTTTCCCCTTGAAGACCAATAACTTTTCCATTCATGCTATTGACACTTGTTCTAAAGCACTATGATTAAGACTTAAGGTGACCATTGCCTATATAATGCAATAGGAGACCCTAATGAGTACCAAGTTCTTTTTCGTATATACCCCAATAAGAGTTATACCTTATTACTTTACAGGATCCCCTTAAGACTATCACAATACTAGTTAAAGTTTTAAGTTGGGTAGTATACCCCACAACCTAGTAACACATAGTCCTCTTGCCTCATTAATGTAGAGTAACTGAATGACATAAACTGTAGACTTTCATGAGAAGATAACGTCTCTTCAGGCTGTAGAACTTAGAGGCCCATACCACAAATTGGTCGACTAGCGACTTAGACAGGGAGTTAGTATGACGACTGTAGAGATTGTAGAGTCTTACTTGTGGTTTATTTTATTTTGTTTTTGTGAACTTGAATTATTTTTGTACCTCCTTTCATCAAAATCCAGCGTATTTATATTTTCTAAACTACCGTGACTTATGCTGCTATTTTATAGCCTAGTTTTGCAAGCTTATTCTTTATCAAGCTTGTTCACGATATATATATTATTGGATGCGTACACTAATAAATTTCAGAATCAGTGTACTATGGGCTGATCAACCATAGTGCGCTTGGTTCGCCCTTCGCATAACTACCTTACGTGGATTGAGATATATAGTGATTAGAAGACGAATGTACTTTCCCTCTAGATATGTCTGAGCATATCGTATTCGTTACAAAACTGTACTGATGCGAGCATGTGAATAGGAATTACCAAAATAGGATTCAATCCACAACTACCTTGACAATTTCCATTGAATTATTTAAACGCCTTGATCCCCATACTCCTAAGCTATTACCTCCCCCTTGAACTCTTTGTTATTGTTTTCTGTCTTCCCTTATTTAGGAAAGACGAAACCTCATGCCTAACATAAGTTGATACACAGATAGTATTAGATATACACTATGGACCAATTACATTATTTGATGATTATTTTATAACCAAGGGCATATCACATGTAACATATTTGGTGTTAAAATTTTTTAGGATTGAGTGACAGGATTAAGTAAATTTGAGGAATGAGATTTCTTTAATGTAAGAGCCTTATGTGATAGATAGGAAAATTCTAAGTTGGGTAGCAGTTGCATTATCAGCTTACGATAAATTTTTTAGATTATGATCGAGCAAAAAAAATGATTTTAAGGTTCAAGTCATTTTACTTTTTATAATTTTGGACGAATAAGTAAGATGATGAGGATCAATGAAGTTAAATTTTTAGCACCTAATTTGAATTTTGAGAATTGGGGGTTGAATCAATGATTTAAACCTCGAGGAAATAAATAAAACTCTAAACATGGACATGGACGTATTAAATTTCAAATTTAAGGATTAAATTAAAAGAAATTTTTTATAGCAGGATTACCTATTTGAACTATTGAGGATATAAATCGAATTTAAATTTGAAGAGTACAAAAATTCATAAGCTGAAAAAAAAGGAGAAAATTTTGATTAAAATCATTTCTAAAAGAGATTTTGTTTGTTGGAGATCACGATATAAAATTTGATATGCGAAGATATTATAAGAATTAAAATTAAACTTGGATGTTGATGAGGAAGTACGATAGGTTGAAATTTGATTTGGACAGTGACCATCTTAATTTTGAAGTTATTACGAAGGATTGATTAGAATTTTAATTATCGCAAGGATATCGCGATTAACTTGCCTTATGTATGTAAAGGAATAACAGACAATGCCTTATTTTAATTTCGAGGACGAAATTATTTTAATTTGGATAGATTGTAAATCCACTCCCCCAAAATTAGGTCTAATTAGAATCCAACTAGAAAGAGAACACGGTATTTTATTTAACTGCACAATGTTTATACCACCTCGTACACTTTACCGTTGCTTCGATAATTAGAGCACTTCTCTAGCCATTGCCTATCTACAAATTTCACAACCTCATCCTAGACATGATCGCCTACTATTCTGATCCTTGTGTAACTTATAATATTACTTTCTTGTGGTACATTTTAGTCGCACAATAAACGTCCCGGACGTTATTATTATAATTCTAAATAATTCTAACTCTGTACCCTGGTGCGTTCCAATCAAAATTGGAGACACAATCTTGACCGTTTTATACAACCCAAATTTTTATTAATATTCTACACTGTATCCTCTATGTCCCTGACACTTGTGTCCCACCTAATTTTATCTCCATGTACTCCTAATTAATTCCAGAATATCGTGCACATTCAATTTAATAAATTAAATCCAATTTTCGTCTTTGTGCAATTTTTCCAATTGTTGGGGACTTTTATGCAAAAATGCATTGAGGTGTCCCCACCATTGGATAATACATGAAAAAACCCAAATTTTCCCTTTATAGGATTTTTTTCATAATTTTTGGAATGTGCAACGCGTACATCGTCCCCCATTTAAATTCTAGCCTTGTATTAATTAATGTGATTTCTAGCCCTCCCAAATATCCCCATGAGAGCCCGAGGCCCAACCCTAATGAGTGTTGACCAAGCCCACTCCTAGGTCAACAAAACCCTAGTTCACATGCATATAAATACAAACTTTTCTCTTTGTTTATTATTCATTAGAAAACCTAAATCCCAACCCTATTTCAGCCGACCCACCCCCAACCTACTGTTCATCTCCCCTTCCCCAGCAAACCGACCGGAGACCTCGTCGGAGACCCCGTCGTCATCCATCCTACACCCGACGCCCTCCGGCCATCTCGTCGACCTCTCCTTCTAGGACTTCACCTTCTCCCCCTTCGCCTGAGCAAGACTCGGCCAACACCACCACCACCATTGTCATCTCAATGACAGCACTCCGCCACCGCCGTGGTCATCCCCAGCACTCCGTTACCTCCTCCATCGTCCCCCTCCTCCCGTTCTCCTCTAGTCCCGCTCACTTGGAGCACAACCCTACCTCATCCTCTGCCAGAGACCCGACTGCTTAGAGCCGCCTGAACTCCTCCACGGCTAATCCGACTGCACGATGCCGCCCGACCTCATCCCCTCCATGACGCCGGAGCAACCCCCTCCGCCTGAGCACAGGCTTCCCTCTCCTTCGTCGTCCTCTTCGCCTCCTTGTCAGGAATTCTACCTCCTCCTCCCTGCTCCTGCCTCCCCCTTTACTCATCCCTCCCCTGCTCGACCTCTTTATCGAACTTTCCTAGCCGAGCCTCCCCACCCTGAACCCGAGACCGCAGCCCCTTCACCTTGTCGGACTTCCCAGACACGGTCGAATTTCGGTGATCATCACCATCGCGTCATCCATAACAATCATCACCACCATTACCATATGAACAACATGATCACCATACACATCATCATCAACTCCATATCAGCGTCCTCGTCATCACCATCACCTACATCGTCGTCCTCGCAATCACTAGCATCCATATTTTTATCCCCGTCATCATCATCACCTCCCATCATCTTCATAATCATCACCATTATCATCAACATCGTCACCCTCGTCGTCCTCGCCATCATCATCCCTATCATTCTTATCCATATAATTATCATCATCTCATTATCGTCATCATCATCATCTCATCATTGTCGTCATCGTCATCATTAGCATCATCGTCATCACCATCATCCCAGCCACTGTCTACAGTATTCTCCTCACCTCATCACCATAGTCATTAACACCCATAGACCCGTCACTCTTGCCAGACAACCCGCAGCAGTCACCCCGATTCCTGTAACTGTGCACGCTGACCCCGAAGATCTGTTGGATTGGTTCTACGCGACCTCCGGAGCTGGCTATTGGTACTACGCAGCTTCTTTGCCTGGCAAGTATACCTTGCCTTTTTATATTGTCTAAATTATGTATTTTAGCTGCCTGTTCATTTCTTTAGCTATTATAAATGTGTGCATCTGAGAGAGACACGGGTGTAGTCAACGAATGCGTTGAAGTTAGGACTTGCGTCTGACCTAGTGTCTAGTAGACCCACCTAAAGTTATGGAGTTATTGGTATGACTCTCCAGGCCTTGACACATTTCTTACACGTGTTGTGAGTCTCATGTAGGGCACGGACTTGCGTATGTGGTTGGCCACCTGTACGTGTAGGTCGTGCAACAGATAGGGTATAACTGCTAATAGTGATGCATGTTAGAAGACTTAGCAGTTATTAGTAGGCGGAGCATAGACTATCGTGGTACGATGGCCAATCCTTGTCCTTATTTGGTTGTAAGGTTGGGCTATTATTTTAACGATAGACTATGAGCCTGAGTTACGACTCCTGGGCCTAGTAGCTAAGGCGTGTTGTGGATACAACATGCATAGATCATTGGACGGGGAGGACTACTAGTAGGCGTATGGGACACCCCACTTCCTTTACACTGATGCCACACTCGACGGAGTGATATGGACGATATATACTACACTGATGCCACGTTCTTTGGAGCGATATGGACGATATATTATACTGATGCCACACTCTTCGGGGTGATATGGACGTTATATTATACAGATGCCATGCTCTTCGGAGATGGACGTTATTATACAGTGCCCTAGTATGGGGGCATATGTGGCATATACTAGCCAGTTGTCACGATTGGTGAATTATGTCAGCATATGTCTAGCCTACACTTTTCCATACACTCAAAGTGTTCTCAAATTTGCATTCACATAGATGGTTAGCTCACCCCTTTATTTATTCAGTATTTACTTTATGGCATGCTTTTATGTATCTTGTTATGTGCCTCTGAGGACCTGGCCCTTTCCAGGTATATTTTTCATGAGTAGTTGCAGGACCACATATCCGAACTTGCTACGTATATTGAGTTGGGGTCTTCTCTTAGAGCCGTGCTTGTTAGTTGATATTCCTATATTGCAGTTTATCTTGTTTACCTATATTCTGGCTCGGTAGTGGATTTGTTTCCACCCGACAACCATCATTAGATACTTTATATTAAGATCTAGTTCTAGATATTGATTATTTATTTATATATGATTTCTGTGGATGAGATTTAGTTATGCTCTGACATATATATGTTTACCACTAGTGAATTATTATTCATATTACAGCGTATGTGTGATATAGTTTTCATATATTGGAGTGCCATATTCATACGGCTGGTATGCTTACGTGTCCTAGTCCTACGTAGTTTGGGACTGGGCGTGACGGCTTCTCGAAAGATTCTCGAGACAGGGCAAGAAATGTCCGCCCCAAATAGGCCATCCCTGAACTAGATATAAAAGGTTCTGGCTCGACTTCGAATGAATTATCAATGACCAAAAAGTTATCTCCAATAAAGATGGATATTGTCAGGGAACTCCTTGGCCCTTCGTCTGATGAAGTCCTCTTGAATGAAAAGAAAGAGAAAACGCTGATAAGAGGAGCATTTCCTGCGTAAACTCTTATGACTGGCTTTTTTAAGCGTAAAAATCCAAATTATTAAGATATACGCGTATTCTGCTGAGTGATCTGTCCTGTGTAATTTAAGATGCACATAAAATCATAGATCCGTAGCGTCTGAGTATAAAATTATAGATCCGTAACTTCTAAGCGTAAAATCATAGATTTGTAGCTTCTCAGCGTAAAATCGTAGATCTGTAGCTTCTGCCCGTAAAATCTGAGCGTAAAATCAGGGATCCGTTACGCAGCATGACTGTCTGTCTTCCTTTTAAAAGGATAGGCTGACGTGGTCCAAAATCATAATCGAGTATTAAAAATTAGATTTGGTTAAGGATTCGGAGAGTCACTTGAACTCTATAAATAGGCCTAGGTCATGAGAGAGAAAAACCCTTCGTCTCTTTCTCTGAAAAACCCTTCGTCTCTTTCTGAGAAAACTTCGTCTCTTTCTGAAAACTCTCAGAATCGCCACACCAAAACAGACCTTCGTCGCTAAGGGAAAGAAAGTCGATTCATCATCTCGCCCCACTGCTCAAGTACGAGCGAGTCCTACTAGGCCAAGCGAGCCTCGTTCTGAACAAAGTGCTCCGCCGTCTAGCTGTGCACCGGGCATCACTAAAAAGACTTCGAGAGGAATAAAACCCTTCGCACACGTTGTATATGTATGCACAAATACGCCCACATTCTTAATGTCTCAGCATAAAACTCCATATTTTTACAGTCTGGCATAAAAACTCAGACTGTCAAATTATGGCATATACTGCAAACCTTGCATTTTACGCACTGTATGTAAATTTTAGCGTAAAACTTAAATTTTGGTAGTCTGGCGTAAAAACTCAGACTGTTAGGTTTTGGCGTATACGGCAAGAATGTAGCACTTTACGTTTTATGTGCTGAAAGTAGATCCCAGCGTAAAACTGACTTATTCTCTTGCTTTTTGCAGTGGACATACAGATCCCCCCTATGGCTGAAGTGATGGGCTCTACTGCTGGAATGCTGAATTCTAACTACTTGGGGGACTTGTCCAATGTGACTTTTTCCATCTCTGGAAATGAGTATCCTCAAGAAAGGGGAACTCTGATCTCGGCCCAAGGAGAAAGAATATTGCTGAGCATGATCAGTGGGGAACCCCAGACCTACATAGACGGTACTGAGTATAAGAAACCAGCTTTCTTATTTGGGGATGTTATTGATAAGCAATCCCAGACCAATCCCAAGAAGGAAGATTGGGTATTTTCTGCTGAGGGCACGATAATGTTCTTGCCAAAGATGTCCAGAGATTACCCTATCTCTTCATTCTTCCATGCCACGCATCCCAGAAGGATGTCATGGACACTGACTCCTGATCTTCATGGCCAGCCAGGGAAGATCTTTTATAAGAAAGGATTGAACCAAGAATCCTTTGTAAGCATTCCCTTGGGCCCTGCCATGCCCTTCAGAGGCTTACTACCAGGCAGCGTCCCTAGTGAAGATACTTTACTGATCCAGCCACTTCAAATAGCAACTTTCTGCAATGACTTTATGGGGCAGGGAAGAGTATACCCCAAAGTTAACCCTCATACCAGTGGATGGCTTAGCCCCCACAATCTTCGATGGGCCAGTTTGACTGCATGGGCCCTGAAGCACTTTCAGACGGAGCTGGAAAGTATTAACTTACTTGAGGCTGTGAGTGCTACTAGTATTGGGTTGTCTATCAACCTCAATTTGTTCTTGGCTTTAATGGAGCAGTATAACTTGTTCAACGGGACCTTCACCACTCCGATAGGTGAGTTGGGCCTGGCACTTCATGAGATGACAGACATCTCAAAGCTGCCTGCCAATGGGAGACACTTCCTATGAAGAGTACGTTCCCACAAATAGGAAGCTGAAGGATACCAACCCTCGGGTAGTGGCGGTGTACCAAGAGCTGATGAGCCACTATCTTGCATGCACCACCTTCTACAGTTAGCCCGCTGATTTAGCCCATATTAACAAATGGGTATCCTACCTCTTCTTCCATCAGGCTAGAAATGCCAAGCATGGCAAGGTTGTAGATAGCAAAGATAAACCTTTGAACCCTCTGAGAATTCTTGATGCCAATACAATCGATGATCTTATTGAAGATGCTGGGGCTCTAGATTGTGTTCTCAATGAAGAGATAGGGGGTTATCCTGCTGGGACCAAAGCCTACAGTTATATGAGGCATTGCTGGAAGCCTCTGTCAAAAGAAGCTCAACTGGCTGGCTTTCTTTCTATTTGTCTATGCTGATGGGTGGTGCCTGGCATCGCATCCTCGGACCGCATTCATCGCAAAACCTTATGGCCCACAGTGCGTTTGGTGTTTGGGGCAAGATTGGGCCTACTTCCTGCCATGGTATGCAGGATACAAGATGGCCTGAGGGCTATTACTGATAGGTTGTTGGCCGATACTGCACAGCGTCAAGGATATCCCATAGTGGAATTACTATTCTTATATCTGATGGGATGGTTAATCCTTCACAATACCAGAGTGATGTCCCCAGATCAGCCAGTGGTTCGGGCAATAACTTCCTGTTGAATTACAGGAATTCTTCTTAGAATGTGACTAGCGTCATAGATTGTCGACTAGCACTAAATTTTACCCATAGTTGGAAATTCTTCTGCACCGTCTCCTGTACATATCAATCAACAGGGGACTAAACTTCAAGATGCAGGTCAGGGGAAGACTATTCTTTCTCCAGAAGCCTTTTATTGGTTGGTCTGCATTAGACCTTCCCACCTGCTGTACAGAAGTAAGGACCACTGCTACTTGGAGCCTTATATGCCTAGCCATTTCGCCAGGCAATTTGGGTATGATCAGTTGCACGTGGGAAATCCCATCACCAACTTCAAGTTCAAAGGTGGACTCATTGATAGAGCTAGAGGATGGCGGTATTTCTTCACTGGTTGTACTAGAGCAACCTTTGTTGTTCCCGCGACCTCTCTCTCCATGGGGTTGCGCATTCTTCATTCATACACACAGTTTTATGTGTCCATCAATACCTTACATCATGATTTTGATGTACATTGAAGTTTTAGAATGCCTTTCCATAAGTCCACTAGAAGAGAGGAGATACCATCTGTCTCCTCTGATGAAGGTGATGAAACCACCGGTGCAGATGATAATTTGTTGATTTTATCGAGAGGCGTAATAGCTTCGCCAGCAAAGCCTCTTATTATTTCCCATAAACGAAAGGCTTCCACTCTGAAAGAGCCTTCTCCCCGCAAGAAGAAACAGACTACCAGAGGTCCTAAAAATACTTCCACCAAGGGGGCCTCTTCCAGGAGTGAGCCTATTGTTTCCCCTGTTAAGGGTGATTCTTTGATTAGGGGTCCTTCGCCTTTTAAAGAAGGAGCCTCCACAGTCCTAGCTGAGAGTGCTAGAGATTCTTTGGCCGTGACTGCTGTCGCTACCACCGTTACTGGTGATGCTTCCATATCGTCTTCGAGGCCGAGCTCAATAATCATCACTATACCTTTACCCAGACAAATAATGGGGCTAGCCACTCCTTCATCTGTAAGTATTTCAAGCGAGATTCCTCCCGATGAATCTCGAGTAGATCTGGGTGATGACTGGGATGACTGACCTCAAGCGTCAGTTGGTGTACTCTCTTCTCCAGGTATGACAGCTTGTTTAGCATCATTAAGAAATAATTTAGCTATACAGGCTACAGACGTGCTATACATACCGTCGGCCATGGGTAAATGTTGTCTTCACGCTTTTTTCATAAAAATTAACATCAAATTAATATTAACTTTCTCTTATCTTATCTTCAGGCGAACACATCTAGGGGGAGGGTGGAGCTGAAACGACCTCTTATTTTGTTGCGGATCCAGCTGATGAAACGGAGGTGACCACCGTCGAAGAAGCATACTTTGAAGCCATTTATCTTTCATCCGCAAAATTCTCGGATGTCATTCCGCCAGTAGCGGTTCAAATAATATCAGAGGTGGATGAACCCACCATCTCGACTGTGCCTCCTTCGCCGAGCGTGCCAGCAACTTCAACTGTTGTTGGTGTCTCTTCTTTTGTCGTGCCATCTGTTGAAGCAACGACTGTGGCAACATCCTCTGCAGTCATTCCAGAAGGGAGATTTACTATTGTTGCGGCCACTCCCAGCGTCCATTCGAGCTTTGCTATGCTAGTTGATCAATACACTAGCATATTCTACCTCACTTTGAAAGAATTGGTATACATGGTGCTGGAGAAGAACCTAGGCTTTGATGCTTTGTAGGTGTCCTCCAATCTCACTATAGCACATATTAGAAATTTTAATGACACTGAAAGAGCTGATGCGCTAGAGCAAATGGTTAATGGTTTTGAACAACCCATTAACGAGTATTTTCAACTATCCTGAGGCGGCATCGATGACCTTGTTCAGGCTGAGTATTTTCAACTCACTAACTGTGGAACTTGCTCAGAAGACAGAAACATTAAACAAATCCATCCAGGAACATCAACAAGAGATGGAGAAAGAGCGAGCAGTATTGGTGGAGAGTATTCCTCAGCTAGCCCAGTGTCGTACCGAATATGAGGGATATGAAGTGAGGGTTCAAGAATTGGAAGCTGAACTTGCTCAGACAAGGGAGAGGCTTCTCAAAGCATCGCTAGTTCACAATGTATTTGAGGGCCAAGTGAAGACAGCTTAACAGAACTTGACACATGTGGGTGTCATCCACGCAAGTTTCGTTGATTCTCTATCCAAACTGTCTCTCTTGAGGAATGACGAAGCAAGGCTGGAACTGGCTCGCAGCAACATTTTAAGCTTCAGGAATGAGAGGATGACTGCTTTGGCGCAACAGATTCGCAATTTAACTACTCCTCCCCAATGATGTACATTTTACTTTTTTGCTCCTTATTTTTTCAGAGATAATAAAGATACATTTTCTGATTTTGTGGACCCACCACTTTAAAATATAAATGATAGGCTAAGATAAAAGTGATATCAGAGGTAATATGGACATAATATACTTTCGGTAAGGTTTAGCTGAATATATCTATTCAGAGGTAATATGAATATGATAGAATATAATCCAACTAAATTTGTATACAAAATACTATCAGAGGTAATATGGACGTGATAGGTTTTGAAGTTTCAAATTAGTTGAACATATCTATTCAGAGGTCATAAGAACATGATAGAATATGATTCAGCTAATCATTGTACGTAGTATTGTCAGAATAGAATCTTTACCATACTCCATTAAGCAAAGGAGATCAAGCATAATACTTCTTCAAGAATTTGCCGTTGATAGGAGCCATTATCAAATCTTCATTAGGCTTGGATAATCTGTAAGCGCCATTTAAAAATATTATTTCAATCACATAAGGGCCCTCCCATTTGGGCTAGAATTTTCCCTTACTCTTACGTGTAATGATTATTGGCCTCTTCACAGCTAAAACTAGCTCACCAACTTTGAACACTCTTTCCTTCACTTTTTGATTAAAAGCTCTGGAGGTGCGTGCTTGGTAGAACTCGATGCGCTGTTGAGCTTGAAGGCGTTTCTCGTCTAACCCTTCTAGCTCTTGAAGTCTTAAACGATCATTATTTTTCTGAGTCAGCTCATTAGCTACTGCTATTCTGAGCGATGGAATTTGAATTTCAATAGGGAGGACTGCTTCACACCCATAAACCAATGAAAATAGGGTACAACCTGTTGGTGTTCGTACCGTTGTGCGGTATGCCCACATACATTCCCCTAATTTCTCGTTCCAATCTCTTTTGTTCGAAGAGACAAACTTCTTCAAGAGTTCGATGATGGTTTTGTTGAAGGCTTCGGACAAACCATTAGCTGCAGGATTATATGTCGTTGAGACCATATTTTGTATCCGATTCTTATCGCAAAATCGATAAAACGCTTGACTGATGAATTGAGGCCCATTGTCATGAATTATCCTTTGGGGTATCCCAAAGCGATAAATGACATGATGCTTGATAAAGCTGATCACATTAGATGTCTTTACCTCAGCAAGAGGGATCGCCTTCGCCCATTTGGAGAAATAGTCCGTGATAGCCAATATAAACCGATATCCTCTAGAAGATAAAGGATGAATAGGACCAGTGATATCCATACCCCATGCTTCAAAGGGCCATGATGTAATAGTAGGATGTAAATATTCAAAAGGTTGATGTATGAAATCTGCATGAACTTGATAGGCTTTGTGTAAACCCCCTTAACCAATTTATGATTTATTTGGAATTAAATCATGAGACTAGGATTTATTTGGAATTAATTAGGATTAATGTGTGTAAATTATACGTCTTAGTACACCTTGTCGTTGCTTCGAGGTTGGAACATCCCACCATGAGTAACTTCCACCCGAAGTCACGAACATCTTTTAGACGTGCCAGACTACCCCTCTGAACATTGTGCAACCTTAGATACTCGCTATTGCGTCTCGCCTTAGCTACACAACATTTCTTAAGAGAACGCCTTGTATTTATTAATTTAATTAAAATTGAGGTCAAGGTCACCTCAAACAAGCCCGACCAAGCCCTTATTTTACTCTACTACGTGGACCAGCCCCAACAAGGCAGGACAGGGCCACACTCGAGGCCAGCCCATAACCTCCATCACCACATATAAATACCAACCTTCTCATGCAAAACCCTAAAACCCACTATTCATTATTCCCTTCAAACCATAGCCGACCTCCCCATCCAAACTGAGTCCCCCCCAGCTGGCAGGACTCCCGACTGCTCCACAGCCCCAACGCCGATTGCCCCCCACCATCACAACCCGACATCCCAAACGCCGACTGTTCCACAGCCCCTCAACCCGACAGCCCCAACGCCGAATGCTCCCCACCATCACAGCCCGATCACCAAACCCCCACCGCCAACCCGACTGCCCCAGCCTGAACCCGTCCGACGCCGCCCGACTCCGCCTGAACCCGCCTGATGCCACCCGAGCCGTTGTCCCAATCCCGATTGCCCCCACCACCCGCGAGGCCGGATCCGTCCAAGTCGACCGGAGCCACCCTCGCCTGAGGGAACAGCCGACCAGCGAGCGGACCCCCTCGCTCGGTCGATCAGGTACTCGTTCGTGGAACCCGTCTCTCTTGTGTCCTAGTACTTCTTCTTCGTGTCGCCGTGTCAATATAGAAATGTATCAATAGCTTATAAACTTAGTTAATATTTATGCTAGAAGTGATTTTTAGTTAGATATTAATTAATGAATAATTATTCTAAATCAGCGACCCGTTACCAAGGACATATAATTCGGTAGAAACACCTGGACATAGATCCTAGTATGTTCAAACATGGAGAATAGAGACATGTCCGCACAGAGCAGGAATCATGGACAACCCGTAACTAGATAATTATTGCCTCGATACACCTGTTAACCGAAGACAGAATACGTGTACACCCTAGCTACGTGCACACGTGACGCTGTACTCAAGCAACAGTGAACTCGTGATAGTAATCAAGAATAGTGTCTTAACCGTATATAGATAATGTGTAGTATCTGATGTCTGTATTATTGTGTTATATTGTATGTCTAGGGTCTTTGGATCAGCCAGGAGACGCTACCGGAGCAGGCTTTTGGCATTCACCTCTTGAAGACTCAGGGAAGATACCTTGCCATATTTACTGTCTAATTTAAATTATGCAAATGTTGTATTGTATGCTTGTTGCTTTGCCTTATACAACTGTGCGCGTCCGAGATTGTCTCGGGTGCACTCGACGGATACGTCAAAGATTAGTATATATTGACTTAGTCATTAGCAGACTCACCTCTTTGGATGATACCTTGTTATCTTCCAAGACCTGACACTTTTACACGTATTCATAAGTGACATATCTTATGTTGGGATGCGAGTTCGCATGATCGACTAGCTATCGCCGCGTGTGACATGCATCACGGTTAGCAAGCAATTCAGGACTATTTTAGTATAGAGACTTGGCGTGTAGATAAGGAGGTATGCGCTCGATTATTTGACTTGTATATCTACATTGGACGGGAAGGACGACTAGTAGGCATATGGGACACCCCACTCCTTTACACTGATACCGCACTCGACGTAGTGATACGGACGTATATATATATTACTGATACCACGTTCTGTAAATTATTGGACGTTATTTGGTGATATTGCAGATACCACACTCTATAGAATGTCGGACGTTACTGTATTCCTGCGCCTGTGTTATAGGGGGCATATGTGGCATATACTAGCCGGTTGCCACGACTGGTGAATTACGTCAGCATATGTCTAGCCTACACCTTCCTATATACTCACAGTTGTCCTCACATTGCATTCACTTAGATGGTTAGTACACCCTTATTTTATTTATTTTATTCAGTATTTATATATGGAATGTTTCTATGTATCTTGTTACGTCCCTCTGAGGACCTGGTTCCCTTCCAAATTTGGACGAGGCTTTCTACCTCACAGTGTACGGCCTCGGACAGGAGATAAGATTCACTACCGCAGAAGAGCTAGAGGTTCTACCGTTAGAGTTTTCGTGATCACTTGGTAGGCCTTCCGCCTAGATTGGGTGCATCATTATCTAGTCCGTCGATGCCCTAGTCATTATCTTTTATCTCTCATTTCAGTACTTTATTTTGTCATAGTAGTGGATTTGTTCCCATCTGACATTATTGGATGTACTATGATATCTTGAGACTGGTATTTATCTTCCGCAGTTTATTTAGTACTTCTTGCTCTTTATATTGTGGAGTGGATTAGATTACCTGTTATTGACTGATGTTGGACATGTTAGTATTTTAGGACAGCGTAGCACTCTTCGTGGATCCATTAAATTAGGATATCCTCGGAGACGTGTCAGCTGGCTATTGCCACGTGGCCTAGTCCCGTGTATTTTGGGACTGGGGCATGACATAGTTTTAGTGGAGGCCCGTGCAGGTCCTCTTTTCGCTTGTGGTATTATAACATGCCCAACGAGCCTGCAATATGATAGAAATTACTAGGTCTCATCTACTTTTGATTCGTCCTTGAACTTCCTTCACACTGCTTCTAAATATCTGCATCATGTTTATTTGTTTTCGTACTCTTTTAATAAAGCCCTATCTCTTGCAGCAAGATGAATTTGCACAGCGGACGAGGAATACCACGTGCCGTAGTGCCAGATAACACCATTCAAGGAGAGGAGGTACCCCAAGGGCAACCCCCGCTTTAGATCCTGCTGATACATTGGCACGAGATATCACAGGGCGATCCTACACCGCAGCCTGAGGGACAGACTTCCCAGACAATCCCCACGCAACATTGTGAGGGCAAGACTTCAGGAGCTACACCGATGCCGCAGACTAAGAGGCCGACGTCTGAGGAGATGCCTACTGCACAGCCAGAGGTTCCAGTACCACCACCTCCACCCTACGTACCCCAGATGCCACATCTAGACGGCCAGCCACAGATGCTTCAGTTCTTCCAGGCAATGATGCAAACACAGTGGCAGCAGACAAAGACATTGAGACAGAGCCTGATGACAGTACTAGAGAGGACACCTGCCCCAACACCAGTACCAGCACCTCCACCAGCCCAGACAGGTGGCACTGTTAGATGGTTCCGACATATGGGACCAGATACTTTCTCGGTCAATGAGACTACCGAGAAGATCTCCGATTGGGTCGCCAACACAGAGATGTTGCTAGAGGCTTCACAACTGCAACCAGATCTTTGGATGACCGCAGTGAGGGCCCAACTAAAAGGCAACGCCCATCACTGGTGGGATTCCCTTGAGCGCAGTGTAGGCAAGAACCAGACTTGGGAACAATTCCTAGAGTACTTTAATACGAAGTATTTCCCAGCTACAGTCAGAAATGCCCTATACTCCCAGTTCCTACATCTAGAGTAGGGAAATATGACTGTTGACGCCTATGGCACGGAGTTCAGCCGCCTTAGCAGATTTGGTGCCGTCCTGATACCCACCGACCTCGAAAAAGCCCAGAGATTTCATCACGGCCTTAATTTCGAGCTACAGAGGTATACCACTACACAGGCGAGGATTTCTTACGAAGAGGTTCTTGCAGAGGTGAGAATCCAGGAGGCCATCGTCAGAGGAGCCAGACGTTCCAGCATGACTACACCAGCCAGAGCATAGCCCGGAGCGGGAGGACCGATCCGTCGTCCCGAAGCACAGACACAGCAGAGGGTAGCGCCATACCCACAGCAGGAGCTTTCGACTTGTCACCATTGTGGCAAAAAAGGACACGTCATTAAAGATTGTCGAAAGAAGTTGGGACTTTGCATGATATGTGGATCGAGTCAGCACCTTATCAGGGATTACCCACAGCGCAGAGAGGCAGTACTGCAGATAGGACAGAGGCCGGCAGTACCAGTTACGAGGATACTACCCCCACCAGGAGGCCAGCGCCCACCAGCTCCCGAAGGATTTCAGAGGGGACCACCTTTGGCCCTATAGGAAGTATAGTTTAACCGGAACCGACAGCAGACAGGAGGACAAAGGCAGGGACAAGCCTTTGCTTTAGCAGCTACTGAGGAGGAAACAGAAGGGGAAGCTATCACATGTACCATCTTAGTTGCATCATTACCTGCAACTGTATTATTTGATTATGGAGCCACATTGTCATTTATATCTAGTAGATTCGTAGCAATGCATAGAGTAGCGACTTTCCCCTTACCTAAGAGTTGGAAGATTCTTACCGGAGGAGGTATCGTGCCGGTTACCAGCACTATCAGAACGTGCTCAGTAGTCGTATGTGGTAGGGAGATGAGAGCATGATTCTTGGTATTTCCTATGCCGTACTTTGATGTTGTGTTAGACATGGACTGGTTAAGCCAGTATAACGCCGTACTGAACTGCCGGAAGGGTAGGGTCACCTTTAGACCACCAGATCAACTGGAGTTCGAGTACATACGAGCGACCATTGAACAAGGAGTAGGACATATAGCAGGAACTTGCATGGCTATGGAGATTGCACCCCCTCCAATAGTTGCAAAATTTGAGGATGTATTTCCCGAAGAACTGCCAGGCTTACCGCCAGATAGAGACGTGGAGTTCACCATCGAGCTAGTACCCAGAGCAGCGCCGGTATCTTCCAATGTATACCGATTGGCGAAGAAGGAGTTATATGAGATGAAGCTATATTTAGAGGAGTTGCAGAGCAAAGGATTTATCCGTCCTAGTACATCACTATGGGGAGCACCAGTATTATTTGTGCCTAAGAAGGATGGAACAGTACACATGTAAATTGATTACAGAGCCCTTAATGCTCTGACTATCGCGGATTGATGATTTATTCGACCAGTTGACAGGAGCAGTGGTGTTCACAAAGATTGACTTGAGATCGGGTTATCATCAAGTGAAGGTGCGAAGAGAAGACATTCAAAAGACAGCATTCACGACTCGTTATGGTCACTACGATTTCTTAGTCATGCCTTTTGGGCTGACGAATGCACCTGCTGTATTCATGAATTTTATGAACAGAGTATTCCACCAATACTTAGACCAGTTCGTGGTAGTCTTCATCGACGACATTTTGGTGTATTCAAAGAGCCACGAGGAGCACGAAGAGCATCTGAGACTAGTGTTAGTGACTCTATGGAGGGAGAGGCTTTACGCCAAGCTGAGCAAATATGAGTTTCTTCTGGATCATATCGCTTTCCTTGGACACTTTATCTCAGGAGAGGGCATTTTAGTAGATCCGATGAAGATTTCATCAGTAGAGACATGGCCAACCGTTACCAATGTCTCAGAGGTGAGGAGTTTCCTAGGACTTGCCGGATATTACCGGAGGTTCGTAGAAAAATTTGCGAAGATTGCAGAGCCAATGACTCGCTTGACCCGTAAGGAGCAGGAGTTCACCTGGACAGAGGAGTGTTAGAAGGCATTCGACGAGTTGAAGAAGCATTTGACTACTGCACCTATCTTGACCATACCTTCTGGACCCGAGAGTTTTGTAATCTATAGCGATGTGTCCGAGAAAGGATTAGGATGTGTCTTGATGCAGTATGGAAAGGTTGTAGCTTATGCTTCTAGACAGTTGAGGACACATGAGAAGAACTATCCTACTCACGACTTGGAGCTTGCAGCAGTGATCTTTGCTTTGAAGCTTTAGAGGCACTACCTATATGGAGAGAGTGTGGAGATATTTACTTATCATAAGAGCCTAAAGTACGTCTACACCCAGAAGGATCTTAATCAGAGGCAGAGACGATGGCTCAAGGTGATGACAGACTTCGAGATCGAGCTACAGTACCACCCGGGAAAGGCCAACGTAGTAGTTGACGCGTTAAGAAGAAGACCCATGGCATTCTTCATGACCACCCAACCACATCTGTTGAGAGAGCTAGAGCAGATGGGTATAGAGGTCGTTATGCCCGGAGTAGATGGACAGTTGTCGAGTTTCCAATTACAACCGACGTTAGTGGAGAGAATCAAGGCGGCTTTGCCGACAGACGCCGGATTTCAGAGGCTTAGACAGAAGACAGAGGCTGAAATGCAGACAGGACTGAGTATACATGAAGATGGAACTTTAAGATGCGGAGATCGTCTCTATGTTCAAAATAGAGAACTTCGTTAGGAGTTGAGGGCAGAGGCACACAATTCAACCTATTCTATTCATCCAGGAGACTCGAAGATGTACAAGGACTTGAGACAGTACTACTGGTGACACAGAATAAAGAGGGAAATAGTACACTTTGTGGCCAAGTACCTAGTGTGTCAGCAAGTCAAGGCTAAGCATCAGAGATCTGCAGGATTGCTTCAACAGCTACCTATACCGGAGTGGAAATAGGACCACATCACCATGAACTTTGTTACGGGCTTTCCGAGGAGTCCTAGTAGTTGCAATGCAGTATGGGTAATTATGGATAGACTCACCAAGACCGCACACTTTTTACCCTTCAGAGTTGGGCAATCGATGGAGGCCTTAGCAGATATGTACATGAGGAAGATTATGTGCCTACATGGAGTGCCAGTTAGCATCATATCTGACAGGGATACGAGGTTCATGTCTTACTTTTGACGGAGTATACAAGAGAGTCTCGGTACTCGCCTGAAGTTTAGCACAGCGTATCACCCACAAACAGATGGCCAGTCGGAGCGCACCATTCAGACGCTAGAAGACATGTTGAGAGCGAGTATGCTTGACTTCGAAGGATCATAGGAGGACCACTTACATCTGGTCGAGTTTTCCTACAACAACAGCTATCAAGCGAGCATCCAGATGGCTCCCTATGAAGCGTTATATGGAAGAAATATTATTCTCAAGTATTCTGGAGTGATATAGGCGAGCGACAAATTCTCGGACCAGAGTTGGCTGTTCATACAGTAGAAAAGGTGAAGAAGATCCAAGGGCACCTTCGAGCAGCACAAGACAGACAGAAGCATTAGACTAATGCACATCGTCGACCCTTAGAGTTTCAGGTTGGAGATCACGTATTTCTAAAGATCTCGCCTACTCGAGGGACTATCAGATTCGGAGGCAGAGGGAAGCTGAGCCCGAGATACATTGGACCATTCGACGTATTGGAATGCGTCGGAGAGGTTGCTTACAGATTAGCCTTACCGCAGACCTTGAAAGGAGTTCATGATATCTTTCATGTATCTCAACTGAGGAGGTACATACCAAATCTGAGTCACGTACTTGACCATTCCGAGATCACAGTTGGCCCGAGCTTATCATACCTAGAGGAGCCTGTTGAGATTCTGGACAGGAGTGAGAAAGTACTGCGAGGATAGACTATTCCCTTAGTTTGCGTCGCGTGGAGACATCATGCACCAGGCGAGTCGACTTGGGAACGCGAGGAGGACATTAGATAGCTCTATCCCCATCTCTTCGAAGGACTAAGTACGTATTAGCATTTTTTTAATTCAATCAGAACTTCTTACCATGCGTATGTTTTAATTTCGAGGACGAAATGCTCTAAGGAGGGTAGATTATAAACCTCCTCGACCAATTTAGAATTTATTTGGAATTAAATCAAGAGAATAGGATTTATTTGGAATTAATTAGGATTAATGTGCGTAAATTATACGTCTTAGTACACCTTGTCGTTGCTTCGAGGTTGGAATATCCCACCATGAGTAACTTCCACCCGAAGTCACGAATATCTTTCAGACGTACCAGACTACCCCTCTGACCATTGTGCAACCTTAGATACTCGCTATTGCATCTCGCCTTAGCTACACAACCTTTCTTAAGAGAACGCCTTGTATTTATTAATTTAATTAAAATTGAGGTCAAGGTCACCTCAAACAAGCCCGACCAAGCCCTTATTGCACTCTACCACGTGGACCAGCCCCAACAAGGCAGGACAGGGCCACACTCGAGGCCAGCCCATAACCTCCATCACCACATATAAATACCAACCTTCTCATGCAAAACCCTAAAACCCACTATTCATCATTCCCTTCAAACCCTAACCGACCTCCCCATCCAAACCGAGTCCCCCCCAGCTGGCCGGACTCCCGACTGCTCCACAGCCCCAACGCCGACTGCCCCCCACCATCACAACCCGACAGCCCCAACGCCGACTGCTCCACAGCCCCTCAACCCGACAACCCCAACGCCGACTGCTCCCCACCATCACAGCCTGATCACCAAACCCCCACCACCAACCCGACTGCTCCCGCATGAACCCGTCCAACGCTGCCCGACTCCGCCAGAACCCGCCTGACGCCACCCGAGCTGCTGTCCCGATCCCGATTGCCCCTCACTCGCGAGGCCGGATCCGTCCACGTCGACCGGAGCCACCCTCACCGGAGGGAACAGCCGACCAGCGAGCGGACCCCCTCGCTCGGTCGATCAGGTACTCGTTCGTTGAACCCGTCTCTCTTGTGTCCTAGTACTTCTTCTTCGTGTCGCCGTGTCAATATGGAAATGTATCAATAGCTTATAAACTTAGTTAATATTTATGCTGGAAGTAATTTTTAGTTAGATATTAATTATTGAATAATTATTCTAAATTAGCTACCCGTTACCAAGGACAGGTAATTGGTAGAAACACCTGGACATAGAACCTAGTATGTTCAAACATAGAGAATAGAGACATGTTCGCACAGAGCAGGAATCATGGACAATCCGTAACTAGATAATTATTGCCTCGAGACACCTGTTAACCAAAGAAAGAACACGTGTACACCCTAGCTACGTGCACACGTGACACTGTACTCAAGCAACAGTGAACTCGCTACAGTAATCAAGAATAGCGTCTTAACCATATATAGATAATGTGTAGTATCTGATGTCTGTATTGTTGTGTTATATTATATGTCTAGGGTCTTTGGATAAGCCAGGAGACGCTACCGGAGCAGAATTTTGGCATTCACCTCTTGAAGACTCAGGCAAGATACCTTGCCATATTTACTGTCTAATTTAAATTATGCAAATATCGTATTGTATGCTTGTTGCTTTGCCTTATACAACTGTGCGCGTCCGAGATTGTCTCGGGTGCATTCGACCGATACGTCCAGGATTAGTATACATTGACTTAGTCATTAGCAGACTCACCTCATTGGATGATACTCTGTTATCTTCCAAGACCTGACACTTTTATATATATTCATAAGGACAAATCTCATGTTGGGATGCGAGTTCGCGTGATCGACTAGCTATCGTCGCGTGTGACATGCATCACGGTTAGCAAGCAATTCAGGACTATTTCAGTATAGAGACTTGGCATGTAGATAAGGAGGTATGCGCTTGATTATTTGACTTGTATATCTACATTGGGCAGGGAGGACGACTAGTAGGCATATGGGACACCCCACTCCTTTACACTGATACCGCACTCGACGGAGTGATACGGACGTATATATATATTACTGATACCACGTTCTATAGAGTGTTGGATGTTACTTGGTGATATTGTAGATACCACACTCTATAGAATGTCGGACGTTACTGTATTCCTGTGCCCGTGTTATAGGGGGCATGTGTGGCATATACTAGCCGGTTCCCACAACTGGTAAATTACGTCAGCATATGTCTAGCCTGCACCTTCCCATATACTCATAGTTGTCCTCACATTGCATTCACTTAGATGGTTAGCACACCCTTATTGTATTTATTTTATTCAGTATTTATATATGGCATGTTTCTATGTATCTTGTTACATCCCTCTAAGGACCTGGTTCCCTTCCAGATTTGGACGAGACTTTCTACCCCACAGTGTACGGCCCCGGACAGAAGACGAGATTCGCTACCTCAGAGGAACTAGAGGTTCTACTGTCAGAGTTTCTGTGATCACTTGGTAGGCCTTCCGCCTAGATTGGGTGCATCATTATCTAGTCAGTCGATGCCCTAGTCATTATCTTTTATCTCTCACTTCAGTACTTTATTTTGTCATAGTAGTGGATTTGTTCCCATCTGATATTATTGGATGTACTATGATATCTTGAGACTGGTATTTATCTTCCAGCAGTTTATTTAGTACTTCTTGCTCTTTATATTGTGGATGAGATTAGATTACATGTTATTGACTGATGTTGGATATGTTAGTATTTTAGGACAGCGTAGCACTCTTCGTGGATCCATTAAATTGGAATATCCTCGGAGACATGTCAGCTGGCTATTGCCACGTGGCCTAGTCTCGTATATTTTGGGACTGGGGCATGACACTTTGTATTGTCTTGCATATTTCACGGCGTCTGCAATCAAAGTAGGCCAGTAGTAGCCCATCCTCCTCATACGATCATGTAACTTAGGACCGGGTTGATGTGCTCCACATACTCCATCATAAGCTTCTCGGATAACCCACCTTGTATCATCATCAGAGAGACATCGTAACAGTAGTCCATCATACGTTCGGCGATATAGACTTTGTGAAGAAGCATCAAAATAGAAACGTTGCGATCGTCTTTTGATAGATACTGCTTCTTTAGGATCCTCTGGTAAGATTCCTTATGATAAGAAGTCTATAAAGGGACTTCTTGTAAACCCCCTGATTTTTTCAAAATAATATTTTTGGATTTTTCACAATTTTCTGGAATTTTCTGAGATTTTTCTGTAATTTAAAAATAGGGTTTTAATGATTCAATAATTTTTAAATAATAATAAATGATATTAAAATATTATAAAAATAATATTTTTGGGTGTAAAATGAAAAACTGGACTTAGGGCAATTATTTTGGAATTTATTGGGCCCCGGACCTATTTTTAAACACCTAAAAATAATTATTTAATTAATTATTTAATTAAGTAATGATTTAATTATTTATTTATTTATTTTTAATAAATAAAACCCAAACCCAGCACAGCCCGCGGCCCGGCCCGGCCCACTGGGCCCTAGCCCGGCCCAGCCCCTAGCGGGTCGGGTCGGATCCGCCAGACTCGACCCGAGACCCGTAAACCCGGCCCCCTCTCTCTCCCCCACGAACCCAATTCCTCCGGCGGCCGCCCGCTTCTTCCGCCGCCCTCCGCGCCTCGCCGGCCATGTCATCGTCCCCTCCGCGCTGCCCGGCCCACGACCCTGGCCGCTCCGCCTTCTCCGCCACCCTCTCTGCCCCGCTCGGCTCCCCTTCCCCTCTATAAACCCCCCTGGCCGCATCTGCTCCGGTCAGACCACCTCGCCGTCCCCCAGCGCCGCCGTGCCCTCCGCCTAGCTCCGCCTCACCTCCACCGAGCCCCCGGCGTCCTCTTCAGCCTAGCCGGCCTCCCCCAACCCAGCGCAGCCCCGCCAGCAATCCCTAACCCTAACCCTAGATTCGATTTCTTCGAATCCGACACGTGTTGGACACGTGTCGGACACGATTCGACCCCGGTTTTTGGGTCCCGTTAAGGTGCGTGTATCTTCTTGCTCATAGCTCGGATTTCAATTCCGTAAATTGCGTTACGAAGCCTGTATGACCCTCTCGGTGTCCGGACAAACCGCTCGGGGCATCGCGTCCTGTGGTGATCGCACACCGCGATCCAAAAACAGGAAAAATCAGACCCTGTTTCACCCCGAAACTGAGTATGCCCCGCCAAACGGGACGACTTGGTCACGTGCGGTCTTCACGGATTCGTGCGCGTCGTCGATACGGATGTGTGGAATTTCACGGAAGCTGATTCGGGTGTGCGTGTACACCGGGATCAACGCGTATCCGCGGACATCGCCTTGTATCTAACTTTTCTGCAATTCACCCTAACTTCGTGCACACATGTCGGATCGGAACAAAACTTATGCCATCGGACTCGTAGCGATACGCTGGTCCTTTGGGTCAAGTTTGGTTCGATTCTGAGAACGTTGACAAAATCGCGTGTCGTGGGCCCCACAGGCCCCGCTCGACGGGCGATTTTGTGATCGGCTTATCGGAATTCAATTCTGAAAGTTCCGTTGGGTTCCTATCAGCGTTCCTGATCTGTTGACATTAAGTTTGGTGAATTTGGAGGCCTTTGACCCGGACACATTTTTTGGTGCAAAGCGGACCCACATGTGGACCCCATTTTGACCCAAAACTGTCGTTTCTGCCCTTGTCTCCAAATTGGACCCAACGACAGGCGTTTCTAGCTGATTGATATTTTCTGGATCTGATGGTGATGTTTATTTTAGCAACCGAAGTTCCGCCTGCAAATCCAACTGAAGACAGAGCCGCAAACAGAGCCGAAACCACAGGCAAGTGTACCTTGCCAAATCCTGCAGCTTGCTATTTATTTTCTGGACTTAATTTAGCATCAGTGGGCAAGTAAAGCTTGCCAATTCTCAGTAATTCTTGACATAGCAGTTTACTTAATTTCTTGTGGATTTAAATGTAAACTTGTTTTAACTGCTTAACCTAGGAAACGTGTGACGTACCTAGTGTCCGATCATAGTCGGGTGCCAACACCGTACGCGGTATTGGGTACGTCATTTAGAGATGGATATTCGATACCCTTACTCTTGGTACTTGTCCTATCAAGTACAATAAAACCCAGGACACTTGACACTATTCATGAGACAGAATCTTCTTGAGATATTCACGATGATTCTGTATAGGATACAGGTTATGACATGGACAGTTTATTCCTAGACATTATATGACTGCTGCATTAGTTATGATCTTGTGTATCATGGACATGAGATGTGTGATTACATTGGGTGGGGAGAGACACACAGGCTACAGGCTATTTTCATATATATATACTATTAGTGTGAGGTCGTAGACCCTCCAGCAGAGCTAGACCCTTTACGTGTTATTACTGCTACCGCCTCCCTGACACAGAGCTTGTAGCGGTCTCAGCCTGAATTCTAGTGATACTCTCAACTTGCATTTATCACTTAGCTGGTTACATAGTTTACCCTGCTGTTTTATTTAATTCTGTTGCACTGCTAATATTTTGGCTTGTATTATTTGTACCTTGTTATGTCCCCTGAGGACCTGGAATGGACTATGTCCCCAGGATAGCTGAAGAGATCCATCCAGAGATACCCCGTACCAGAGCACTTTCAGGAGCTGTACCAGGACCTGAAGACGAGCTCACACCAGAGGACTTCTCCTGAGCATTGGCCGTATGTAGTCATTTATTTCTCTTTCCAGTTCCTTTATTTCCTGTCTATTGGCATTGATGTATCAGACATATTCTCGGATTGTTTCCCGAGACATTTATTTGAGATTTGATAGTTATTTCTATTTGAATTACTCTGGCATTTAATCTGTGATTATCTGTTGTGGATGAGATTAGAATAATCTGTGACCTGTATTATTGGTTCTATTTACTGTTAGACTACAGCTTAAGCATGCCCTGATGGATCCATTAAATTGGGTTGTCCATCGGTGCGTGCTGCTGGCCATTGCCACGTGTCCAGTCCCTCGATATTTTGGGACTGGGGCGTGACACTTCTCCAATCTCTCTTAAGAGGAACCATGTTTGTAACATAGCTGCATTCTATGTGAAATTTTTTTTCACACAAAACAAACCTCTGTTAAGAAGGATTACCGAATTCTGCCTTCTTATAGGAATAGCTAGATCTGCAGCTAGACTGGCCAGAGCATCAGCTTCCAAATTTTGAGATCGAGAAACATGTTCTAAGAAGAATCCTTTAAAGGACATTGCTATCTCGATCGTTGTTTGGTGATAAGGAATGAGGTCTGGATTGTGGACTTCATATATTCTTCTGACCTGATTAACGATCAGCTGAGAATCATCAAAAGCTTCCAAGTATTCAACATCCAATTCTTTAGCAACTTGAAGCCCAACCAATAGAGCATTATACTCTGCCACATTTTTAGAGCATGGTTCGCTAAGAGAATATGCTAGATAGATAACGAGTTTATTAGGAGTCACCAGAACAATCCCTACTCCTGAAACCATATTTTCCTTGGGACCAGTTCTGGAAGCACCATCAAAGAATAGCTGCCATGTATCACCTTCCGTTGCTGAATTACATTCTGCAACTTCGTCGAAAATATCCTCATATAATTTGATGGTTTCTGGAATTGGATGGGCAGCTAAGAAATCGGCCAAGGCTTGACCTTTCATGGACTTCTGAGGGACGTACACCTTATCATATGGTGTCAATAGCATTGCCCAAGTCGCGAGTCGGGAATTAAGGATACTTGGCTTATTCATCAATACCCGAAGTGGATTGACTCTGGAGATAATATGAATAGTTTGGCCTGTCACGTAATGTCGCGTCTTCTAGATGGCAAACATTAGGGACAAGCATTCTTTTTTCTCTGGGTTATACCTGTGTTCTGCTCCGACCATCATCCTGCTTAGATAGTAGATAGCCTGTTCATGACCCTCATTGTTCTTCTGTGCGAGGAGAGCTCCTAAGGAATGATCCATTGCTCGAATATACAGCAAAAATGGTCTTCCTATGACGGGAGGCACCAGAACTGAAGGATTAGTAAGATAGCGTTTGATGTCATTAAACGCTTGTTGGCAGGCTTCGTCCCATACGAATGACACACCTTTCTTCATTAGACGAGAAAAATATTGACATCTTCCAGAGAGGTTGGATATGAATCTCCTGATATAAGCTAGACGACCTTAAAATCCCCTAAGTTCTCTGAGATTACGGGACGGTCGCATTTCTAGGATAGCTTTTACTTTATCAGGGTCAACTTGAATGCCTTTAGCAGTAATGACAAATCCCAGAAATTTGCCACTAGATACACCAAGAAAGGACTTTTTAGGGTTCATTTTGAGTTGATATTTGCGTATCAAATTAAATATTATCTTCAAGTCTTGGATGTGATTATCCTTCAGGCGGCTTTTGACATCAATATCATCTACGTAACATTCTACCGTTTTGCGTAAATGCTCATGGAATATGTTACTCATAGCTCGTTGATATGTAGCCCCGGCATTCTTTAATCGAAACGGCATGACTGTATAGCAATATACACCCAATGGTGTACGAAAGGCAGTATGCTTCTCATCTTCAAGATTTATCTTAATTTGATTGTATCCTGAAAATCCGTCCATGAAAGACATACACTCAAAGCCGCACGTATTATCAATCATGACGTCTGTAATGGGAAGAGGGAATTCATCTTTAGGACAGGCCGCATTTAGATCTCGGAAGTCAATGCAGACAAGCACTTTTCTATTTTTCTTCATAACTGGGACAACATTAACGATCCAATCTGGATATTGTTCTTCCCGGATGAACCCACAGGCTATTAATTTCTTAACTTCAGCTTCAATGGCCTCCATCATATCTGGGCGAAACCGGCGTTGATGTTGCTTCACAGGCTTTGAGTTAATCAATATATTGAGTTTATGAGTAGCCACTTTTGGATCAAGACCTGGCATATCCTCATAATTCCAAGCAAAGACATCGATATATTCTTTTATCAGCTGGATCATTTCTTCTTTTTCTTCTTCAGAAAGATTGTTACTAATAAATATCGGCTTTAGTAAAAATTCATCCCCAACATTGACTAGGATAACCTTGTCTTCTGTGGGTGGTTCTTTTTGTTTGAACCGGAGTTTCCATTGTGTATCCATTTGCTGTGCCCAAGATTCATTTTCAAATGGTTCAGATTCTTGTTCCTCTATTTCGAGGGAATCTGTCAACACCATATTTACTGATAATGCCAGTTTGAATTCGTTATCTGAATCAGAGGATGAGAATTCATCTTGATAAGAGGAAATGGTCTCATCACTTGGCTCAGAGTTGTTTGAAGTTGCAAGAGATATGGTATAACCTAACCCGAAATGAGTTCATTGACAGTAGGGATCACCATGCAGCGGCATTCGTCTGCCTTTTCCATAGTTGATGCCTGGCTCCAACTTCAAATCATAACTCATGTATTGCATAATCTTCAAAGCCTGTGGGCTATATCTGCAGATTTGCATTTTCCCAATATCATACTCGGGAGAATCCCCTTGTACAATCGGCCTATTCCGCATTCGACCGAAGACTATTGTGTCACTACCACGTTCCGGAAACAGGGGTATTTTCAACCTTTTATAATATTTAATATTATTGTAGTTATAATTAATTAATTGCATGAATAGTATATATTTAAATTAAATAATTATGTGTGATGTGTAATTAAATATAGTATTATATACAGTGTTCATTTATTTTTTTAGCTAGCAGAATTGACCTAGAAGCCAGTAGATGAACACCTGTCGGAATTATGAAATTTTGTATTTAATTATTTAGTTAGAATTTAATTCTTGGAGTTTGTAATTAATTACCGTATTTTTAGTTAATATTTTGCGCCCTGTCTTTGCTTCGATATTTGGAGCGCTACCCTGACTTTTGTCTTCCAACAAATTTTGCCATCTTGCCCTAGACATGCCCGCCTTCTATTCTGCTATTTTTGTAACTCATAATTTTGCTCCCTGTGCATTGTTTCTAGCCGCACAAAAATCGTCGCGGACGTTATTTAAATAATCCCTATTTTGTATCGTTGTGCGTTCCAATCGAATTTGGGGACAATCTTGACCTATTTTTCGTGCGGCCCAAATTAGGGTAATATCCTGTTCTGAGTCTACTTCATTATTGGTATTGATGACCTGACCTGATTTTGGCCCCATGTTCTCCTAATTAATTCTTGAACACAACTTGCATTTTATTCTAATTAAATTGAGGATACTATTTAAACCAATTTTAAAATTCCAATTTAATTCCAGTGCCCTGTAAATTGAGCCCATACCGATTTTACAGTGCCCCCTGACCCTACAAAACACCGGACACCGAATCGCCCGCCAAATTTTTGTCATTTTATGTGTCTGTGCAAATACCCAAATTTAAGGGGGTTAATTTGCAGATTTGCATTTTTGTCATCACCTCATTTGTTTAAAAACAATGAAGAATCCCTAATAATAATTTAATTAAATCTCTCACCCTCACCCACATGAAGAAATTCTCCATGTCCAATCTGGACCCCTCATTTAAAGGGGGGTCAATCACAACCCTTGATTTTACACCCTCATCCTATTTAATGTCTTGTCACATCATAAGCCCTAATCCCAAGAGAAACCTAGGTTTTCCCCCACCTCACAAGCCTCCTCCCTCTCTCCTACGTTGGAAAACTTCTTCCTTTCTTCTCCTCTTTTTCTTCTTCTCTTTTCTTCTTCTTTTTCTTCCCTTCTTCTTTTCTTAAATTTTTGAATTCAAGGGGGGGAACACTGTTCATCATCCCCCCTAACTGTTCAGCCCGGCGGCTCCCCATCAGTCCGGCGCTGCCCCTCCGGTCCGACGGACTACACCCCGACCCCTGTACACGCCGACTGCTCCTCCCTCCGGCCTCCTACCCCACTCCGGCTACTCCTCTCCCATCTCCTCCCTCTGCCGATCCATTCACCACCACCACCTCCATCATCCCTCCACCACTATCTAACACCACCACGACCCCGCTGCTCATTCCCTCCGCCGGCAAACCCTATCCCCGCAGCCGGCTGCTCCTCTGCCCATTCCCGCCGACCTGCCACTGCTCCCCCTGTGAACTCCGGGCGGCCGAGTCCCCCGCAGCCGGCCCTGCTGCTCGACCACCATCATCTCCATACTGCGAGCTCGACTCCGGCCCGGCGGCCAACCCGATACAACCACCATTGCCAGGAAGTCGAGCCTCCACCTCGCCCTCAGCCGCAGTCCGGCCATCCTCCCCCGGCCAGGCGGTGCACCACCACAGTAAGTTCTTCTCTCTTCCCTCCTTCTTATATGTATAGTTTATCGTATATATGTATGGATGTATGTATGTAGGTATTTTGTATAAGTATATGTATATATTAGCATGTATATGTAATTATGTAAATTAAATTAATGTTTAATAGGATATGTATGTGTATATATATATTTATGTAGGTGAATAATTAAAGTATATGTACATATACGTGTATAATCAGTGTATATGTATATATATTATTGTAAAGTATTTATATATTTAATTAATGTGAAAATTAGTATATGTATTTTCTATATATGATTGATATATATAAATACGTGTTCTACTATATGTATTTTATATATATACTTAGCATATTTTCAATGTATGTTTAATTGGTATATATATATGGTATAAATTCAATTTGGTATATACATATTTGTATTGCAAATATATATATATGGTAGGTATTAATGATTAAAAATAGGTAATGTGTATTAAATATGTATTATTTTAGTATAAATATTTCTTAGTATATATATGTTAATGTATATAGTGTATTTCTACTTAGTGAATATATATTATGTATATATAGATATATATATGTATATATCTTGCGTATTTCTCTATTTTCCTATATATGTATATTAAATTGTATTTTATTATAAATACGTATTAAACATATGTGTGTATAAATTGTCTGTATACATATAATACATGTTAATGTATGTTTTAGTATTTAATATTATGTGTTGTATAATAAATTGGTATATATAAAACCGTATTTTGGTATGAATATATATATGTAGATTATATTTTAGTATTGGCTTGTATATATAATATAAATTGGTATATTTACCTGTATATAGTATTGTATATTTTAATTGGTATATATGAGTATACATATGTAATTAGTCTATGTATTTTGTTAATTCGTAGGTGTAGATATATTTTGTATAAACCCTTAGCACATTTTTATAATATAAACATGTATATTTTGTATATGTATTTAATTTGAGATATGTTTGTATGTACATACAGGTATTATTTTTATTTAAAGTGTATATATTTATACTTATATCTATTATTATAATTAAGGGATATTAATATATATATAGTTGGCCTATCTAGTAGATGACCCTTATCGTACCTAGCGTAGCCCTAAGGCCAGTGTATTTCTTTTGTGTGTTAGTATAGCCCTGATGCAAATGTGATATGGTGATATGTTTATAGGACTGTTGGATTACCCAGGGGATACTCTGGAACAGGACATCCATAAATACCAGCTAAGGACCCAAGGCAAGTACATTCTCCGATAATTTCCAATTTCTTGATAATTTCTATAATTTCAATAATCCTGAAATGTTACAACTGAATTCTTGACACTGTGTTACACGGACTAGTATAGCTTGGATCTGCAGTCATGAGATGTTACCTTGATTATCGTATTGACATTGTACACGACATATATATTAGACATCGTACATGATAGACTTGACTTGCTCGTGTATCGTGACGTGTCATGGTTGGATCCACAGTACTAGTTGGGGCGGGGAAGTAGTTAGTAAGAAATGTGATCATAACCTCTTATTGTAGTATAAAAATTGTAAGTGTTAATCATGCTCTTCACCCATGATTAGCCCGGCCCTGTAGCTATCGTACATGTTCCCAAGCCGATCACATTTTGAAACTACTATTTCAAAACACTTAGAGTAGATTACAGTTCCCTATTTTAAATCATATACTACATCACCCGTATATGATACTGTTCCTTGTTCTTTCATTTTCATACATGCACTGACTGTATTATATTGCCTGTCTCTCTTAATTTGCCATTGCATTTATTCACTGTCTTCTCAGTAGCTAGCATGACATGTTTATTACTTTATAGTCCTTATCAATTAAATGGAACTGTTATTTGAGATTGTGCTTTGCTCATTCCTGACTGGAAACATTTTTCCAGACTATGCCTTAGAGGACCGCTGTCCGACACTTTGTGGACCATATGGTGAGTAGCTGGAGACTTGGACTTGGTAGTTTAGTTGTGATTCCGGGAGGTCTAGCCGAAATCATTAGTTTCTGTTTAGTTCTTTTAGCAGACTATTTGTACCGGATTTGTCTCCGGCATTTTAATGAGACTTGGATTATTGTTGAGTAGAGTATTACTTTTTGACTTGTGTTGTATTTAATTTCTGTTCGTTATCTTATCGTGCTGTAATCCTGCGATTGAGTATGTGCTCGTTTATTTGTGTCATCCGTGCCTCCTTATGGAGATTGGATGTTGTGTTACATTAGCTAGATAGTATCAAGACCTTGACAGCGTTCTACCGCCGATGCTGCGGCGTAGGCTGGACGTACCCACGCACTCGTGCCCCTAAACCGGGTGCGGGTCGTGACACGTTTTTAGTGGTGGCCCATGCAGGTCAGACTTCGCGAGTTGTGCGATGTCGTAGTAGTGTGACATCCTTGTTATACTACTGCGTGCCTGCGATAGGATCTAGGATATAGGATACTAGGACGAGAGCGAATACTCAATCACAATTCCTTGAGAGATTCCTGGGATGACCCCTGAGAATCTTATTTTAATTCCAATTTAAAATCATTCCCTTGTTCCATCCATTCTCACTTATTGATGTTGAATTTGATTGTTGTTAATTAGGTACTAAATTAGGATTTTGGTTTCATAGTAGGGTTTGATTTCATATCAAGATGAATTTACAGACTAATTTATGGTATTAACTGATGACGCATGACGATGAGGACAGTAAAAATGATTAACATTAGAGCTATTGGACTACAGAAGGTGGATTTAAATTATAATTTGAAGATTGAAAATAAATTGTATTTTTGAATTTTTAGAAGTAGAGATATTATGTTAGTAAAATTTTATTTTTGAGGATTCAGATTCGATTCAATGAACATAGACAAGGCTGTAAGGATTTTTTGAATTGATAAAAAATTTTCACTTCAGTATTTAAATAATTAACCTTTGAGGAAGGAATATGCATTATACTTTAAATTATTCGAGGAGTTAGTTTTGAGGACTTTGTTTGGAGAATAAAATCTTATAGAGGGAGAGATATATTAGTATATCAGTAGGTGAGATGCATGTGTAAGGATCTGTTGGCTTGAGCATGATTGAGATTTCACTGCCAACTGGCTTAGGTGTTCATCTAGAATTATATTAGAGAGTGCAGTACTTAGTATGGTGTGTTGCATTTGATATGCACTTGAGTAATAAGGATAACTAGTATCAGCGATTGCAGTAGGTAAGGAAGCTAGCAGTGAGTGTGCTTGTAGTAGAACTGTGGTACTTAGAGGGATAGAGGTATCAGACCATGGATGTATCTTTGACCTGTGCAATCACAACTAGGATTTTTCTTTCCAATCTATTTATCTTGAATGTTGCTTCCTTAAAACTGTACTGTCCTCCCTTGATGATATCGTATTTTTGCCTAAATTGATTCTTTAGGATCTGTCTTCAGGATGTCGCCGCAGACACGGTCTATGAGAGCGGGAACATCAGCTTTAGAGGGGCCTGCCACCTCTCCACCTGATGGACAGACAGCCGTAGTTCCTCCTATATCTCCGATACACGTAGGTGTATCTGCACTTTTCGGGAATCCTCCTCCCCCACCTGTTCAGAAGATTGTCGCAGCTGTGACGGACAACCTTCCTCCTCCACCGACTCCGACTCCCGGAGGTTTGCCAATTGACGGGACGCAGATGTTTACCTTGATCCAGGGCATGGTAGATGCCCAGAGAGTGACGGCAGATGCTTAGCGAGTTCAAGCTGAGGCTCAGAGGGTGCAAGCAGAAGCGCACCAGGCACAAACCGAGCTGATGAGAGAAAACATGGAGAATGCCCATCAAGTGACTCTCCAAGCTTTGGAGAGAGCAGCACAGTACCAGCAGTTTCCTGGCCAGCAACAGCAGAGATCAGGCACTATAGTGGATTTCAAGAGGATGATGCCTCGAGAGTTTAAAGGTACCGAAGGGATACTCTACGCTGACGACTGGCTAGAGGATATAGAAAGGAGCCTGCGATTGACCCAAATTTCGGAGAACTTGCAGATAGAAGCCGCTGGCAGTCAGATGTTCGATATCGTACTCACGTGGTATCGCACAGAGCCGAGAATTACTGCACAAGGACTTACTTGGGAGACCTTCAAGGAGCTCTTCAAGGAGAAGTTCTTTCCCGACGTGGCATTGGGAACCTTGGAAAGTCAGTTTCATGACTTGGTTCAAGGAAATATGTCGGTCGACGAGTACGCTGCAGAATTCTGTAGATTGAGCCATTTTGCATCGTCTATGATTCGGGACCCAGGAGATCGAGCCCGGAAATTTAGAAAGGGGCTGACGAGAGAGAGTAGGTCGCGCACTTCTGGTCGTCGTACCGCTACCTATGAGGCTATCTTGATGGATGCTCATATTGCAGAAGAGGATCTGGATCTCAGGCCTAAGAGGAGTCACAATACTTTTGGAGATACGAATGGTAGCACAGGACCAGCCAAGCATTCCCGCATTCAGCACCAACAGCAGTACCCAGTACCATTTCATAGTCAGCAACAACCATGGATATTTCAGCATCCACCGTAGTACCTAGCACCAGTTCCTACCCAGCAACATCCATGGGAGTATCAGTATCAACAACAGTACCAGGCACCAGTCCGTGTTCAGCAGAATCAGCAACAGCCTCCAAGAGAGACACAGCAGACTTGTCATTTCTGTAAAAAGCCAGGTCACCTTTGGGAGAGCTGTAGAACGAGACTAGGACTTTGTTTGCACTGCGGTGCTGCAGGACATCGAGTAAGGGATTGTCTTCTAGCCCCTTATCTTCCCGGCCAGCGTGCAACTTCAGATTATAGAGATCCAATTAGGCTACCTGTGGAACCGTATATTGCTCAGCACCCGCGAAGGAAACTACCCCAGCAGGGCGGGGCATTTGCGATGACGGTCGAGGAGACCGATACTGCAGGTAATGTGTTTGTAGGTTCTGTTCTTTCCTTCCTTCTATTCCTATCTACTTGATTGATTGGTTGATTCCTTAATACAAGTTGTATGCATGATTTTCTTGTTATATTGTAGTTAGTAGTACCCCTGATATAGAGACTGCAATACCATGACAAGACACCATGACCGTACATATTCTCCTTAGATTGCATGATTGTATGATTATAGGAAAGATTTTTAGACCAGGATTATTAGGGTTTGACCATGACAAAGAATTCTGAAGGGGTTATGACTTGACAAGAGAGACAAGATGATTAAGATTCGAGGATAACCATTGATTTAAATACAGGGTTGAGAAATTAACATTGCATAATTGGTGGTTTATTAATTTCAGGAAGATTATGACATATTTAAATTGGTTATTAAATTTGAAAATTTTGGGGAAATTTATTAACATTTTTATTAAATTGCAAGTTATGAATTTTAGAATTTTATATTTGGATGTCGCATTTGGAGAACCCTTAAGTATCGTATTGTTAAGTATTTCGAGGAAAGAGGAAATCGAGAAATAAAATTATAGATGGACTAATGTTGAATTCAAACTTTTTGGACGAGATTACATTATATATCGGTGCATTGATTAAAATCAAGTTAGAGGAGTGGATATTAAATTTTGAGTACTGAATTATTAACTAAAAATTTCGAGGAAATTTTTGATAAAAATAGACTTTGATTCTATTTCGAGGATTTTTTCAGGTTATGCAATAATCCCAGAATTTTTGGAAAATTTTGAATAGACATTGTGAATTATTACCGGATTTCATGGATGACGAATTTAAATTTTGAGGGAAAAATAATGTGCCTGATTAAATGCTACTATGAGGATTTTGAATTTCGAGGACAAAATTCTTTTAAGGTGGGTAGACTTGTCACTACCACGTTCCAAAAACAGGGGTATTTTTGACCTTTTATAATATTTAATATTATTGTAGTTATAATTAATTAATTGCATGAATAGTATATATTTAGATTAAATAATTATGTGTGATGTGTAATTAAATATAGTATTATATGCAGTGTTTATTTATTTTTTTAGCTAGCAGAATTGACCTAGAAGCCAGTAGATGAACACCTGTCGGAATTATGGAATTTTGTATTTAATTATTTAGTTAGAATTTAATTCTTGGAGTTTGTAATTAATTATCGTATTTTTAGTTAATATTTTGCGCCCTGTCTTTGCTTCGATATTTGGAGCGCTACCCTGACTTTTGTCTTCCAACAAATTTCGCCATCTTGCCCTATACATGCCCGCCTTCCATTCTGCTATTTTTGCAACTCATAATTTTGCTCCCTGTGCATTGTTTCTAGCCGCACAAAAATTGTCGCGGACGTTATTTAAATAATCCCTATTTTGTATCGTTGTGCGTTCCAATCGAATTTGGGGACAATCTTGACCTATTTTTCGTGCGGCCCAAATTAGGGTAATATCCTGTTCTGAGTCTACTTCATTATTGGTATTGGTGACCTGACCTGATTTTGGCCCCATGTACTCCTAATTAATTCTTGAACACAACTTGTATTTTATTCTAATTAAATTGAGGATACTATTTAAACCAATTCTAAAATCCCAATTTAATTCCAGTGCCCTGTAAATTAAGCCCATACCGATTTTACAGCGCCCCTTGACCCTACAAAACACCGGACACCGAATCGCCCGCCAAATTTTCGTCATTTTATGTGTCTGTGCAAATACCCAAATTTAAGGGGGTTAATTTGCAGATTTGCATTTTTGTCATCACCTCATTTGTTTAAAAACAATAAGAAATCCCTAATAATAATTTAATTAAATCTCTCACCCTCACCCACATGAAGAAATTCTCCATGTCCAATCTGGACCCCTCATTTAAAGGGGGGTCAATCACAACCCTTGATTTTACACCCTCATCCTATTTAATGTCTTGTCACATCATAAGCCCTAATCCCAAGAGAAACCTAGGTTTTCTCCCACCTCACAAGCCTCCTCCCTCTCTCCTACGTTGGAAAACTTCTTCCTTTCTTCTCCTCTTTTTCTTCTTCTCTTTTCTTCTTCTTTTTCTTCCCTTCTTCTTTTCTTAAATTTTTGAATTCAAGGGAGGGGGAACACTGTTCATCATCCCCCCCTAACTGTTCAGCCCGGCGGCTCCCCATCAGTCCGGCGCTGCCCCTCCGGTCCGGCGGACTGTACCCCGACCCCTGTGCACGCCGACTGCTCCTCCCTCCGGCCTCCTACCCCACTCCGGCTACTCCTCTCCCATCTCCTCCCTCTGCCGATCCATTCACCACCACCACCTCCATCATCCCTCCACCACCATCTAACACCACCACGACCCCGCTGCTCATTCCCTCCGTCGGCAAACCCTATCCCCGCAGCCGGCTGCTCCTCTGCCCATTCCCGCCGACCTGCCACTGCTCCCCCTATGAACTCCGGGCGGTCGAGTCCCCCGCAGCCGGCCCTGCTGCTCGACCACCATCATCTCCACACTGCGAGCTCGACTCCGGCCCGGCGGCCAACCCGATATAACCACCACTGCCAGGAAGTCGAGCCTCCACCTCGCCCTCAGCCGCAGTCCGGCCATCCTCCCCCGGCCAGGCGGTGCACCACCACAGTAAGCTCTTCTCTCTTCCCTCCTTCTTATATGTATAGTTTATCGTATATATGTATGGATGTATGTATGTAGGTATTTTGTATAAGTATATGTATATATTAGCATGTATATGTAATTATGTAAATTAAATTAATGTTTAATAGGATATGTATGTGTATATATATATTTATGTAGGTGAATAATTAAAGTATATGTACATATACGTGTATAATCTATGTATATGTATATATATTATTGTAAAGTATTTATATATTTAATTAATGTGAAAATTAGTATATGTATTTTCTATATATGATTGATATATATAAATACGTGTTCTACTATATGTATTTTATATATATACTTAGCATATTTTCAATGTATGTTTAATTGGTATATATATGGTATAAATTCAATTTGGTATATACATATTTGTATTGCAAATATATATATATGGTAGGTATTAATGATTAAAAATAGGTAATGTGTATTAAATATGTATTATTTTAGTATAAATATTTCTTAGTATATATATGTTAATGTATATAGTGTATTTCTACTTAGTGTATATATATTATGTATATATAGATATATATATATGTATATATCTTGCGTATTTCTCTATTTTCCTATATATGTATATTAAAATGTATTTTATTATAAATACGTATTAAACATATATGTGTATAAATTGTCTGTATACATATAATACATGTTAATGTATGTTTTAGTATTTAATATTATGTGTTGTATAATAAATTGGTATATATAAAACCGTATTTTGGTATGAATATATATATGTAGATTATATTTTCGTATTGGCTTGTATATATAATATAAATTGGTATATTTACCTGTATATAGTATTGTATTTTTTAATTGGTATATATGAGTATACATATGTAATTAGTCTATGTATTTTGTTAATTCGTAGGTGTAGATATATTTTGTATAAACCCTTAGCACATTTTTATAATATATACATGTATATTTTGTATATGTATTTAATTTGAGATATGTTTGTATGTACATACAGGTATTATTTTTATTTAAAGTGTATATATTTATACTTATATCTATTATTATAATTAAGGGATATTAATATATATATTGTTGGCCTATCTAGTAGATGACCCTTATCGTACCTAGCGTAGCCCTAAGGCCAGTGTATTTCTTTTGTGTGTTAGTATAGCCCTGATGCAAATGTGATATGGTGATATGTTTATAGGACTGTTGGTTCACCCAGGGGATACTCTGGAACAGGACATCCATAAATACCAGCTAAGGACCCAAGGCAAGTACATTCTCCGATAATTTCTAATTTCTTGATAATTTCTATAATTTCAATAATCCTGAAATGTTACAACTGAATCCTTGACACTGTGTTACACGGACTAGTATAGCTTGGATCTGCAGTCATGAGATGTTACCTTGATTATCGTATTGACATTGTACACGACATGTATATTAGACATCGTACATGATAGACTTGACTTGCTCGTGTATCGTGACGTGTCATGGTTGGATCCACAGTACTAGTTGGGGCGGGGAAGTAGTTAGTAAGAAATATGATCATAACCTCTTATTGTAGTATAGAAATTGTAAGTGTTAATCATACTCTTCACCCATGATTAGCCAGGCCCTGTAGCTATCGTACATGTTCCCAAGCCGATCACATTTTGAAACTACTATTTCAAAACACTTAGAGTAGATTACAGTTCCCTATTTTAAATCATATACTACATCACCCGTATATGATACTGTTCCTTGTTCTTTCATTTTCATACATGCACTGACTGTATTATATTGCCTTTCTCTCTTAATTTGCCTTTGCATTTATTCACTGTCTTCTCAGTAGCTAGCATGACATGTTTATTACTTTATAGTCCTTATCAATTAAATAGAACTGTTATTTGAGATTGTGCTTTGCTCCTTCCTGACTGGAAATATTTTTCTAGACTATGCCTTAGAGGACCGCTGTCCGACACTTTGTGGACCATATGGTGAGTAGCTGGAGACTTGGACTTGGTAGTTTAGTTGTGATTTCGGGAGGTCTAGCCGGAATCATTAGTTTCTGTTTAGTTCTTTTAGCAGACTATTTGTACCGAATTTGTCTCCGGCATTTTAATGAGACTTGGATTATTGTTGAGTAGAGTATTACTTTTTGACTTGTGTTGTATTTAATTTCTGTTCGTTATCTTATCGTGCTGTAATCCTATGATTGAGTATGTGCTCGTTTATTTGTGTCATCCGTGCCTCCTTATGGAGATTGGATGTTGTGTGACATTAGCTAGATAGTATCAAGACCTTGACAGCATTCTACCGCCGATGCTGCGGCGTAGGCTGGACGTACCCACGCACTCGTGCCCCTAAACCGGGTGTGGGTCGTGACATATTGGATACTGATTGCTGCGAGTAGGTGGAATAATAAAGATAGAATCTTCATGTGGCCCATATGTCATGACGATATTAGATGTTGACGCTATTTCCCACATATATGGATGATAGAAGTCTATAGCTTCCAAGAATTTTTGTGCTAAGGGTTCTATATCTTTATAAGGAGAAGATTATTGATTAGGAAATTGGGCGTCAGTATACTGGAAAAGAGAATCTTTATTATCATTTGAAAATGCATCCCTATTTACATCAGATAGCTGCTTGTTGCGCCCAAGGTCAATAACCAAAGGTGGGGGTTTCTTGTTCAGATCGATCACTAGAGGATCATTTCCTCCTCCGGACTTAGTTTTGCCCAAGATAATAGAGACAGGTTCCGAGACTTTTGGACGGGTAACCCGCCCTTTTACTTGGATTGACAAAGGTTGCTCAGCAGATGGTTCTCCTGGCTCTTGGTAGGATTCTTCCTCCATTTTGCCTGATACCTCTTTCATGTAGTCTTGAGTGTACAACATGGCATCAGAATAGTAGGATTCCACTCCTTTGAACGGATTGAGATCGACGAACTCTGTTTTTACTGTTCCTTGAGCATCTACATATTTGAAATATTGATGTAGAGTTGAAGGACCAATATTGTGATCATGGATCCATGGTCTACCCAACAGAATATTGTAAGACACCTCTGAATCAATGACGTAGCATGTAGCCAATAATTTAAGGTCACCAATATGGATCCTCAGACGAATCTTTCCCAACGGCCTACTTTTCCTGGTATTGAAGCCCACTATTGTGGTGGTAGTGTAAGCCAGTTCACTTGTAGGAATTCTCAACGGTTTTAGCACACTATGAGGGATAATGCTGATTGACGATCCCGGATCTATGTGAATCCGGTCTACCTCCATGGAGCCGACGTATCCTGTGTAATAAAGAGGCATGTCGTGTTTGTTATGTTTCAACAACATATCCTTTTGAGTGAAAGTGATGTTAGGGACCACTTCCATCACACTATGGCATTGAGGACATGCCACAGGCTCTTTATCAGAGGACTTGAGATGAGTCAAGCATACATCTGCTTGCATTAATGCTTCACTCAAGGCTTGACGAGTATCTCTGGATAGCCGAAGTAGCTCAAAGATGGACAATCTGGCTGGAGTATTGGCCAACTGAGCCAAGATATTGAAGTTATGTGGTTTCTCTAAACCTTTGTTTGGAATATTCTTCAGTGGTTTATCAAAACGAACTTCTTTTTGCTTGCCTTTGTCCACAGAAGTTGGTTTGGAAGAACCTGCCTCTGTTACTACGGGTTCAGGCTCCGGAGGTTTGGCAGCTGAAGTGTCTGTCATTGCTTCTTCCTGATTCCCTTCATAGTCTTTGAGGTAGGCTTTTCCTGACCGGGTTTCGGCTACTAAAGCCTCTTTTCCGATGCCAGGGATATTTGAACCATATGGCATGGTTTACATCTTGGGTTCTTCTTAGACTTAGCTTTAGCAGCTTTAGTCTCTTCCTCCAGTTCTGAAACTATATCAGGATGAACCCACATGATGTCTCCATGCTGGGTAGTTAGGGGCAAAAAATTTTGATTTTGACCCCTGGCAGGAGGGAGATTAACATTATCCATCATTGCCCGTGGAATAGGCACCACACCATCCGGTACTTCTTAAGAGGGAAAATTATCGAATTGGAGTGAGATCATATTTGCAGTGACCGTCTTCTCGTTATTACGCAAAATGATAACTTTGGCGTCAATCAACTCCTAGATTTTCCTTTTCAGTACATAGCAGGCCTTATCTCTGGTAGAGTAAGGTTGCCACTTTTGACTAGACAATCAAAAATGCTTGGAATATCGTCATCGTCAAAAGAATATTCTTCTTTGGGTCTGGAAGTCCCAGGATTCGTTTGCATAGTTGCCGGAGTATTTTGTCTGGACGTATTGATTGCCAGGGCTTCCTTTCCTTTTGAACTATGAGTATGGTCATTATTGGAGGATGACCGCTTCCCTCTATCATAGGTAGAGATCATGATTTTGTTGTTACGAGCCTTCCGACTGTTATCTTTAGCGGCTACTGCCAATACGATAAACGAGGGCCAATCATGGAACTAATATGGTCCAGTGAATATTGAGATCAGTGGGAGAAGGTTCTTTCTGCAAATATCTACCAAGGCAAAGTCGGGAACTCCAGGAGGCATCTGTAAAGTAGCCTGATAAAAGCGTTCAATGAATGTACGAACGTTTTCTTTTTCCTTCTACTTTACTTCAATGAGCGATGACACAGACATGTCTATTCCTCCCTCGTAGAATCGAGCGAAGAATAGAGTCTTGAAATGTTTAAAGGAAGTAATGCAGTTGTCAGATAGACTACGATACCATTGGTAAGCTACTCCAGACAGACAGTCTTTAAATACTCGAGTGAGAAGGGCATCATTTCCCTGCAGTAATACTGTCATCATGCTAAAGTAGTTCATATACTGCCTTGGTGACGTCTTTCCCTTAAACAAAACCATAGCCTGTGGTTTATATTTTGGGAAAAAAGGGATCTCATCCCAGACAGTCAAATATGGTTGGTTAATTCCCAACTTCTTGAGCTGATCTTTATGCTTCAAGGAATCAAATTGGGCTTTCAATTCCCGAACTGCCTGTATCGGGTCTTTAGTTGGGAAAGGGCCAGCGGAAGGGTAAGAGATTGGATGTATTACAACTCCAACAGGAGGTAATACATTCTTTGGGTTAAGAGGTTGAGGAGCAGTTGATTCTTGGTTTTGAACAGGCTCCTGGCTTGCATTGGATGGTGGTATGTCTACCCCCACATGTAGTTGAGTCGGAGGAGCTATTGCAGCTGTATGTTGAGTCACCATCATTTGGTGCATACTCTCCATCATGGTATGCATCTCTTTAAGTGATGCCTCCAATACAGCGATACGTTGTTTAGTACTTCCTGATGGTGAAGCTTCTTCATGTTCATCTCCGACAGCATAAACTCCCATTTCTCGGGATGTCACTAAGGGATTAGTATAGATCTCTATAGAGATTGAATCTATACTTTCAGCATCAAATTCAGAAGACTGGCGACCCCCAGTGTCAGAATAAAAAGAATATGAAGCTGATTGTCGTGACCTCAAGCGAGTGTTTTGAAAAACACCTTCTTCAAAAGTCTCGATCAGTCTGTCAATTCTCCTTTGGCTTGGAGTTCTAGAGGGATGACGTCTTGAACTCGACCTTCCCCTAAGAATATGTGAAGCCATGTTTACTAACGCAAATGCTGGTTCTTCTTCCTGTAAGGACAAAGAGTAATTCAATCGGTCAAAAACTGACCGTTTTGCTTTTGAACAGCAATAGTTGATTACAACCTTATGACAACAGTGCTCCCTAGGGGGCATAATAGACACTTTAGGAGATCCCCTGTCTTTGCATTTCTGGATCAAGAAATCATGCAAATCAGGGGGATTGCCAGAAGAAGAAGAAGGCTTATTCTGCCTTTTTACATCAGTAGGAGGATGGAGGATAGGAACCATAACCCTTTCTCTGCCATAGGAATACAATATTTCTCCCATGTGAGTAGCATACGATCCATCATCTGTCTGAGGAGCATATTTTCTCGTGAAACGGGTCTTCTATACGCGGGTAGACTTATCCTGGCATAATTTGGAGTTTTGCATAGGTTCGCGTAAAACAGGGAAAGTCCTCAATCGGCCTTCAAAGTCACGCGTAATCTGAAGAGTGGGAACTCTCTTCTTTTGTGGGCGTAACAACTTAGATGTTGAAGGTTTCGCCACTTGTTTTCCATTGATGTGATCAAAAGGACCATCTGCCTCATCATAGATGGGAGATGTATTTTTATGCGCATGGTGCATTTTAAATTTCCGATTTGGCACTGAGGCCTTGCTAGAAATTTTTTATGCCACGTCACAGACAGAAGACGAAGTTTTACGCGCAGGGCGCGTCTGGGACTTCTGGATTGGCACTGAGTCATTACCAGAAGTGTTGTCTGCCACGTCACAGACGTGAGACAAAGTTTTACGCATAGGGAACATTTTAGGCTTCGGGGTTGGCACTGAGGCATTGCCAGAAGTCTTATCTGCCATGTCACAGACGGGAGACATATTTTTACGCACAGGGCGTGTAGGCTGTGTCGTCACAACCTTGTCGATCAGAGAATGAGAGCTTGCAAGAAGGGTAGAGGACGTCTTAGGCATCCATACTTTACGCAGCTTCCTGTTGTTCTGGACAGAGGAGGAATGAAAGCCACCCCCTGCACGAAGCATATCTTCATAAGCAGATTGGTCGAACTGGACGACCAAAGTCTTCTTCGTTGATCCGACGGATACAGCATCGTGTTGAGCAATTGCTTTCTTTTTAGAGGAGAAAGTCATCCCCAACAGAGTCGCCATATTTGTTTGGATAAACAAAATAAAGGAGAAGCGGGTTTATACGAAACTTTTCTTTTTTTTGCTTACAAACAAGAAAAAGAGTACAAGTAATCTTGTACGAGGATGTTAAGTACAATAAAATGATTCTGGGGAAGTATTGCTATAGGAGTCTGATTTACGGTCGATCACTTTGTCCCTTGGACCACACGATGATGAAGAAGTATTATAGAAGAAGAAGAAGAAGAAGAAGAAGAAGAAGAAGAAGAAGAAGAAGCTTCAAAGGTTGCAAGTGGGATTGAGTTTTCGTTGCCAAAGTTGTCAACCAACACTCTCTGTCTGCTCTCTCTCCCTCTGATTATGCCCTCTCTGGTCTCTGTCTGTGTGTGTTTTAGCTTTCTGTCCACCCTGTGACCAAGGGTCTCTATTTATAGAGATCAATGACATAAATGTCTAGGTTGGCATAAAAGGCCAAACTGTGAAAAGAGTTGCATCTTTTACACTGCGGTTATGACAACTGCTATCCATATTCCCACAGTCTTCTGAGTCTGCGTATGACACGTGTCCCATTTCCAGGTAACGCGTATAACTGCATCTCGAAGATCATGGCATGCAAGCCACATAGGTAACTGCCCCTGTGTAAAGATGGTTGGCGTAGAAGCCAAATAACTGTCTTGTCGGCGTAAAAGCCAAACTCTGCGTAAAACTTGAGGATGTATGGATAATAGATAACCAGCGTAAAATAGCCAATTATCCGTCACGATTGAGGTCTTGAGCATATTCTGGGCTAAATAGTCTTATCGTGTACCTTTGTAAATATAGCCGAGTTGGCGTATTTCGAGGAGATAGCATACGGGATACTCCTTATAGTTAAAAAATAGCCTGGTTGGCATAAAATACAAGGATGGTGATGTGAGCGTATTAGTCCCAGTCTTAGCTTTTCCAGTTATGACAAATGTAAAAAATAGGATAAAATCTCGTGCATTAAATGCAGAGATATGCCTCAATCTTGTGCATTAAATGTCGAGATTTGCCTCGAGCTCTGTAAGAGAAACATCTTTTGACGTGGCGTCTGATTTCGTCTTATCTTGAGCGTAAAAACTCATTTCTGCCCATGTAGAATAGGCAGTGTATTCTTTAAATGTGTAAAAATAACTTGTATCAAGAATATGTCACTAAACGACAGCCTGGGTCTCTGTGCAAAAATCATCATTGCAGCCGTCCTCTCGATCTGTAAATCCCCTCGATTAATTCTATAGATAGTCAGGTATGGATTGGAAAATTTTTAGATTAGCAGCAGATGTTGAGGTTTAGAGTAGAGTTGCTTTTGACTATTATTTTATTTAATTAAACCCTTGGCGTGCCCTACCATTGCTTAATTATTCGGAGCCCAATATCAGCCCTAAAATTCTATCGGACTATTGTACTTCTGACTTGACTCGCCAATTTAGGCACTGGACTTTTCCGTCACACAAAAATCAAATCTGTTGTGCCTTAAATTAATCGCACAACTTCCAGTATCCTAAATCCCATATTTATTTCCGTGTCGGACACCTGTATCATTACCCTCAATTTTGAGATACCAACCTAACCCGTTGAACCGGACCAACTAAAGGGTCCAAGACTGACGCCAAGCCCACACCATTATTTAACCTTTGCGTTATTTCCAAATTTTGACCCCAAGTGCCCCCATTTAATTTAAAAGCACGGGACACTTTAATTCTATTTAAACCGAGAATACCAATTTTGTCTAATCCTATTTTAATCCCCAATTAATTCCAATGCCCATTTATTTAAACCCATGCCAAACACACAACACCCCATCACCATGCAAATCACCAAACACCATTTTTCCCACAATTTTTGCATCATTTCATGTGTTCGTGCAATTACCCAAATTTAAGAGGCTTAGTTGCAATTATGGAATTAGGTGTCCTCACCTCATTGGCCAAAGCCAAATGGAGAGACTACCCCTCTTTGACCGTAGTCAACACTCTCCCCCTTCCTTTGCATGAAGAAACCCAAGCCTTCATGTAGAAACTCTACCCTCTATTCAAATTGGGAGGATCACAACCCTCCATCCTCTATACCAACCCCTATAAAGTATCTTTTCCCCCCTCTCCCTAATACAGGCCCTAATCCCTAGGCATTGGAAACCACTCCCTTCTTTCTCCCTCCTCTTTCCTTCTACCTAGAGAACCGAGCCTCCCTCCTCCATATATTCTTTTTTTCCTTTTTTTCTTCTTCTTCCTTTCTTCTTCCTTTCTCCTTCCTGGAGGAAAACTCCAGCTTGTGCAGCTGACCCCGACTCTAGTTGTGCAGCCCGCAGCATTGTCCGGCGGCTGACCCCAACTCCAGCTGTGCAGCCCGTACTCCGACTGACCACCGCCCCGGCCGAGCAGTGTAGCGCCGCTCCGGCTGTGCCCAACCCACGTCGAGCCGCTCCAACATCCAGTCTGGTTCAGACCTTTCCCCCTGACTCTAGCTGTGCAGCCCGCGGCGTCGTCCGGCGGCTGACCCCGACTCCAGCTGTGAAGCCCGCGGCGTCGTCCGGCGGCTGACCCCAACTCCAGCTTGTGCAGACTGTACTCCGACAGCCACTACGTCCACCGCATCCCGCACTCCAACTTCGACGATAGTGCAGCCGCATCACGCTGCTCTCCGTCGACTGTGCAGCCCGCCATTCCGGCAAGTCCAGTCCGTCCAAGCCCCTCGATCTCAGACCAACCACCACCACCACCGTTGCAACCTCGTCGTCGAGGTATACAACTCCCTCCCCCTCTCTTGGTTAATGTTTTATTATTGTATTTAGTTAGGGTTTTTAGCATATAATGTGTTTGAGGATTAGGGTTCTTAATATATATGGATTTGGGTAGGTTTGTGTTTAAATATGGTTTGTGTGCATTAGTTAGGGCTTATGAGCATGGGTTGATGATATATACTTGTGTGTTTTAGTTTGGAAGAGAAGCATTACATATACAGCATATATAGAAATGTTAGCAAGGGTTGTGGTTGAATTCACTATTAAGGAATGATGTTAGATACTGTGTGTATACACAAGAAGATAGAGAACTGTATTAACAGGAGTGTGTATATTATATGGTGGTCGGAATGGTATAATTATGTGATCCAATGAACAATGGATGTTTATGTAGAGGAAACTTGTCCATGTAGTATGTAGTCTAAAATGCTCAAGTTAAATATATATTTACTAAGGATAGTAGGTAAATATTTATTTGAGGACTAGTGTGTAGTGTAAAACCCCTGATCGGTAATTTAGAACTGGAAATTTTAGGTGATTAATTTAGAGTAGTACTATATGATTGGTAACAACGATATTGAACGAAGGAATTATAATCGTTAACTATGTTTTAAGGATGGTTTGATGATGTGGTACTGAAGACTAGATGATTTGATGTTTCGTACCGATAGTCAACTGTGGTCAACCCCCCCTAGCGTCTTTTCCCTGTGAGTCGTAGCTGAGACTGAGCTTAGTTATAGATGTGTGTCGCATCCCTGTTTGACGTGGAATAGATGATTGATTTTGGTTTGTATCTCATCTCTAGGTACTGCAGAATCTGAGGACTTCGACGTGGTACCGGAAACCCATCATCAGCAGTCGCACGCAGGTAAGTGTACCTTGCCACCTTATATTTCATATTACGGATATTTATTGTTACTTTATGTACTTTGTGTACATATTTATGTTGACGTTCGATACTTCGCGTCCGGATCACAACCGGGTGCAGACGTTCGTCGTAACTTCTTGGAATAATTATTAGATGTTCGTAACACCTCGATGTACGTACCTGAGTATATCGACACCCCAAGACACACTCATACACTATAATCGTACCAAATTCCTGTATCCTGATACTGACATCATGACCAAAGACTGGGATGACCTTAGGGTCGCGTCTGTTGAGTTACTTCTGTGTTCCGATACTGTTAGATAGAGGTTCAGGTTCAGCGCACCATCGTTGACCGCTTAGGAAGGGGAAGATAGTTACTAGACGTTTGGGCTCCTCTGCAGGTGCTTATATATGCTTATGTAGTGATCCTGTATTCTAGAGTAGTGTATCACCCGTGTGAGTCTGTGCTCGGAGCTACGGTACGCCCTGTGTGTCTCTGTGTTCGGAGCTACAATTTTATTTTGGACAGCCCACGCGTCGAACATTGTCTTTAAACTGTGTCACACTAGTTTGGTTATGATAGAGTACCCTGTCGTTGCACTTGTACTTTCTGTTTACTTGGCATGCTGTATTTTTGTACCTTGTTATGTCCCTCTGGGGACCTGGTTCCCTTCCAGGTTTAGGCGACGAGGATTACCCGGAGGAGTACGGATCGGGCATCTATCCAGCAGTTGTACTCACTGCCGAGGAGGAGGTCATCCCTGAGGACTTCGCCTGATCGCTGGTAGTGACTCTGTCCTTGGGACGGTATTATTACCTAGTTACCTGATGCCGTTCCAAGTTATCTTATTGCTTACTTTCATTCCAGTATTTTGTACTTGGACATTTTCTTTCTGCACATTAGTTATTGTGTTTACCTTTATTGTGCTCTTATAATTGTTGCCTGTAGATGAGATTTAGATTGATTATTTATGTGTTATATGATGGGTTATTTATTGTACTTTACAGCTTAAGTGTACTCCGACGGGCCCATTAGATTGGGATGCCCGTCGAAGTGCGTTGTTGGCCATTGCCACGTGACTCGGTTCCTTACCTATGGAACCGGGGCGTGACAAGATTTTTGTGGTGGCCCATCCAGGTCCAATTTAAATAGTCTTGGTCACCTGACTGTGCCAAGCGAGCCTGCAAATTAGGAATAGATATTAGGAATCTTATCTACAAAGTTTGGAACCTTCACATGACACCTCGATCTTGATATCTTTTACCAAATTGTATATTGTTTATTTTCCTCAACGTTGATCGCAGTCATGGCTTCTTTTCAGAGTTATGAATCTCTACAGTGGATGCATCGCGCAGCCTTGCGATGTTCCCCGTGACGTAGGATTATCTGGGGAACCGAAACTAGTGCAGGTCCTTCTGCTGACTCCAGCTCCCATGGGGCAGTCATCAGGATAGCCCGAGGTACTGTCAGACGGGCATCAGACTCCGCATCAGGCAGGACCTAAGGATCAGAGGATCCCGAGTCAGGAGGAGCAGCAGCTACCACCACCTCCACCATTCCCACCCCAGATGCCCTTTATGCCATTCCCCACAGGACAACCGATGGATGGGACACAGATGTTCCAGATGATATACGCGATGATACAGGCCCAACAGCAGGTCCAGCAGCAGGCTCAGCAGCAGGCCCAGCAACCCCAGGCTAAGACCCTGAGAGAGAGTATCGTGACGGCCCTGGAGCAGGCGTCACCACTAGCACACCAGTCGACGCTGGGGTCTGTCATAGACTTTCGTCGTTTTATGCCACAACCTTTTACTGGCACAGAGGAGCCGACTGAGGTCCACGCTTGGCTCACCAGCACTCAGCACCAGCTGGAGGCTACCGACCTCCCCCGACACCGATGGATGACGGCCGTCAGGATGCATCTCACTGGCAACGCGCATCACTGGTGGCTTTCCGAGGAGCAGCATTTGGGACCAGATCGTGCCACATGGGAAGAGTTCGCTAGGCTCTTTCAGGAGATGTACATACCATTTACTGCCCGAGCAGAGCTTCAGGACAGATTTCAGAACCTCAGGCAGGAGAGTATGACTGTAGAGGAATACAATGCTGAGTTCCTCCGCCTGAGCAGGTTTATACCGTACCTGATCCCTACTGAGGAGGCAAAGGCCGAGAAGTTTTATGAAGGCCTGAGTTTCGAGACCCAGAGGTTCATCGGGTCCATAGCCCCTACCTCTTACTCCGAGGTATTACTAGCAGCACGACGCCGAGACCGCATCAACAAGATGGAGGCCAGCCTGAAGCGCTCCAGTGCGTCGTCATCAGCAGTTCGAGCCCCGCAGGGAGGACCTGCGAAGCTTCCTCTATTATAGCAGCAGCAGAGAGCAGCACCCATGCAAGGAGCAATGATTCCCATATGCCATTTCTGCGGCAAGAGGGGACATTTGTTGAGGGATTGTCGACAGAGACTGGGCGTATATTTGAGATATGGTTCGGGCCAACACGCTATCCGAGATTGCCCTGACCAGAGAGATCCAGTACAGATGGTTTATCGGCCAGCCTTGCCAGCACCGAGGCCTTACCAGCAGCCTCCTGGACCGAGGCCGCCTTATAAAGGAGCTGGAGCACAACGACCACTAGCACCAGGGGGAAATCAGAGGAGGCCACCCTGGGCCCCACTGGAGGATCGCTTCAATCAGGCTCGATATCAGCCGAGGGCACCGACACCGAGACATGGTCAGGCCTATGCGATGACTATAGAGGAGGCAGAGACAGCCGAAGAAGTGATCGCAGGTACTATCTTAGTAGCTTTATTACCAGCATTAGTCCTATTTGATTCTGGTTCTACACACTCTTTTATAGCTGCTAGTTTCATGGCTACCCATAGAATAGCCACCGTACCCCTTCCGAAGATTAAGAGAATTCTTACGGGAGGTGGAATAGTACCTGTTAGCGACACTTGTGGATCATGTTCAGTAGTTGTCTGCGGGGGAGAGATGCGTGCCCGATTTCTGGTCTTCTCCATTCTGGACTATAACATTGTCCTAGGCATGGATTGGTTGAGCCAATACCATGCAACGCTAGATTGCCCTCGTGGTTGTGTCATCTTTAGACCCCCAGATCACCCAGAGTTTGAGTTTCTTTGGGGAGCCCGAGAGCATGGTGTCCAACCTACCCTAGCGACACATATTGCAGAAGGTGAACTGATGTACCCTCACTTTATTGCAGAGTTTGAGGATGTGTTCCTAGATGATCTCCCAGGACTGCCACCTGACAGAGAGATTGAGTTCACTATAGAGTTGACTCTAGGAGCCGAGCCAGTTACTTCCCCCGTTTACAGACTAGCACCGAAGGAGTTAGTTGAGCTGAAAGTCCAAGTAGATGATCTCTTAGATAAGGGTTTCATACAGGCTAGTATATCTCCATGGGGAGCACCTATTCTGTTTGTACCAAAGAAGGACGGGACGGTACGCTTGTGTATCGATTACAGGGTGCTAAATGCTGTAACGATAAAGAACAAGTATCCACTGACGCGCATCGATGATCTGTTTGATCAACTTAGTGGTGCATGTATATTCTCGAAGATCGATCTCAGATTCGGTTATCATCAGATCAATGTACGGAGAGAGGACATCCAGAAGACAGCCTTTCGGACGAAGTATGGCCACTATGATTTTTTACTCATGCTGTTTCATTTAACCAACGCACCAGCTGTATTTATGTGTTTGATGAACAATGTCTTCCAGCAGTACTTAGATAAGTTCGTGGGGGTATTTATCGACGATATCTTGGTATATTCCAAGAGCCAGGAGGAGCATGAGAGGCATCTCAGGATCGTATTGGAGACGCTGAGACATGAGAGGCTGTACGCCAAGCTCAGCAAGTGTGAGTTCTGCCTGGATAAAGTACCATTTCTGGGGCACATAATCACCGGAGATGGACTATCAGTTGACCCGGAGAAGATAGCTGCAGTTGAGATATGGCCTACCCCTACATCAGTTACAGAGGTTAGGAGTTTCCTCGGACTTGCCGGATATTATCGGAGGTTCGTGGAAAACTGTAAACCCCCTCGACCAATTCAGAGCTAATTGAAATCAAATTAAGAAACTAGGATTAAATTGGATGCAATTAGATTATTGTGCAACAATATTGTAACTTAATACACCTTACGGTTGCCTAGATGTTTGGAGCGCTATACTAATAGGTACCCCCAAACCAATTAAGTACTCATTCCCTAGACACGCCAGACTACCCACCTGCACTTGTGTAACTTTTAAGATTCCCAATATGGTGCTTCAATTTAGTTGCACAACAGTCGTTGCAAACGCCTAAGTATTATTTCAATAAACCAAACTTTCTCCTAAATGCCTGATGTATTTGTTTGTAACCTAAATTAATTGAGGCCAAGATCACCCCAAAACAAGACATAACCAAGCCATGTATACATATCATGTGGACCAGACCCCATCCCAAGGAACCCAGACAAGCCCAAGGCCCGAGGCCAGGCAATAAACCCCCTCCTATATAAATACCTCTTCCTACTACTATTGAAACCCTAGCATCATCACCATCCTCTCAACCCTAGCCGAATCCCCCTTGTCGAGACCCATCCCCGCTCAGCCCTCACTGGACCACCGCCTCCCAGCCATCTCCGGCACCACCAACCACCCCTCCAGGCCGCCGGAACACCACACCCATCCAGCCACCATCACCATCCCATTCAACCCAACAACCCGAGTTCCTTCCCTCCCCGACTTCCAAACCACCGCACCCAAGCCAGCCTAACGCCGCCAGACACCGCCGCCCGACTCGCCGGACCCCCACTTCACCATCACCGACCGCCTCCACCCGCACCATCACCATCCACGACCATCACAGCCCCCATTAAACCCCCGGCCGATCCCGACTGCTCCCAACCACCGCCTTCCAGCCATCTCCGACGTCACCGACCACCCCGAGAGGTCGACCCCGACCACCCCCCCGGCGACCTGACCGTCGTACCCGATGTCGGCTCAGACCGCTGCCGCCGTGCTAGCTCACTGCAATCGCGGTTATAGCCATCGTCGCTGCGGTACGCCCGCAGGCCGTTCCCGTCCACCTGTCGACCGGAGTCCACCCCACGCCGAAAAAATGATCGACCAGCAAGCGGACCCCCTCGCTCGATCAAACAGGTACTCATTCGTTGAACCCTTCTCTCTTGTGTCCTATTACTTCTCCTTAGTATCGTCGTGTCGCTTATAAACACGTATTAATAGCTTTTAACCTAGTTAGTATTGTATGCATGAATGTTGATCTTAACAAGATATTAATTAATAAATAATTATTCTAAATTAATAACCAGTTACCAGGGACAGGTAATTCACTTGAAACACCTGGATATAAACCTAGTATGTTTGAACATGGAAAATAGAGACATGTGTCAGCACAGAACAAAAATCATGATCAACCCTTAACTAGATAAATTATTGCCTCGAGACATATGTTAACCGAAGACAGAACTCGTGTACACCCTAGCTACGTGCACACGTGACGCTATATTCAAACAACAGTGAACTCACGATAGTATTCAATTATAGCATCTTAGTCGTAGGTATTTAATGCGTAGTGTCTGATGTCGGTATTTGTTGTGTTATATTGTATGTCTAGGGTCTTTGGATCAGCCAGGAGATGCTACGGGAGCAAGCTTTTGGCATTCACATCTTGAAGACTCAGGCAAGATACCTTGCCATATTTACTGTTTAATTTAAAAATTGCATGTGTTGTATGATGTTTCTTGCTTATTTCATATGACTGTGCGCGTCCGAGATTGATTCGGGTGCTATCGACGGATACGTCGATGATTTAGTATACTTGGCCTAGTCACTAGTAGACCCATCCCAGTTAGGAGGATACGTTGATATCTTCCAAGACCTGACACTTTACACGTATCCACTGTGACATTCATATTGGGATGCGGGTTCGCGTGTTCGACTAGCTATCGCTGCGTGTGACATGCATCACGGTTAGCAAGCAATTCAGGACTATTTCAGTGTAGAGACTTGGCATTTAGATAAGGGGGTATGTGCGTCGATTATTTGACTTGTATATCTACATTGGGCGGGGAGGACGACTAGTAGGCATATGGGATACCCCACTTCTTTACACTGACACCGCACTCGACGGAGTGATACGGACGTATATATATATTACTGATACCACGTTCTGTAGAGTGTGGGATGTTACTTGGTGATATTACAGATACCACACTCTATAGAAAGTTGGACATTATTGTATTCCTGCGCCCGTGTTATAGGGGGCATGTGTGGCATATACTAGCCGGTTGCCACGACTGGTGAATTACGTCAGCATATGTCTAGCCTACACCTTCCCATATACTCACAGTTGTCCTCACATTGCATTCACTTAGATGGTTAGCACACCCCTTTATTGTATTTATTTTATTCAGTATTTATATATTACATACTTCTATGTATCTTGTTACGTCCCTCTGAGGACCTAGTACCTTTCCAGATTTGGATGAGGCTTACTACCCCACGGTATACGGCCCAGGACAGGAGACGAGATTCGTTACCGCAGAGGAGCTAGAGGTATTACCGTCAGAGTTTCCGTGATCACTTGGAAGACCTTCTGCCTAGGATTGGGTGCATCATTATCTAGTCAGCCGATGCCCAAGTTATTACTCTTTTATCTATCATTTCAGTACATTTATTCCGTCATAGTAGTGGGTTTGTTTCCATCATATATTATTGGTTGTACTATGATATCTTGAGACTGATATTTATCTTCCAGCAGTTTATTTAGTACTTCTTGTTGTTTATATTATGGATGAGATTAGATTACCTGTTATTGACTGATATTGGACATGTTAGTATTATAGGATAGCGTAGCACTCTACATGGATCCATTAAATTAGGATATCCTAGGAGACGTGTCAACTGGCTATTGCCACGTGACCTGGTCCCGTATATTTTGGGACTGGGGCGTGACAAAAACTTCTCGAGGATAGCTGCGCCTATGACGCGAATGACGCATAAGGGCGAGGAGTTTATCTGGACCGACGAGTGTCAGGCGGCTTTCGACGAGCTGAAGAAGCGTCTGACATCAGCACCGATTTTGACACTACCTTCAGGTCAGGAGGATTTGTAGTATACAGTGATGCGTCTGGGAGCAAATTAGGTTGTGTACTGATGCAACACGGTAAGGTGATAGCCTACGCATCGAGACAGCTGAGAGTTCATGAGAAGAACTATCTGACGCACGATTTAGAGGTAGCTGCAGTGATATTTGCACTAAAGCTATGGAGACATTACCTTTATGGTGAGCGTATTGAGATTTACACAGATCAGAAAATCCTGAAGTACGTCTACACGCAGAAGGAGCTCAACATGCGGCAGAGGCGCTGGCTAGAGTAGATGACAGATTATGACATTGAGTTGCAGTACCACCCTGGCAAGGCAAATGTCGTAGCAGATGCCTTAAGCAGGAAGCCCATGGCATACTTTTTGCCGACTCAGTGGTAATTGCTAGAGGATCTCCAGGAGCTTGGGATAGAGATTGTATTGCCAGGCATGGATGGACAGACGGCCAGTCTCGAGGTTCAGTCTACACTGATTGATAGGATCATGGTAGCCCTGCCTATAGATACGAGATTTCGACGTCTACGAGAGAGGAAAGAGGCCGGCTGTAAGCCCCCTGATTTTTTTTAATTTTTTTAAATAATTTTTACACAATTTTCTATTTTTTTGGAATTAAAACTAAGGTATTTTGTATTTAAATAATTTTTAAAAGATGTTAATTAAAATTAAAATATTATAAAAATAATATTTTCTGGTATAAAATGAAAAATTAGACATAGGGTAATTCTTTGGGAATTTATTGGACCCCAAAAATATTTTTAACGCCCTAAAAACCAAGTCATAATTAAACCAAATTAAACCCTAGAAATAAACCCGGTTCAATTTAACCAAACCAACCCAAACCGGACCCGGTTCAACTGAACCAAACCCAACCCTGCGGGTCAAATCCGGGTCTAACCCGTCGACCCAAAACCCGCCTACCCGAACCCACACTTAAACAATAGCGGATCGGGCCGGATTCATATTGAACCCGACCCAAACCCGACCCAAACCCGATCGGAACCGAAACCCTAATCCTAATCCGACTTCTATTCCGACCGCCGGCGACTATCACGCCCCGATCTCCCACAGGCAAATCGGTCGTTCCCGCAATGCGGGAATCACCCTCGCCAGCGCTCCCGCGGAACGATCGCTTGACCCATCCGGGCGTGATGCCGCACGAGCGTGAGCCACGCCCGTGCAAGGCCGTGGTCTATTGGCTGGCGGTAAAAGTTCTAAGCCACAGAGTCGCACAGATTATCCGAGTGCAGCAGAGTCATGAACGCATAGGCGATCGATAACAGGTTCACTGAGTCGACAATATAGCGGAAGCATTGAAACACAAGTTGAAGTAAAACAAGCTCTTTATTTGATATGAACAAGTGTTACAGACGGCGTATAGCCGAGATTACAAGTCGCTCAAGCCTCTCTCTCTCTGAAACAGTAAAAGCGTGCCAAGTGGCTACAATTGTGGAATGATTGTACAGGCGATGATCAGGCGATGTTCAGGCGATGTTCACAACATTATGTATTGTATATGTGCTTCAGTTCCGAATGCACCATTGCTTCGAAGTGATCTCTACACCTTAGCACGCACGAAGGAGGCATCCGTACCGAACGAGGTTCTCCCGTACCCGGCATACAAACTGGTGGAATATCAGTACATTGAATGCACTGGTGGGGAAGCTACTCGCCCGCTCGACAAATCCAAATACGTAATACAGGTTTCGTGCACCAACTATTAAGTTGTCTTTCTAGTTGCCTTAGGATCAGTTTCATGCAAATATTGAATAGCCTAATTCGTGTGGCAGTGCGCCGTGCGACATAAGAGAAAACACGGCGAGACTTACCACTTAGCCTTCCCTGTCCAAGGCAAACATTATAAATTTACACACGGGCAAGTATAACATTCAAGAGGCATAGCATATGCAAGCACGATGTTATGGGCAAGATCACGTTTATGTATACGATTTACAGGAGTATCAGGTGTGTTGCATACAATGATTTACTTAAAATATACTTGACACCGTTCGGTATCTTTTACCTGACTATCAGAATTACCTGCACAACTTACTATGTCTTTCCTGCCACGAAGACACAAGTTAGTATGTAACAGGTTTAAATATACATGATGATCACTGGCTTGATTGCCATAAAGGATAATAGTCTGTGACGAAGATGGTTTGCTATATGCAAATACGAGAGGCGCCGCATACCACCCCGTCCAGGTACGTGAGACTAAACGTGAGTTCCGTCCGGAGCCAGAATGGTGCCAGTGCCCCAGCAGCCGCCCGCAAGAACTATACCTTGTAAACAAGTTGTCCGTGATCGAATAATAATATTCATTCGCCCAAAAGCTACGTGGTCCGCCCGGAGGCTACGTGAATATCGCCCGAAGGCTACGTGATTATCGCCCGGAGGCTACGTGAGTACAAGACAAGCAGTATTGCATGATTTATTTATATTGCATCTATGTTCCATTCATGCATTTAGGATTGAGCTTACACATTGTACGATATAATAACGTTAGACATTCGTAAGCAGGCAAGCATGCGTTTTTAAGAAACATAAGTAAACACGTTTGCTCGGACCCGAAGGTAAGCCGAGAGATGAAACCGTTAGGGACTTAGCATTCGAGGGTCTGAATACAAGCAGTATTTCAATTTCCATGTTCTAGCATAAGCAATACAAGTTGGGATTATTCCCTTAGCTAGGTGCGTTGGATTCATTAGCATGCAGGGGTGATTCACCTAGAGACTAGCATGAACATTGCAGATTTTATATGTGCTGGCTAAGCAAAGAGAAGTTCACCGTAGCCACCCACCTTAGCGATGATTTGCCTCGGTAGAGCGATACGTCAAGCGATCCTCTGAAAGCCTGAGCCGGATTCCTGTAGGGACAAGTCTGGATATCCTTTGCTTCTCGTTTGAGGCAAAGCGGGTCAGGACAGTTGCACTTTTGCCGTTTGAGACGACCGTCCGCTAGAACGGAACGGGGTGTTACATCATACCCAACTCAGAAAAAGTCTCGTCCTCGAGACTTACTGAGGACAAGCAGTAATCTAGGGTTGAGGCAATCCTAGACAAGTCATTGTACTTGTTTATTTGGATATTAACTTGCACAAGCGTCGAAATCAGCATATCGCTTAGACTGGATCGTGCACACTTTCGAAGGGCCCCTCTAGCGTGAGCACGTCAACCAGCTTAGTGATAGCGAAGTCTTAGCACTTGAGTTTCACCTTTTATTAAGTCTTGGATGGTGCACTAGTTCAAGGCGTCCCTCGAATAGATGCATTCAACCAAACTTAGAGTTAGTAAAATCGGATAAGCTACTAGCGATACTCTCAAGGGTTCGCACAGGTTGGCACAAAGGCCACTCGCAGCACAGCATCATACAAGCAAGCATACCATTCAAAACGCATTTTGAAAGTATTTAGACTTATTGTTGGAATATCCTATCGAGGCATTAAGAGAGAGCGTGCACATAACCCACGAACGAGCTTTCAAAACTGAGATATTTAAAATGAAGTCCAAAGGCGTAGAAGATAGGCTCTAATACCAACATGTCACGCTCCGATCTCCCGCAGGCAAATCGGCCGTTCCCGCTAGGCGGGAATCACCTTCGCCAGCGCTCTCGCGGAACGATCGCTTGACCCATCCGGGCGTGATGCCGCACGAGCGTGAGCCACGCCCGTGCAAGGCCGTGGTCTATTGGCTGGGGGTAAGAGTTCTAAGCCACAGAGTCGCACAGATTGTTCAAGTGCATCGGAGTCGTGAACGCATAGGTGATCGGTAACAGGTTCACTGAGTCGACAATATAGCGGAAGCATTGAAACACAAGTTGAAGTAAAGCAAGCTCTTTATTTGATATGAACAAGTATTACAGGCGGCGTGTAGCCGAGATTATAAGTCGCTCAAGTCTCTCTCTGAAACAGTAAAAGAGTGCCAAGTGGCTACAATTGTGGAATGATTGTACAGGCGATGATCAGGCGATGTTCAGGCGATGTTCAAAATATTATGTCTTGTATATGTGCTTCAGTTCCGGACGCACCGTTGCTTCGGAGTGATCTCCATACCTTAGCACGCACGAAGGAGGCATCCGCACCGAACGAGGTTCTTCCGTACCCTGCATACAAACTGGTAGATTATCAGTATATTGAATGCACTGGAGGGGAAGCTACTGGCCCGCTCGACAAATCCAAACACGTAATACAGGTTCCGTGCACCAATTATTAAGTTGTCTTTCTAGTTGCCTTAGGATCAGTTTTATGCAAATATTGAATAGCCTAATTCGTGTGGCAGTGCGCCGTGCGACATGAGAGGAAATACGGCGAGACTTACCATTTAGCCTTTCCTGTCCAAGGCAAACATTATAAATTTATGCACGGGCAAGTATAACATTCAAGAGGCATAGCATATGCAAGCACGCTATTATGGGCAAGATCACGTTACAAGTATACGGTTTACAGGAGTATCAGGTGTGTTGCATACAATAATTTACTTGAAATATACTTGACACCGTTCGGTGTCTTTTACCTGACTATCAGAATCACCTGCACAACTTACCATGTCTTCTCTGCCACGAAGACACAAGTTAGTATGCAACAGGTTCAAATATACATGATAATCACTGGCTTGATTGCCATAAAGGACAATAGTCTGTGACAAAGATGGTTTGCTACATGCAAATACGAGAGGCGCCGCATACCACCCCGTCTAAGTACGTGAGACTAAACGTGAGTTTCGTCCGGAGCCAGTGTAAGCCCCCTGATTTTCAGAATTTTAAATTTGGATTTTTCCCCAAATTATCTGAATTTTCGGGAATCGTGACCTAGGCCTTTGTCGATTCAAGGATTTTAATTGCGGTTAATTCATATTAAAATATTATGGAAATAATATTTTATGGTGTAAAATGGAAAACCGGGCATGTGGTATTTTTTCGGTGAATTTATTGGACTCCGGAATCATTTTTAAAGCCCTAGAAACCAATTTAGAATTTAACCGAATTAAATCCGTGCCAACGCCCGACATCCCCATGAGAGCCGAAGCCCAGCCCAAGGAGCGTTGACCCAGCCCAAATCCTAGGTCTAACCCTAGTCCAATTTCTGTAATGTATAAATACCTATTTTCCTAAGTTTTCCCCACAAAGAAAAGGAAAAAAAAACCCTAATCCCTAATTTCAAATTACCTAACCCTAACCCTAACCCTAGCCGTAAGCCACCCTCGGCCGACCCATCTCCGGCACCGCCCGGCCACGCCGCCGCCCTCCACGCCTTACCGGAGAACCTTCCTCTCCGCCCTAGCCGCTGCCTCGTTCCCGCTCGTCCTCCCCAGCCTGCAGACTCCGCCGCCGGACACCCCCTCAGCCCGCGCCGGTCACATCCAACTCCCCCTCCGCCTGTCTTCCTCCAGTCGTCGACTCCGACTTCCTTCCCCGCGCTGTCCGCCCCGACTGCAACACCTTCCTCCGCCATCCTCTCGACAGCCACGTCGTCGCAGACCCGACTCCTTCGCCAGAACCCTGGACGACTCCCCCGCCTCTCGACGAGACTCCTCCGCCCAGCAGCTCGACTCCTCCCGATCGTCTCCTCTGCTCGCCTCTCCCTGAGCCCCGCCTCGCGGTGCCCTAGCCCCTTCGGCGCCCCGCTGACACGGACACGACAGGACCCGATGCAGCAGCTCCTCGACCCGCTGACCTAGCCCCGGACACAGCACCAATACAGGACACGCGAAGACACGGCAGATTTGACGCTCGGACACGTCTCGGACACAGGAAATCAGATTCACGGGGCCCTGTTCAGGTAGCGTTTTCTCTTACCTCGTAAATCCGTTTTTAATTTCGTCAATTGCGTTGCGAAGCCTGTATGACCCTCTCGGTGCCCGTGTAACCTGCTCGGTGCATCGCGTCCTGTGGTGATCGCAAACCGCGATCCAAAAACAGGAAAACCAATGCCCCGATTCACCCCGGAACTGGGTACGCCCCGCCAAACGGGATGACTTGGTCGCACGTGGTCTAAACCGAACTGTGCGTGATGTTGATACGGTCGTGTGGGATTTCGCAGAAGTCGATTCGGAGGTACGTGCACCCCGGAATCAACGCGTATCCGCCGACGATACCCCGTATCCGTCTTTTCTGGAGCATGCTGTAACTTTGTGTACACACGTCGGATCGAGACGAAACTTGCGCCATCGGACTCGTAGCAATACGCTGGTCCTGTGACCCAAGTTTGGTTCGATTCTGAGAACGTTGACAGAATCGCGTATCGTGGGCCCTACAGGCTCCACTTGACGGGCGATTTTGTGATCGGCTCATCGGAATCCAATTCTGGAAGTTCCGTTGGGTTCGTATCAACGTTCCTGACTTGTTGACACTGAGTTTGCCGAATTTAGAGACCGTTGACCCTGACACGCTTTTCCGTGCAAAGTGGCCCCCAGGTGGACCCCGCTTTGGCCTGGAAATGTCATTTTTGCCCTTGTGTCCAAATTGGACTCAAGGACAGGCGTTTTTAGCTATTTGATATTTTCTGAATCTAATGGTGATATTTATTTCAGCAACCGGAGAAGTATCTGCGGATCATACTGAGACCAGAGCTACAGTTGGAACCAGGACCCCAGGCAAGTGTACCTTGCCAAACCTTGCAGTTCTTGTTGCATATTTCCTTGCTTATTTATATTGTTGTGCATGCTTAACCTAGGACCGTGTGACGTACTTAGCGTCCGATTATCAGTCGGGTGCCGACACTGTACGCAGTGTTGGGTACTGTCATCTAGAGATGGACATTCGTGACACTTTATTCTCGTACTTGTCTTATCAAGTACCATATGACCCAGGACACTTGACACTATTCATGAGACAGGATTTTCCCGAGATATTCGTGGTGATTCTGTATAGGATGCAGGACATAGACATTATATTCTTAGATACTTTATGACTGGTTGCCTTAGCTATGATCCCGCTTGACATGGACATGAGACGTTATGGTCATAATATGTGTGATTACATTGGGTGGGGAGAGACACACAGGCCACGGGTTGATTTTATATATTATGATAGCGTCTCAGTCTTTCTCTGAGCTAGACGACTGCTGGCGTCTCAGTCTCACGCTGAGCTAGACGACCACATGATATCACTGCTACCGGCTCCCCGACACAGAGCTTGTAGTGGCTTCAGCCTGAGTTCTAGTGCTGCTCTCATATTGCATATCACTTAGATGGTTACATATTTACCCTATTGCTTTATTTATTTCATTATCTGCTGCACTGCATTTATTTTGGCATGAGCTTTCTTGTACCTTGCTATGTCCCCTGAGGACCTGGATCCGGATTATGTCCCCAGATATTGCAGACGAGATCTACCCAGAGTTGTACAGTACAGGAGCATTAGCAGAAGCAGGTGCCTACATTGGAGCAGTACCAGGACCAGAGGGCGGGATCGTACCAGAGGACTTCTCCTAGGTATTGGTTTGAGATACTCATTTACTTCTGTTCCTATTTACTTTACTTCCAGTCTATTGCATTATTGTATTAGACTTGTTCTCGGATTGTTCTCCGAGACTCTTTATTGAGATATGCTAGATTATATTTACTTGCATTATTCTGGCATTTGATCTGTGATTATCTGTTGTGGATGAGATTAGTATAGACTGAGACATGTATTATTGGACCTGCTTATTGTTATATTACAGCTTAAGTATGCCCTGATGGATCCATTAAATTGGGTTGTCCATCGGTGCGTACTGCTGGCCATTATCACGCGTCTGGTCCCTCGGTATTTTGGGACTGGGGCGTGACATGGTTTTTGTGGTGGCCCATGCAGGTCTACGACTAAATTGTTCGGTTTCAACTTAGGGACCGAGCAAGCCTGCAATAAGAATAGGATAAGTTTTTAGGAATCTCATCCACTTGCTTGAAACGTTCTTGATATCTATATCAGATTCGAATTTAATTCTTGACTTACATCCTGCCTTGATTTTTGTGCGCCTCTTATCGTTTATTTTGGTTGCAGAGTTATGGATTCACAAGCAAACGACGAGACACCTGCAATATCACCACGAGATGCTTTGGTAACCAATGAAGAGGAAGTAACACCAGTAGAAGAAGGTCAAACAGCTCAACAACACGGTCAAGCAAGTTGGCCTGCCACGAGAATCCAGCAAGACGACGTTCCACCATCGACGCAGTTTGCTCCACCGATGCCTACCCTTCCACAAGGGCAGGCCATAGACGGACAACAGATGTTCCAAATGATCTATGCAATAATGCAAGCTCAACAAGAGGCTTTGAGTCGCAGCCTAGCAATCGCACTAGAGCAGGCAGATTTACCAGCACGACGGCCAACGACGGGCTCTATTTTCGATTTTCGCCAGCTGAAGCCCCGTACCTTCTCAGGAAAGGAAGAGCCCACAGAAGTTCATGAGTGGCTCACCAACACACAACATCAATTAGAAGCAGCTGAGCTTCCAAAGGAACGTTGGATGACTGCCGTCAGAATGCAGTTGACGGACAATGTCCATCACTGGTGGCTATCTGAGGAGACACGGCTCGGACCAGACCGAGTCACTTGGGAAGAGTTCTCTAGACTTTTTCAGGAGATGTACATACCAGCCATCGCTCGATCAGAACTTCGCGACAAGTTCAATAGCCTTACTCAAGACAATCTGACAGTGGAAGAATACAACACAGAATTTATTCGTCTAAGTCGCTTTGCCCCAACCCTGATCCCGACAGAAGAAGAGAAGGCCGAGAAGTTCTTCGACGGACTAAACATTGAGCTACAGAAATTGATCGGATCCGTCGTACCTACTTCTTACTCAGACGTCCTTGCTGCAGCCAGACGCATGGAGCGTGTCATCAGGAGAGAGACCAGTCTGAAGCGATCATCCACATCAGCACCCGCCGGAGCACCACAGGAAGAAGCTACAAAGAGACCTCACGTGCATCAGCCATCAGAAGCATCTCCACAGTCTCTACCTATCTGTCAATATTGTCGCAAACGAGGCCATATTGAGGACGAGTGCAGACGAAAAAGAAAAGTATGTTTAGCTTGCGGATCCAGTCAGCATTCATTGAGGGAATGCCCCGAACGTCGAGACAGAGCACCAATGGTTAACCAACAAGAAGTACCAGTACCAAGGCCAGCCTATCCAGCATTGGGAGCACTGCAAACGGAAGTTGAAGGAGTCATACCACCGCCTCCAGGAGGGTACCAGCCGAGGCCACCTTTGATACCACAAGCCACACTCTTCCAGCAGGCTCAACAGCAGCAGAGGAATCAACTACAAGAACGTGAACAAGCTTTCGCGATGACTTCGGAGGACGCGCAGACCCATGGAGTAGCTAATGCGCGAGTTTTCTATTTCTAGATTTGTTTTATCTCGTGCATATTGGTTCGTGACCTCAGACTTAACCTATGTAATTTTGAACTTACTTATAATTGATAACCGTAGAGATTATAGAGTCTTTTGTGATTGTACTTATTTTGTGTTGTTTTGTGAACTTGAATTAAGTTGAACCTCTTTTCATCATCATCTAGCGTACTTCTAATTGTTGAACTACCTTGACTTATGCTGCTAATATAGCCTAGTTTTGCAAGCTTATCCTTTTATCAAGCTTGATCATGACATCTGTATTATTGGACGCGTACACTAATACAGTTGTCTATTCAGAATCAGTGTATTATGGTCTGATCAAACTTAGTGTATTTTGGTTCGCTCTTCGCACGACTACTTCACGTGGATTGAGATATATAGTTGACTAGTATACTTGCCCTAGGCATGTCTGACATATCGTATCGGTTACATAACTGTACTAATACGAGCATGCGAACAAAGGATTACCAAAATAGGATTTCAATCCACAGCTGTCTTGACAAATCCCATTTGAATTCGTTAAACGCCTTGATCCTGATACTCCTGTTCAATTAACTCACCCTTGAACTCTTTATCATTGATCTTCGTCTTCCCTTATTTCGTAAGGACGAAACCTCGTGCTTGGTATAAGTTGATATATAGACAGTACTAGATATTACCCCACAGGCATGTCGCATTGTTGATGACCCTTTTATATATGATTAAGGGAATATTATAGGCGATATGTTTGGTGTTAAAGACTTGAGGATTCAAAAACATGATTTAATAAGTTGGGGCATAGCTTCCTTAGATGTATAGCCTTAGATGATAGATGGGTAAATTCTAAGTTGGGTAGAGACCGCAATGCTCACTTGAGAGGAATCCTTTAGACGGTAACCAAGTGAGACTTGATAGAGAGAACCCTACCCTATTTTTAATTTCGAGGACAAAATTTTTATAAGTTGGGTAGATTGTAAGCCCCCTGATTTTCAGAATTTTAAATTTGGATTTTTCCCCAAATTATCTGAATTTTCGGGAATCGTGACCTAGGCCTTTGTCGATTCAAGGATTTTAATTGCGGTTAATTCATATTAAAATATTATGGAAATAATATTTTATGGTGTAAAATGGAAAACCGGGCATGTGGTATTTTTTCGGTGAATTTATTGGACTCCGGAATCATTTTTAAAGCCCTAGAAACCAATTTAGAATTTAACCGAATTAAATCCGTGCCAACGCCCGACATCCCCATGAGAGCCGAAGCCCAGCCCAAGGAGCGTTGACCCAGCCCAAATCCTAGGTCTAACCCTAGTCCAATTTCTGTAATGTATAAATACCTATTTTCCTAAGTTTTCCCCACAAAGAAAAGGAAAAAAAAACCCTAATCCCTAATTTCAAATTACCTAACCCTAACCCTAACCCTAGCCGTAAGCCACCCTCGGCCGACCCCTCTCCGGCACCGCCCGGCCACGCCGCCGCCCTCCATGCCTCACCGGAGAACCTTCCTCTCTGCCCTAGCCGCTGCCTCGTTCCCGCTCGTCCTCCCCAGCCTGCAGACTCCGCCGCCGGACACCCCCTTAGCCCGCGCCGGTCACATCCAACCTCCCCCTCCGCCTGTCTTCCTCCTCCAGTCGTCGACTCCGACTTCCTTCCCCGTGCTGTCCGCCCCGACTGTAACACCTTCCTCCGCCATCCTCTCGACAGCCACGTCGTCGCAGACCCGACTCCTTCGCCAGAACCCTGGACGACTCCCCCGCCTCTCGACGAGACTCCTGCGCCCAGCAGCTCGACTCCTCCCGATCGTCTCCTCTGCTCGCCTCTCCCTGAGCCCCGCTTCGCGGTGCCCTAGCCCCTTCGGCGCCCCGCTGACACAGACACGACAGGACCCGACGCAGCAGCTCCTCGACCCGCTGACCTAGCCCCGGACACAGCACCAGTACAGGACACGCGAAGACACGGCAGATTTGACGCTCGGACACGTCTCGGACACAGGAAATCAGATTCACGGGGCCCTGTTCAGGTAGCGTTTTCTCTCACCTCGTAAATCCGTTTTCAATTCCGTCAATTGCGTTGCGAAGCCTGTATGACCCTCTCGGTGCCCGTGCAACCTGCTCGGTGCATCGCGTCCTGTGGTGATCGCAAACCGCGATCCAAAAACAGAAAAACCAACGCCCCAATTTACCCCGGAACTGGGTACGCCCCGCCAAACGGGACGACTTGGTCGCACGCGGTCTATACCGAACTGTGCGCGATGTTGATACGGTCGTGTGGGATTTCGCAGAAGTCGATTCGGAGGTGCGTGCACCCCGGAATCAACGCGTATCCGCCGACGACACCCCGTATCCGTCTTTTCTGGAGCATGCTGTAACTTTGTGTACACACGTCGGATCGAGACGAAACTTGCACCATCGGACTCGTAGCAATACGCTGGTCCTGTGACCCAAGTTTGGTTCGATTCTGAGAACGTTGACAGAATCGCGTATCGTGGGCCCTACAGGCTCCACTTGACTTACGATTTTGTGATCGGCTCATCGGAATCCAATTCTGGAAGTTCCGTTGGGTTCGTATCAACGTTCCTGACTTGTTGACACTGAGTTTGCGGAATTTGGAGACCGTTGACCCTGACACGCTTTTCGGTGCAAAGTGGCCCCCAGGTGGACCCCGCTTTGGCCCGGAAATGTCATTTTTGCCCTTGTGTCCAAATTGGACTCAAGGACAGGCATTTTTAGCTATTTGATATTTTCTGAATCTAATGGTGATGTTTATTTCAGCAACCGGAGAAGTATCTGCGGATCATACTGAGACCAGAGCTACAGTTGGAACCAGGACCCCAGGCAAGTGTACCTTGCCAAACCTTGCAGTTCTTGTTCTATATTTCCTTGCTTATTTATATTGTTGTGCATGCTTAACCTAGGACCGTGTGACGTACTTAGCGTCCGATTATCAGTCGGGTGCCGACACTGTACGCAGTGTTGGGTACTGTCATCTAGAGATGGACATTCGTGACACTTTATTCTCGTACTTGTCTTATCAAGTACCATATGACCCAGGACACTTGATACTATTCATGAGACAGGATTTTCCCGAGATATTCGTGGTGATTCTGTATAGGATGCAGGACATGGACATTATATTCTTAGATACTTTATGACTGGTTGCCTTAGCTATGATCCCGCTTGACATGGACATGAGACGTTATGGTCATGATATGTGTGATTACATTGGGTGGGGAGAGACACACAGGCCACAGGTTGATTTTATATATTATGACAGCGTCTCAGTCTTTCTCTGAGCTAGACGACTGCTGGCATCTCAGTCTCACGCTGAGCTAGACGACCACATGATATCACTGCTACCGGCTCCCCGACACAGAGCTTGTAGTGGCTTCAGCCTGAGTTCTAGTGCTGCTCTCATATTGCATATCACTTAGATGGTTACATATTTACCCTATTGCTTTATTTATTTCATTATCTGCTGCACTACATTTATTTTGGCATGAGCTTTCTTGTACCTTGCTATGTCCCCTGAGGACCTGGATCCGAATTATGTCCCCAGATATTGCAGACGAGATCTACCCAGAGTTGTACAGTACAGGAGCATTAGCAGAAGCAGGTGCCTATATTGGAGCAGTACCAGGACCAGAGGGCAGGATCGTACCAGAGGACTTCTCCTGGGTATTGGTTTGAGATACTCATTTACTTCTGTTCCTATTTACTTTACTTCCAGTCTATTGCATTATTGTATTAGACTTGTTCTCGGATTGTTCTCCGAGACTCTTTATTGAGATATGCTAGATTATATTTACTTGCATTATTCTAGCATTTGATCTATAATTATCTGTTGTGGATGAGATTAGTATAGACTGAGACATGTATTATTGGACCTGCTTATTGTTATATTACAGCTTAAGTATGCCCTGATGGATCCATTAAATTGGGTTGTCCATCGGTGCGTACTGCTGGCCATTATCACGCGTCTGGTCCCTCGGTATTTTAGGACTGGGGCGTGACAGCCAGAACGGTGCCAGTGCCCCAGCAGCCGCCCGCAGAAACTATACCTTGTGCACAAGTTGTCCGTGATCGAACAATAACATTCATTCGCCCGAAGGCTACGTGGTCCGCCCGGAGGCTACGTGAATATCGCCCGGAGGCTACGTAATTATCGCCCGGAGGCTACGTGATTATCCGCCCGAAGGCTACGTGATTATCGCCCGGAGGCTACGTTAGTACAAGACAAGCAGTATTGCATGATTCATTTATATTGCATCTACGTTCCATTCATGCATTCAGGATTGAGCTTACACATTGCACGATATAATAACATTAGACATTCGTAAGCAGGCAAGCATGCATTTCTAAGGAACATAAGTAAACACGTTTGCTTAGACCCGAAGGTAAGCCGAGAGATGAAACCGTTAGGGACTTAGCATGCGAGGGTCTGAATACAAGTAGTATTTCAATTTCCATGTTATAGCATAAGCAATACAAGTTGGGATTATTCCCTTAGCTAGGTGCGTTGGATTCATTATCATGCAGGGGTGATTCACCTAGCGACTAGCATGAACATTACAGATTTTATATGTGCTGGCTAAGCAAAGACAAGTTCACCGTAGCCACCCACCTTAGCGATGATTTACCTCGGTAGAGCGATACGTCAAGCGAGCCTCTGAAAGCCTGAGTCGGATTCCTGTAGGGACAAGTCTGGATATCCTTTGCTTCTCGTTTAAGGCAAAGCGGGTCGGGATAATTGCACTTTTGTCGTTTGAGACGGCATTCCGCTAGAACAGAACGGGGTGTTACAGCGACCCCTATATTAACCCCCGACCGCCTAAACCCTAGCCCTAGCCTCGCCGCCTCCTCCGCCCAGCGCCCCCACTCCTGTCTCCCCTGACCGCCTGAACACTAGCCATAGCCCTCGCCTTCCTCCTCCAGAACCTCCCTGCACCACCACCGTCGATCTCCCACAGCCCCCTCGACCACCACCGTCGAACCCTAGCCCAACATCACCACCATCAACCTCCTCCCCCATCTCCACCACCTCTCTGCCTTCCTCCTCCTCGCTCCACCGGTGAACTCCCTAAAACCCACAGCCCTCTCCCTCCTCCTTCCTCCTCCCTGAGTCCCCACCATCTCACCACCACCCTCTCCCCTCTCAGCCCCCTCAGTCGATAACTCGACGTCCCCCCGTCCTCCGTCCTGACTCGACAGCCTCCCCATGAGCAATGCCGCCTCTCCCCGGCCACCAACGAGTTGCCCAAGCTCCGCCTGAGCGCCTCCGCCTGTTGACCCGTCCCTGGCCGTCTCTGCCCTCCTCCGGCGAGTCCCCCAACCCCAGCATCGAAACCCTAGCTACAGTATAATGACTACGTGTCGGTGTGTCGTATCGACTCACGAACACGGAGAAACCTCGCTCCACGGAGCCCTGTTCAGGTAACCCGTTCTCTCTCCTCGTTGCTCCATTTTTTGTTCTGTCAGTTGTGACGCATAGGCTATGTAACCCTCTCGATGCCCGTGCAACCCACTCGGTGCATCGCGTCCGGTGGCAATCGCGAACCGCGATCCAAAAACAGGAAAATTAATACCCCATTTTCCCCCAGAACTGAGTATGCACCACCAAACGGGACAACTTGGTCGCGTGCGGTCTTCACCGAAATGTGTGCGTCGTGGATACGGACGTGCAGGATTTTACAGAAGTTGATTTGGATGTGCGTGCACACCGAAATCAACGCGTATCCGCCGACAACGCCCCGTATCCGTCTGTTCTGGAACACGTTGTATCTTTGTGTACACACGTCGGATCGAAACGAAACTTGCACCATCGGACTCGTAGCAATACGTTGGTCCTGTGACCCAAGTTTGGTTTAATTCTGAGAACGTCGACAAAATCGCGTATCGTGGGCCCCGCCGCTCCACTTGACGGGCGATTTTGTGATCGGCTCATCGAAATCCAGTTCTAGGAGTTCCGTTAGGTTCGTATCATCGTTCTGGACTTCTTGACCCTAAGTTTGACGAATTTGGAGACCATTGGTTCTGACACGTTTTTCGGTGCGAAGCGGCCCACCTGTGGACCCCGCTTTGACCAGAAACTGTTATTTTTGCCCCTGTGTCCAAATTGGACTCAAGGACAGATGTTTCTAGCTATTTTAAATTTTTTGAATCTGATGGTGATATTTATTTCAGCAACCGGATTAGTACCTGTAAATCACATTGAGACCAGAGCTACAATTGGAGCCAGAACCATAGGCAAGTGTACCTTGCCAAATCTTGTAGTTCTTGTTACATATTTTCTTGATTTATTTATATCTTGTACATACTTGACCTAGGAATGTGTGACTTACTTAGCGTCCGATTAATAGTCGGGTGCCAACACCGTACGCGGAGTTGTGTAACGTCACCTAGAGATGGATATCGTGACCATTTACATTCTCGTACTTGTCTTATCAAGTACATAGACCCAGGACACTTGACACTATTCATGAGACAGAATTTTTCTAAGATATTCATGGTGATTCTGTATAGGATACAGGTTTTATGACATAGATATTATATTCATAGACATTATATGACTTGCTGCATTAGTTTTGATCTTGCGTGTCATGGATATGAGACGTGTGATTACATTGGGTGGGGAGAGATTTACCATACAAAAGGCTGATTATATATATATATATACTTTAATTGAAGTGCCTTAGACTCACAGAGCTTTGGTACCGTACTGGTATATATATATATATATATATATATAATACTTTAATTGAAGTGCCTTAGACTCACAGAGCTTTGGTACCGTACTGGCCCTTCGAAAGAATACTGCTATGGGTTTCCCCGACACAGATCCTGTAGTAGTCTCAGCCCGAGTATGACTAAAACTCTTACTTGTATATCACTTAGTTGGTTACATAGTTTACCTTATTGTTTCATTTATTGCTGTACTGCATTTATTTTGGCATGAGTTTTCTTGTACCTTGCTATGTCCCCTGAGGACCTGGATCCGGATTATGTCCCCAGGATTTGCAGACGAGATCTATCCCGAGGTATACGGGACAGGAGCAGGAGTTGATATAGGAGCTGTATCAATTTTCGTGGATGAAGTGTTGGCTGAAGACTTTTCCTGAGTATCTGTGTTTCATACTCATTATCTACTTTATTCAGACATTTATGTTTTGGTCTGTTGAACCATTGTATCAGATTTATATCGGGTTGTTCCCCGAAGTACTTTGTTGAGACTGGTTATTGGTTTACATTTCTTATTTCTATTGATCATATTTATCTTCTGTGGATGAGATTAGTTATGGCATGTTTTAGTAGACCTTATTTTACAGCTTAAGTACGCCTGATGGATCCAATAAATTGGGTTTATCCACAGTGTGTGCTGCTGGCCATTGCCACGTGTCTAGTCCCTCAATATTTTGGGACTGGGGTGTGACACCGGTATGCAGACGGGACTCGAGATTCATGAAGACGGAACATTGAGGTGTAGAGATTGCCTATATATTCCGAGTGGCGAGCTATGCCAAGAGTTGATGACCGAGGCACATAGCTCAATTTATTCCATTCATCCCGGGGGTACGAAGATATACCGAGACTTGAGGCAGTATTTCTGGTGGCATGGGATGAAGAGAGAGATTGTAAGATTTGTGGCAAAATATTTAGTTTGTCAGCAAGTCAAGGCTGAACATCAGAGGACTGCAGGATTATTGTAGCCGCTTCCCATTCTCGAGTAGAAGTAGGAACATATTACCATGGACTTCGTCACAGGATTCCCGTGGAGCCCTAGCGGAAAGGATACTGTATGGGCTGTCGTAGACAGACTCACCAAGTTTACACATTTCTTGCACTTCAGAGTTGGGCAGTCCACAGAGATTTTAGCTGACATGTATATGAGGTAGATAGTACGATTACATGGATTGCCTGTTAGCATCTTATCAGATCGTGATTCCAGATTCACGTCGCATTTTTGGCAGATTATGCAGGAGAGCCTAGGAACTCGTCTCAAGTTCAGCACTACATATCATCCACAGACTGATGGTCAGTCAGAGCGCACGATACAGATATTAGAGGATATGTTGGGAGCGTGCATGATTAATTTTGGAGGATCTTGGGAGGGCCACTTATACTTGGTGGAATTCTTCTACAATAACAGCTACCAGGCTAGCATACAGTTGGCACCTTATGAGGCATTGTACGGCAGGAAATGTAGGTCGCCAGTTTATTAGAGTGACGTGGGAGAGCGTCAGATACTTGGTCCAGAGTTGGTGACACAGACAGTGGAGAAGGTCAAGCAGATTCAGAGCCACCTGCGTGGAGCACAAGACAGACAGAAACATTAGGCAGATGTGCACCGCAGGCCATTGGAGTTCAAGGAGGGTGACCATGTATTTTTGAGGATATCGCCTACTCGGGGTACCATCAGATTCGGAGGAAGAGGCAAGCTGAGTCCGAGGTACATCGGGCCTTTTGACATCTTGGAACGAGTTGGCGAAGTGGCTTACCGTCTTGTATTGGCTCCATCATTAGAGGGAGTACATGACGTATTTCATGTATCGCAGCTGAGAAGATATGCCGCAGACCCTAGCCACGTGCTTGATCATTCGGAGATTACAGTCGGCCCAGTCTATCTTACGTAGAGCAGCCAGTTGAGATCCTCGATCACAGTGAGAACACCTTGAGAGGGTAGACTATTCGACTGGTCAGAGTTGTATGGAAGCATAATTTGCCAGGCGAGTCTACTTGGGAGCACGAGGATTCTATTCGACAGCGGTTCCCGTATTTATTTGAGGAGAAAGGTACGAATTTACGTACGACATTTGATTACTAGTTGTTATTAAATTCTCTTAGATATTATCGTGCTTTACTTTTAATTTCGAGGACGAAATTTTTCTAAGTTGGGAAGAATGTAAACCCCCTCGATTAATTTTATAGATAGTCAGGTATGGATTGGGAAAATTTTGGATTAGCAGCAGATATTGAGGTTTATAGTAGAGTTTTTTTTACTGTTATTTTATTTAATTAAACCCTTGGAGCGCCCTGCCATTGCTTAATTATTTGGAGCACAATATCAGCCCATAAATTCTATCGGACTATTGTACTTCTGACTTGACTCGCCAATTTAGGCACTGGACTTTTTTGTCACACAAAAATCAAATCTGTTGTGCCTTAAATTAATCGCACAACTTTCCGTATCCGAAATCCCATATTTAATTTTGTGTCGAACACCTGTATCGTTACCCTCAATTTTGAGATACCAACTTAACCCGTTGAGCCAGACCAACTAAAGGGTCCAAGACTGACTCCAAGCCCACACCATTTTTTTATCTTTGTGTCATTTCCAAATTTTGACCCCAAGTGCCTCCATTTAATTTAAAAGCGTGGGACACTTTAATACTATTTAAACCGGGAATACCAATTTTGTCTAATCATATTTTAATCCCCAATTAATCTCAATGCCCATTTATTTAAACCCATGCCAAACACACAACACCCCCTCACCATGCAAATCACCAAACACCATTTTCCCTATAATTTTTGCATCATTTCATGTATTCATACAATTATCCGAATTTAAGCGGCTTAGTTGCAATTATGGAATTAGGTGTCCTCACCTCATTGGCCAAAGCCAAATGGAGAGGCTACCCCTCTTTGACCGTAGTCAACACTCTCCACCTTCCTTTACATGAAGAAACCCAAGCCTTCATGTAGAATCTCCACCCTCCATTCAAATTGGGAGGATCACAACCCTCCATCCTCCACACCGACCCCTATAAAGTATCTTTTCCCCCCTCTCCCCAATGCAGGCCCTAATCCCTAGGAATTGGAAACTACTCCCTCCTTCCTCTCTCATCCTTCCTTCTACCTAGAGAACGGAGCCTCCATCCTCCATATATTCTTTTTTTTCCTTTTTCTTCTTCTTCTTTTCTTCTTCCTTTCTCCTTCCTGGAGGAAAACTCCAGCTTGTGCAGCTGACTCCGACTCCAGTTGTGCAGCCCACGGCATTGTCCGGCGGCTGACCCCGACTCCAACTGTGCAGCCCGTACTTCGACTGACCCATACCCTGGCCGAGCAGTGCAGCACCGCTCCGTCTCTGCTCCGGCTGTGTCCAATCCACGTCGAGCCGCTCCACCATCCAGTCCGGTTCATGTCACGCCCCGATCCCGAAAGGGTCAATCGTCCTCGCTGGATCCTTCACGGAACCGATTCGTCCTCGCTGGGGCGTGATGCCGTACGAGCCTGGAGTTGCGCTCGTACAAGGCATCACACCCCAGCGAGGACGAATTGGTTCCGTAAATGATCCAGCGAGGACGATTGACCCTTTCGGGATTGGGGCATGACATATTGGTATCAGAGCTTAGGCTTTACGTCCTTGGGATTTCAAAAGATTATAAAGGAGTTTGATGCGCCACTCGGTTGAGTTGCATTCGGTGTCCGCTGCATGAGATGAGTCGTCTATACAATGAGCCCATAGATACAAAACTCTATCGTTTTTGAGGTGTTAACAAGCTACTCTCTTTTGTAGCAATGGCTAAGAAAAACACTGCCGCTGCAAGCAGTGCTCAGCTCAACCAGAACGATCCGGCAAGTTCTGGAGAATCCAGAGGAGCGGGTTCAATGGATATGTCCGAACGGCTTATGCATCTCATGGAGGTGCAGCAACAACAAACCATATCTCAACAGGCTTGGACTTTCAACCTATACAAGGGCGTAATGTATGGACGACGGGGACTATCTGATGGAGCGCGTCCTGCATTTTGAGTTATCTTTTCTAATGTAATTCAAGTAGCCGAGAAGGCGCATCAATGTAGACTTTATGTAAATTACTCTGAATTATCAATAAAAAAGTATATTTCTTCCTGCACTTGTGTTCAATTATCTGTGAATTTGTTTTCTAAATTGTGTTTCAAAGTGGGTTCCTATAACTGCAAGTTCTTGCCTTGTACGAGCGCAACTCCAGGCTCGTTCGGCATCACGCCCCAGCGAGGACGAATCGGTTCCGTGAAGGATCCAGCAAGGACGATTGACCCTTTCGGGATCGGGGCATGACAGTTCAGACCTTTCCCCCCGACTCTAGCTGTGCAGCCCGCGGCATCGTTCAGCGGCTGACCCCGACTCCAGCTGTGCAGCCCGTGGCATCGTCCGGCGGCTGACCCCTACTCCAACTGTGCAGCACGCGGCATCGTCTTGCGGCTGACCCCGACTCCAGCTTGTGCAGCCTGCACTCCGACAGCCACTTCGTCAACCGCATCCCGTACTCCAACTTCGACGACAGTGCAGCCGATCCCGCTGCTCTCCGTCGACTGTGCATCCCGCACTCCGACTTCGACGACAGTGCAGTCGCATCCCGCTGCTATCCGTCGACTGTGCAGCCCGCCACTCAGGCAAGTCCAGTCCGGCCAAGCCCCCTCGATCTCATACCAACCACCACCATCGTTGCAACTTCGTCGTCGAGGTTGTCACTACCATATTCCGAAAACAGGGGTATTTTCGAATTTTTATAATATTTAATATTATGTTATTTACAATTAATTAATTGCATGATAGTGTATTTGATTTAAATAATTTTGTGCGATGTGTAATTAAATATAAAATTATATGCAGTGTTTAATTATTTTAATTTAGCTAGCAGACTAGACCTAGAAGCCCAATAGACGAACCCCTGTCCGAATTATAGAATTCTGGATTTTATTATTTTATTTAGAATTTGATATTTGGAGATTGAAATTAATTACTGTATTTTATTTAATATTTTGCGCATTGCCTTTGTTTCGATATTTGGAGCACTACCCAGACTTTTGTCTTCCAACAGATTTTACAATCTTGTCCTAAACATGCCCGACTTCAATTCCGCTATTTTTGCAACTCATAATTATGCTTCCTGTACATTATTTCTGGCCGCACAAAAATCGTCGCACGTTATTTAATAAAACTCCTATTTTGTATCGTTGTGCGTTCCAATCGAAAATTGGAGGCCATCTTGACCTATTTTTCGTGCGGCCCAAATTAGGGTAATATTCTGTTCTGAGTCTTCTTCAATATTGGTATTGATGACCTGACCTGATTTTGGTTCCATGTACTCCTAATTAATTGTTGAACAACTTGCATTTATTTCTATTTAAATTAAGGATACTATTTTGTCTGATTCTAAATTCTCAATTTAATTCCAGTGCCCTGCTATTTTAGCCCACACCAAACTTACAGCGTCCCCTGACCCTACAAAATACCGGACACCAAATCGCCCGCCAATTTTTTGTCATTTCATGTGTTTGTGCAATTTCCCAAATTTAAGGGGGTTAAATTGCAAATTGACTTTTTGTGCCAACACCCAATTATTTTAAACCAATGAGGGAGCCTATTAATTTTAATTAAAAATCCTCATCCCTACATGAATTATTTCCCTTCATGAACAATCCTAGCCACCCATTCAGGGGATCCAATTACCACCCTCCATCACACCCCCTCTCTCCCTTATTTAATATCATGTTACATCCTAAACCCTAATCCCTAGACAACCTAGGTAACCACACCCCTCACAAGCCTCCACCTCCCTCTCTCCTACGTAGGTAATTTTCCTCCTCCTTTTTCTTCTTCTCATTTCTTCTCTTCTTCTTCCTTTTTCTTCTTCTTCAATTTTGATTTTATTCAAAATTTAAACTCTTAAGGGGGGAACTCACTGTGCACTTTTCCTTTACTGTGCTCCCCCGACCCTGTTCCGGCCGGCGGCCAACTGCGGTTCAGCCGCTCTTCCCCAACGGTCCGGCGGCCCCTGCCCAACCCGACGGCCTGCACTCCGGCGCAGTCCGACGGCTCCCCGCGGCTGCTCCTTCTCTTCATCCCCCTCGCGCCACCGACGGCAGGCGGCTGTCCTCCCATCTCCTCTCGCGTCCGGCGAGCGGCCGAGCTCCCTCGTGCTCCGGCGAGCGACCACTGCACCCGGTGGCTGTGCTTCCCGGCCCTCACGACTCCGGCGGCTGTCAGCCACATCCCCCGCTGCCACTGCTCCTCCCTTCAGCCGGCCACCAGTCCACCCGCGCGCCTCCGGCGAGCGTACGACCGAGCCGAGTTCCTCTCCTCTCAAATCCTTCCAGTTGGAAAGGAGATCATTGCAGTTGGCTTTTGCAGTATACGAGATGGAACTCTTGAGATCAAATCATGTTCAGACCTTCCATGTTTCTTATCCAATTTGTCAAAGGATGAAATCGAAACAGCCCTTGGTGTTAAAACCAAGTTTCTATTATGCAGCAGTGTTGTGCTTGGAGCATTGTCTATCAGTATTTTGGGCTATGCAGTCATCAGCAGAGCCTATTTAAATGTGGAACTCCATATAAAATTCATTCTGTGATCATGGAATTGAAAGAATCATGGAACAGAAGGTCCAATTGATTATGTTCGATCGAGACCTGGACATTCATCAACTTCCAATTCCAACTTTTGTTGAACAGAATTGGAATTGCATGATTTTCTGTTCTTCTATTTTTGGCGAAAATGGCAAACTTGGTTTCAATACGTTTGAGAGAGTACCAAATGCCAATACTCTATAAAGGAAGACTGGTGAATCTTAATTCCATTGGAGCTGGAATCCTCAATGAGCTCAATCCCAATGCCACGAATTCCCTCCCGCTAGCTGTCCCCGAGCACGGCGAGCTCCTTCTGCCGGCCAACTCCTCCGGACCGGCCTCCTCCATTGCCGAGCCCCTCATCCTCCCTCTGCTGTTCACTGTCCGGCGGTCAGCCGAACTCCGACGGCCAGCGTGCCCAACCACTGTAAGTTTTCCCTTCTTCTCCTCTCTCTCTTTGTATATATATATATATATCTTTATATATATATGTATATATATATATACGTATGGGTATATATATAATATGTATATGTATTTGTAGGTATTTATTTAATGTATGTGTAGGTATGTGTATAGTATTATTTTTATTAAATATTAAATAGTACATATAATATTGGTATACGTATAAATATATATTTCGTATATACTTAATATATTTTAATAAAATGGGAATACATGTATATATGTATATATATTTTGTATATGTATTTAATTTGAGATATGTTGTATATACATACAAGTATTAGTTTTATTTTAAGTGTATATATTTTACTTATATCTATTATTGTAATTAAGGGATATTAATATATATATAGTTGGCCTATCTAGTAGATGACCCCTACCGTACCTAGGGTAGCTCTAAGGCCAGTGTATTTTTCTATTGTGTGTTAGTATAGCCCCTGATACAAATGTTGTATTTGACATATTTTAGGACTGTTGGTTCCTCCAGACGATACTCTGGGACAGGACATTGGTATTACCAGCTAAGGACCCAAGGCGAGTACATTCTCTGATTAGTTTCTAATTTATGATATCTCCTATGTTCACTGTATCTAGTGTAAATATCCATATTCTTGACACATTGGTTACACGGATTGGTATACACGGATCTCGTCATGAGATGTTATTCCTTATTCATGGTGTAGCTTGTACAAGACTTGTTTCCTTGATATCTTGTGCATGTACAGACACTGATTCACGGGGAGATTTGCTACCTTCCTAGGGAATCCTGTGCCATAGCGTACCATGATTGGATCTACTATACCAGTCGGGGGTTTGGGGAGTACTTTAGTGTAGATATGTGATCATACCCAACTTTATATGTACCATAGCTCACCCCACATCTCACGTCGGGTGCGGCCTGACCAATTATATGCTCCATAGCTGTTACGTGTGATTAGCCTGATCTCTACATGCACCATAGCTAACCAACGGTTAGCCTGACCTTATATGAACCATAGCTAATCACATGTAACCAGCCTGATCAAGTTCCCAAGCCGATCACATATTAAAGCTAGTACTCACACACTTAGTCGTAGGTTTCTTGCTCATGGACATATTGTTTCTTTTCTGCAGTTACTTACAGTATTTCCAGTATTTCTTTCATTGTACATTCTCGTACCTATACATGCATCTGGTATATTTCCATCTAGAACTGCTACATAGCTTATGTCATTTATATAGAACTGCTATTTAGAGATGTACTTTGCTCCTTCCTGACAGGAAATATTTTTCCAGACTGTGACCTTAGTAGACTGGTTTCCGACGCACTTGGGAAAAAAATTGGATGTTACTGATTGCAGGTATGATTATCGTGTCATTAGACTTGTGATGTATTCTTTTATTTCTTCAAATTCCTATCGTGCTGTAGTTGTGATTGAGTATGTTGTTAATATTCTTATAGTATTATTCGAGTCTCCTTATGGAGTTGGATACTAGCGTGAGAGTGTTTAGATAGTACTTGACCTAGACAGCGTTCTATCGCCGATGCTGCGGCGTAGGCTGGACGTACCCACGCACCCGTGCCCTTATACCGGGTGCGGGTCGTGACTCGTTATTAGTGGTGGCCCATGCAGGTCAGACTTCGCTAGTTGTGCGATGTCGTAGTAGTGCGACGTCATAGTTGTACTACTACGTACCTGCTATAGAATATAGGACATAGGATACTAGGATGAGAGAGGATACTCAATCACAAATTCTTGAGAGATTCCTGGGACGACCCCTTGAGAATCTTATTATAATTCCCAATTTAAATCTTTTTCCTTGTTTTCGTCCGCTCTCGCTTGTTGTTATTGAACTTGATTCTGGTTGAGCAGTTATTAAATTAAATTCTTGGTATCATTGTGGAGTTTGATTCTTGTTGACCAATTGTTAACTTAAATTCTTGGTATCGTTGTTGAGTTGATTTCAAATTGAGATGAATTTTTATGGACTAGGATTTATGGTATCATCTGATGACATATATTGATGAGGACAGTGAGGAAGGTAAAACGTCTACTTTGGTTATGGAACCTAGAATTTATCGCAGCCATATTAGCTGTGGTGACGAGAACGTAGAAACCTGACTTGGATGTACATACTATAGTTATGAAGCTTAGAGTCTTTCGCAGCCATACCGGTTGGCGTGGCGAAGATTCTAGACGACATGATTATAGAGTGCATACCTTAGTTACGAAACCTATCGTTTATCGCAACTATGCTTACTGGCGTGGCGAGGATTCTGAGTGTCACGATTTCAGACAGACGTGTATGATTATCAGGTTGTATCCTAAATTGGTCCTTAAAATATCATCTCAAGACTTATCTATTTCTGTTATTCCAGGACTTTGTTCCACCGCTTCTTTCTTTACTAGCAGTAAAGATACCTTCTGGCCTCAATTCAGTCTTTGAGCTCCTATTCCTTGAGGATTTCTTGTTAAGCATGATAATTAGTGACTTGCAATTTTAGTTTTGTCTTGTATTGGTATTGACTGTGTTGCTAGTGAGTTGTAAGTGTTTCTTAGTTGGACATGTGAGCAGTAGGCTTTAATCTAGAGTTAGCCCTTAGCATAGTACCTTGTACCAATGATTCTAGGAGTAGTGTCATTAGAGACTGAGAGTTAAGGAGAGTATAGAGTATCAGTGATAGTTCTCAGAGTTAGTATCAGAGCCAATTACCCGTCCTGGATAATCATGATTATGTAATCGAGTGATCTATGTAAACGATTAAGTATCCAGGAATTGTGTTAAGAATTTATGGAGCATGATGTCCAATTTGACGATTGATATCAGAAATGTTAAAGGTAAAGAAATGTATATGCATAAAGGGTTTAATGAGATGTCATAAGTAGATAAATATCAGGATTAGTAATGGAAGTTGTGAAGTGTATCACAATTAGTTTAACAGGCTGTACAAGGATTAAGAGGTATGCTTATACATCAATCGAGATATAGAACCATATGCCTGCCCTTGATTGAAATAAAGCATGGGTATTATAGAAAGTGCATGTAATCATGAGTTATAATAAGCTGGATGAGAGGATCCAGTAATAAAGCTAGTGATGTAATACCAAGAGTGTTAATGGTCCTATATCAAGGATTAGTCGAGGATGACACAAATAACAGTAAGCACGCTGCTTGATGATAATTAGTTTATAGACTAGTTGATATAGATTGGGAAGTCCTGGAAGAGAATACATTGATCATTGGGAGGTAATGGTGCAAGAGATTCGGGCAGTACAATTTTAGTACACAGTTATAGACACTAGATGTTTTGAGTGCACCTTGAGTATCAGAGATCGTGAGCACTGATATGTATATTGTGGATTTATAAATTAAGGAGTGGAAATAAATTTTAAATTTCAGAATTTTTAAGGAGTTGAGATTTTATGTTGTTAAAATATTGAGGATTTAAATTTGATTCAATAAACATAGTTAAGGCTACAAAGGTTTTAGAAGTGATAAATTTTTATTTTCGATGTGAAGTATCTGATTTTGAGGAGGTATATGCATTTTATTTTGATCGGGAAGTTAAACCTTGACGATTATTTTGAGGATTAATTTTAGTAGGTGAGGTGCATGTGTAAGGATCTGTTGGCTTGAGCATGATTGAGATCTCACTGCCAACTGACTTGGGTGTCAATCTAGGGTGGTATTAGAGAGAGCAGTACTTAGTATAGTGTTGCAATTGATATGCACTTGCGTGATAAGAATAACTAGTATCAACTACTGCAGTAGGTAAGGAAGCTAGCAGTGAGTATGCTTGTAGTAAAGTGTGGTACCTAAGGAGATGGAGGTATCGAACTTACCATGCATCATTTGACCTATGATTATGTTAGAAGATATTACAAGTATATATTAGCAGGTTCTTTCTTTTCTTTCCTCATGTTCTTTTTGTCTTCTGATTGATTGATACCTTAGTACCGTAGCTGTATGCATGAATTCTTATTATAATGTAGTAGTAGTAGTACCCCTGATACATGGACTGCAATACCATAACAAATGAGACCATAACCATGTATGTTCCCCCTAGATTGTGTGTGGTATGACTGTAGGTAGAATTTTCTTAGACCGTGATCATTGGTGTTGACTGTAGTAAAGATTAACGAAGAGGTTATGACTTGACAAAGAGAGACAAGGTGCCTAAAATTTTGAGGAAAAATATTAAATTTAAATAAAGAGTTGGGGATTTAATATGGCGTAATTGAAGTTTTGTTAAATCATTGATTTTTAGAATTTTGAAATGATTGAATTTATTATTAAATTTGAGGAATTTAAGGAGGCCATCGATATATTTGTTGGACTGCAAGTTGTGAACTTATATTTTGAATATTGTATTGGAGGTTCCATAAATATTACATCGCTGCGTATTATGGAAAAAAAAAAATATATATATATATATATATATATATATATATCGAGGGATAAGAACACAAATGGATTAGTGTTAAATTCAAATTTGGGACGAGATTCAATTTTTGAAATATGCATTAATTGGAGTTCAATTAGAGGATTGAATATTAAATTCTTGTATTTCGTTATTAACTTAAAATTTTGGAGGATATTGTGATAAGAATGGGATTTGATTTATTTTGAAGATTTTTAGGGATATGCTATTTATAGAATTTTTTTGAAAGAATTTATTGTGAAAAAAAAAAAAAACACAATATGGAGTAATTCATGATTATATGATTTGAGGAATTTAATTTTGATGGTAGTAAATAAATAAATAAAACAATCGAGGATTTAAAAATTCGAGGATAAACATTGATTTAAATAAAGGGTCAAGAATTTAACATGACGGAAATTATGATGTATTAATTCCAGGAAAGATTATGACGTGTTTAATTTGGTTATTAATTTGGAAATTTTGGGAGATTTATCAATGTATTTATTTAATTGCAAGTTATGAATTTTAGAACTTTATAATTGGATGTAACATTTGGAGAATCCTTAAATAATCATATTGTTGAGTATTTTGAGGAGTGGATATTAAAATTCCGGGTATTGAATTATAACTCAAAACTTTCAAGAAATTTTTGATGGACTTTGATTTACTTTGAGGATTTTTCAGGTTATACAACAATTTTAGAATTTTGAAATTGCGAAAGGACCTTGTGGAGTATTAATTGATTCGTGGTTGATGAATAAAATTGAGGGAAATAATAATGTGTATGAATAAACGCTGCTATGAGGATTTTAAATTTCGAGGACGAAATTCTTTTAAGGTGGGTAGACTTGTCACTACCACATTCCGAAAATAGGGGTATTTTCGAATTTTTACAATATTTAATATTATGTTATTTACAATTAATTAATTGCATGATAGTGTATTTGATTTAAATAATTTTGTGCGATGTGTAATTAAATATAAAATTATATGCAGTGTTTAATTATTTTAATTTAGCTAGCAGACTAGACCTAGAAGCCCAATAGACGAACCCCTGTCCGAATTATAGAATTCTGGATTTTATTATTTTATTTAGAATTTGATATTTGGAGATTGAAATTAATTACTGTATTTTATTTAATATTTTGCGCATTGCCTTTGTTTCGATATTTGGAGCACTACCCAGACTTTTGTCTTCCAACAGATTTCACAATCTGGTCCTAAACATGCCCGACTTCAATTCCGCTATTTTTGCAACTCATAATTATGCTTCCTGTACATTATTTCTGGCCGCACAAAAATTATCGCACGTTATTTAATATAACTCCTATTTTGTATCGTTGTGCGTTCCAATCGAAAATTGGAGGCCATCTTGACCTATTTTTCGTGTGGCCCAAATTAGGGTAATATTCTGTTCTGAGTCTTCTTCAATATTGGTATTGATGACCTGACCTGATTTTGGTTCCATGTACTCCTAATTAATTGTTGAACAACTTGCATTTATTTCTATTTAAATTAAGGATACTATTTTGTCTGATTCTAAATTCTCAATTTAATTCCAGTGCCCTGCTATTTTAGCCCATACCAAACTTACAGCGCCCCCTGACCCTACAAAATACCGGACACCAAATCGCCCGCCAATTTTTCGTCATTTCATGTGTTTGTGCAATTTCCCAAATTTAAGGGGGTTAAATTGCAAATTGACTTTTTGTGCCAACACCCAATTATTTTAAACCAATGAGGGAGCCTATTAATTTTAATTAAAAATCCTCATCCCTACATGAATTATTTCCCTTCATGAACAATCCTAGCCACCCATTCAGGGGATCCAATCACCACCCTCCATCACACCCCCTCTCTCCCTTATTTAATATCATGTTACATCCTAAACCCTAATCCCTAGACAACCTAGGTAACCACACCCCTCACAAGCCTCCACCTCCCTCTCTCCTACGTAGGTAATTTTCCTCCTCCTTTTTCTTCTTCTCATTTCTTCTCTTCTTCTTCCTTTTTCTTCTTCTTCAATTTTGATTTTATTCAAAATTTAAACTCTTAAGGGGGGAACTCACTGTGCACTTTTCCTTTACTGTGCTCCCCCGACCCTGTTCCGGCCGGCGGCCAACTGCGGTTCAGCCGCTCTTCCCCAACGGTCCGGCGGCCCCTGCCCAACCCGACGGCCTGCACTCCGGCGCAGTCCGACGGCTCCCCGCGGCTGCTCCTTCTCTTCATCCCCCTCGCGCCACCGACGGCAGGCGGCTGTCCTCCCATCTCCTCTCGCGTCCGGCGAGCGGCCGAGCTCCCTCGTGCTCCGGCGAGCGACCACTGCACCCGGTGGCTGTGCTTCCCGGCCCTCACGACTCCGGCGGCTGTCAGCCACATCCCCCGCTGCCGCTGCTCCTCCCTTCAGCCGGCCACCAGTCCACCCGCGCGCCTCCGGCGAGCGTACGACCGAGCCGAGTTCCTCTCCTCTCAAATCCTTCCAGTTGGAAAGGAGATCATTGCAGTTGGCTTTTGCAGTATACGAGATGGAACTCTTGAGATCAAATCATGTTCAGACCTTCCATGTTTCTTGTCCAATTTGTCAAAGGATGAAATCGAAACAGCCCTTGGTGTTAAAACCAAGTTTCTATTATGCAGCAGTGTTGTGCTTGGAGCATTGTCTATCAGTATTTTAGGCTATGCAGTCATCAGCAGAGCCTATTTAAATGTGGAACTCCATATAAAATTCATTCTGTGATCATGGAATTAAAAGAATCATGGAACAGAAGGTCCAATTGATTATGTTCGGTCGAGACCTGGACATTCATCAACTTCCAATTCCAACTTTTGTTGAACAGAATTGGAATTGCATGATTTTCTGTTCTTCTATTTTTGGCGAAAATGGCAAACTTGGTTTCAATACGTTTGAGAGAGTACCAAATGCCAATACTCTATAAAGGAAGACTGGTGAATCTTAATTCCATTGGAGCTGGAATCCTCAATGAGCTCAATCCCAATGCCACGAATTCCCTCCCGCTAGCTGTTCCCGAGCACGGCGAGCTCCTTCTGCCGGCCAACTCCTCCGGACCGGCCTCCTCCATTGCCGAGCCCCTCATCCTCCCTCTGCTGTTCACTGTCCGGCGGTCAGCCGAACTCCGGCGGCCAGCGTGCCCAACCACTGTAAGTTTTCCCTTCTTCTCCTCTCTCTCTTTGTATATATATATATATATATCTTTATATATATATATATATGTATATATATATATACGTATGGGTATATATATATAATATGTATATGTATTTGTAGGTATTTATTTAATGTATGTGTAGGTATGTGTATAGTATTATTTTTATTAAATATTAAATAGTACATATAATATTGGTATACGTATAAATATATATTTCGTATATACTTAATATATTTTAATAAAATGGGAATACATGTATATATGTATATATATTTTGTACATGTATTTAATTTGAGATATGTTGTATATACATACAAGTATTAGTTTTATTTTAAGTGTATATATTTTACTTATATCTATTATTGTAATTAAGGGATATTAATATATATATAGTTGGCCTATCTAGTAGATGACCCCTACCGTACCTAGGGTAGCTCTAAGGCCAGTGTATTTTTCTATTGTGTGTTAGTATAGCCCCTGATACAAATGTTGTATTTGACATATTTTAGGACTGTTGGTTCCTCCAGACGATACTCTGGGACAGGACATTGGTATTACCAGCTAAGGACCCAAGGCGAGTACATTCTCTGATTAGTTTCTAATTTATGATATCTCCTATGTTCACTGTATCTAGTATAAATATCCATGTTCTTGACACATTGGTTACACGGATTGGTATACACGGATCTCGTCATGAGATGTTATTCCTTATTCATGGTGTAGCTTGTACAAGACTTGTTTCCTTGATATCTTGTGCATGTACAGACACTGATTCACGGGGAGATTTGCTACCTTCCTAGGGAATCCTGTGCCATAGCGTACCATGATTGGATCTACTATACCAGTCGGGGGTTTGGAGAGTACTTTAGTGTAGATATGTGATCATACCCAACTTTATATGTACCATAGCTCACCCCACATCTCACGTCGGGTGCGGCCTGACCAATTATATGCTCCATAGCTGTTACGTGTGATTAGCCTGATCTCTACATGCACCATAGCTAACCAACGGTTAGCCTGACCTTATATGAACCATAGCTAATCACATGTAACCAGCCTGATCAAGTTCCCAAGCCGATCACATATTAAAGCTAGTACTCACACACTTAGTCGTAGGTTTCTTGCTCATGGACATATTATTTCTTTTCTGCAGTTACTTACAGTATTTCCAGTATTTCTTTCATTGTACATTCTCGTACCTATACATGCATCTGGTATATTTCCATCTAGAACTGCTACATAGCTTATGTCATTTATATAGAACTGCTATTTAGAGATGTACTTTGCTCCTTCCTGACTGGAAATATTTTTCCAGACTGTGACCTTAGTAGACTGGTTTCCGACGCACTTGGGAAAAAAAATTGGATGTTACTGATTGCAGGTATGATTATCGTGTCATTAGACTTGTGATGTATTCTTTTATTTCTTTAAATTCCTATCGTGCTGTAGTTGTGATTGAGTATGTTGTTAATATTCTTATAGTATTATCCGAGTCTCCTTATGGAGTTGGATACTAGCGTGAGAGTGTTTAGATAGTACTTGACCTAGACAGCGTTCTACCGCCGATGCTGTGGCGTAGGCTGGACGTACCCACGCACCCGTGCCCTTATACCGGGTGCGGGTCGTGACTGAGGTATACAACTCCCTCCCCCTCTCTTGGTTAATGTTTTATTATTGTGTTTAGTTAGGGTTTTTAGCATATAATATGTTTGAGGATTATGGTTCTTAATATATATAGATTTGGGTAGGTTTGTGTTTAAATACGGTTTGTGTGCATTAGTTAGGGCTTATGAGCATGGGTTGATGATATATACTTGTGTGTTTTAGTTTGGAAGAGAAGCATTACATATACAGCATATATAGGAATGTTAGCATGGGTTGTGGTTGAATTCACCATTAAGGAATGATGTTAGATCGTGTATGTATACACAAAAAGATAGAGAACTGTATTAACAGGAGTGTGTATATTATATGGTGGTCGGAATGGTATGATTATGTGATCCAATGAACAATGGATGTTTATATAGAGAAAACTTGACCATGTAGTATGTAGTATAAAATGCTCAAGTTAAATATATATTTAGTAAGGATAGTAGGTGAATGTTTGATTGAGGACAAGTGTGTAGTGTAAAACCCATGATTGGTAATTTAGAGACTGGAAATTTTAGGTGATTAATTTAGAGCTGTACTATGTGATTGGCAACAACAATATTGAACGAAGGAATTATAATCGTTAGCTGTATTTTGAGGATGGTTTGATGATGTGGTACTGAAGACTAGATAATTTGACGTATCGTACCGATAGTCAACTGTGGTCAACCCCCCTAGCGTCTTGTCCCTGTGAGTCGTAGCTGAGACTGAGCTTAGGTATAGATGTGTGTTCCATCCCTGTTTGATGTAGAATAGATTATTGATTTTGGTTTGTATCTCATCTCTAGGTACTGTGGGATCTGAAGACTTGGACGTGGTACCAGAACCCCGTCATCAGCAGCCGCACGCAGGCAAGTGTACCTTGCCACCCTGTATTTCTGATTACGGATATTTGTTGTTACTTTATGTACTTTATGCACGTATTTATGTTGACGTTCGATACTTCGCGTCCGGATCACAACCGGGTGCAGACGTTCGTCGTAACGTCTTGGAATAATTGTTAGATGTTTGTAACAACTCGATATACGTACTTGAGTATATCGACACTCCAGGACACACTCATACATTGTGATCGTACCAGATTCCTTTATCCTGATACTGACATCATGACCAGAGATTGGGAAGACTTTAGGGTCGCGTCTGTTGAGTTACTTCTTTGTGCCGAGACTGTTAGATAGAGGTTCAGGTTCAGCGCACCATCGTTGACCGCTTAGGAAGGGAAAGACAGTTACTAGACATTTGGGCTCCTCTGCACGCGCTTATATATGCTTATGTAGTGATCCTGTATTTTAGAGTAGTGTATCACCCGTGTGACTCTGTGCTCGGAGCTACGGTATACCCCGTGTGTCTCTGTGTTCGGAGCTACCATTTTATTTTGGACAGCCCACGCGTCGAACATTGTCTTTAAACTGTGTCACACTAGTTTGGTTATGATAGAGTACCTTGTCGTTGCACTTGTACTTTCTTTTTACTTGGCATGTTGTATTTTTGTACCTTGTTATATCCCTCTGATGACCTGGTTCCCTTCCAAGTTTAGGCGACGAGGATTACCCGGAGGAGTACGGACCGGGCATCTATCCAGCAGCTGTACTCACTGCCGAGGATGAGGTCATCCCTGAGGACATCACCTGATCGCTGGTAGTGACTCTTTCCTTGGGACGGTATCATTACCTAGTTACCTGATGCCGTTCTAAGTTATCTTATTGCTTACTTTCATTCCAGTATTTTGTGCTAGCGGGTTTGTTCCCGTGTGACTACTCTAGTATTTGTACTTGATACTTATCTTGGACATTTCCTTTCTGCACATTAGTTGTTGTGTTTACCTCTATTGTGCTCTTATAATTGTTGCCTGTGGATGAGATTTATATTGACTATTTATGTGTTATGTGATGGGTTATTCATTGTACTTTACAGCTTAAGTGTACTCCGATGGGCCCATTAGATTGGGATGCCCGCCGAAGTGCGCTGCTGGCCATTGCCACCTGACTCGGTTCCTTACCTATGGAATCGGGGCGTGACACGATCATCGTACAGTACTTTTGTTAGGAGTCAGGTTTACTGATTTGTCTGACAGATTCATCCGAGGAATACGAAGAGTCCCTCGTACAATTTATGCTGCATTAAAAGCAAGCATATTTTAAACTTTACGCGGGAGGGTAAAGCAACCTGTTACGCATAACAGTCTTGAAGTGCTGCTTTACGCAGGCAGCTCTGAAGCTCTACTTTACGCCAAACAGCTCTGAAGCTCAGTTTTACGCGGACTTCATGTATGTTGGGGGTTTTTACTATATAATATGCATACAATTCCCCAGCGTATTTCATGCTTGTATATGCGGTTTACTCCAGCCCTTACCTATAACATAGTGGAAGTGGGAGCATATTACCATAGATTTTGTTTTGGAACTTCCGTGATCTTCAGGAGAAAAAGACACAATTTGGGTCATCGTAGACAGTATGACCAAATCGGCTCACTTCTTGCCATTTAAAGTGGGTACGCCTACGGAGAAACTGGCGAAGATGTATGTACGATAGATTATCAGATTGCATGGTATCCTTGTGAGCATAGTCTCGAATCGGGATAGTCGCTTCATATCCCACTTTTGGAGGAGTTTGCAGGCTAGCTTAGGCACCCAACACAAGTTCAATACCGTATATCACCCACAAACGGATGGACAGTCGGAGAGGACTATTCAAACTCTCGAGGATATGCTACACATTTGTGTTCTGTACTTCAGAGGTTCTTGGGAGGATCATCTCCACCTGGTAGAGGTTTCTTACAACAATAGTTACTAGGCCAGTATTGAGATATCACCATTCGTGGCGTTGTATGGGCGGAGATGTCACACTCCATTATCTTGGGATAATGTTGGTGAGAGAGCCTTGTTGAGACTAGAGATGATTGTGGATGCAACCGAGAAAGTGAAGCTTATTAGAGATAGACCTTAGTTAGCTTAGGACAGATAGCGGCATTGAGCCGACATCCACTGAAGATCTTTAGAGTTTGAGGTAGGTTTTATTTTGTATTACTTGTGATTGTTTTGTTGTAGATTGAGTGTTTAGATACTGTTTTGTTTTAGGTTTACGATATGGTGTTCTTGCGGATTTCTCCGATATGGGGCACGATTCGATTTGGTGGTGGTGGGAAGCTTAGTCCACGGTATATTAGCGACTTCGATATTCTTGCGAGGGTCGGTGCAGTGGCCTACAGACTTGGTTTGTCACCTGCACTAGAGGGAGTACATGACGTGTTCCATGTGTCGCAGCTGAGATGATACATGGCAGATCCTATTCAGTATTAGATAACTCAGAGATCGAGGTGGGTCCGACTCTCAGTTATCTGGAGCAGTCAGTGGAGATTCTGGATCGCCAGGAGAATGTATTACGAACCAGACGATTCGCTTGGTACGCGTCGATTAGTGGCAGCACTCTCCAGGATAGTCTACCTGGGAGAGGAAAGCCGAGATGCATGAGCAGTACCCATATTTTTTTAAGCCATGAGTAATTTTTTTTATGCTGTGATTGCTTGTGTAGTGCTAGTTCTTTCTTAAATTTCGAGGGCAAAAGTTTTCTAAAGTGGGTAGGATTGTAACTACCACTTTTCTAGATAGAGATAGTTTTGTCATTTTATATAATTACTATTGTTATATTTTATTTTCATAACAATTGGTATCATTGTATATATATATATATATATATATATATATATATATATATATATATATATATATATATATATATATATATATATATATATATATATTTGCATGGTTAGTTGTTAGCCACTAGTTAGACTAATTGTTAGTAACATAAGTGAACCCAAATGGACTTGTCATGACCCATTAGTGTGACCAATTAGTTTATTCATGGTTGACTAATTAATTTAGAGAGTTTGACTTAAATAAACTTTTATTAGATATTAGAACCTATCACTAATTAAACCCTTTTGTGCTAATCCTTTATGACTAATTAGAGGGGGGCATGTTTATCATTTTAATATTAATTAGGGTACATTAAGGGGGTCGGCCACTATTAGTAGAGGGGAGAGCCTCTCATTCTTCTTCATTCACTTAAAATATTCCAAATTAGTTCATCCATAATTTTCCCCAAAATCCATTCTATTCTAAATCCTTTCCTACCATTTCCATCCCAATTTCCACCATTCCAAACCCATTCCTAGAATCTTGGATGCGCAAGAGAAGCTTGGGAGAGGAGCTTTGCTTGAAGGAGGTGTTCATCCACTTTCTTGTGTCCCTTGGTGCACTAGGAATCCATCTCCCAATAGATAAATCACTTGTCTCCTTGTCATTTCAAATTTGAACGAGGAAATAGACCCCTAGGGACCTTCCCTTGTCTAAGGGCTACCTATATAAAAAGAACTAACTTCATAGGAGACATATAGAGAAAGTTATAGTGACTTTTGTGGCCAAATTGGAGAAAATCTAAATTTGGACCACTAGGTGTTTGTAAAAATATTTCATAGAGATTTTTGGTTAGGGAAGCATGTTTCGAAAGGGTTAGTATGTCCATAATTGGATATGGGAGGCCCGTATCATGATACACTATGATACGGTAGGGTGATGTAAAACCCCTAATCGTAGAAAACCGTATTTACTTTTTTAATTATTAATTATTAATTTAATTGTATTAATTAGCGGCTAATTAGGATAAATAGATTTTTATTAAAAAAAATTAGGTGTTGGTGCACTTAGGGGATTTATGGGACCATCAGGAATTTTTTTCGAATTTATTTCATGTAGGAGATACTTTGGACAGTTGCTAGCTTAATGGTATGCACAAATATATATTTTTAGAATTTTTCTATGTATTTATATATATATGTGCATTTAGGGGATTTATGGAGCAATTATGAATTTTTTTAAATTTATTTCATATAGGAGACCCCTTGAGCAGTTGCTAGCTTAATGATGTGTATTAATATAATTCTAGATTTTTCCTATGAGTATATACGTATATATAAATATATATATACAATATATTTTAAAGGAAAATATAAAAGAAAAAGAGAAAGGAAAAGAAAAGAAAACTATTAATAATACTAATAAACTATTAACTACTACTAACACTACAACTACCTATTAGTAATACCAACAGCCACTACCCCCTGCGCCCCCTTTTGCAAAGGAAGCAGCAGCTTCCTAAGGAACCCCCCCACCCCCCCCCCCCCCCCCCCCCCCCGCGCGGAATGCAACACCCCCCTGTGACTAATCCCTTATATATATATATATATATATATATATATATATAAACCATCAAACTCAAACCCTAACCCTAAACTCTTCCTCTTCCCATCTGGACTTAAGGAGCGCCGTCACCACAGCCGGAGAACCCCGCCAGGCCGTCCAAACCAATCCCTACGACCGCGACCCCGCGCACTGCAGATTTTTGCAGCGAGGTACCTGTGTTCCTGTCGCCTCGCTCAACCAAACGCCACCCCGCCTTCATCGTTATGCTCACCCCTTAATCCCTTTCCATATCTGTGTGATAGCAGACCTCGAACAATGCATAACCATAGGCGAAAACAGCACCAAAGTTGGCGGAAGTAGACCAAATTCTGGGATCGTAGAAAATTACGGTGACCACCCATGTTTTCGAGTTCGTATCTCCCACCTCAGATATCCAAATTCGATGATTCTTTTTGGTATGCGTACACCACTCTTGACCTAGTTTAATTTCTGTTAAATAACCCTAGATTATTAACTGCTCTAGACAGAATTAAATCCGTTGGAAAACCACACGAACACACTTTTCCATATTTCCAAAAGTTATGAAACGAAGCACGCCCCGTCAAACGGGACCGCCCCGCAGTGTACCAAGTGTACCAAACGGTGCATGCTACGTAACCGGACATGTGAGAGTTCACGGAAACTGATTCGGACGTGTGTGCGCTCCGAAATCAGTCCGTATCCGCAGGCAAATCCTGTGTCACACGTATTTTGTGCACGCTCGTCAGATTGCGACAAAACTTGCACCACTGGACTCGTGGTAACGCACTGGTCCTGTGACCCAATTTTTACGCAATTCTGAGATAGTTGACCAAGTCACCAATTGGCGGGCCCCACAGTTGACTTTTTGGGCAAAATTGTGTTAGGCCTATCGAAATCCATATCTGGACATACCGTTGGGTTCGTATTGACATCTAGAGTTTTTTTGACCTATAATTTGTCCCATTTAGAGACTATTACCCTTGGCACACTTTTTGGTGCAAAGTGGACCACATGTGGACCCCACTTTGACCCAAAATTATCGTTTTGCCCCTGTGTCCAAATTGGACGAAAATGAAGTGCTTTCTAGCTATTTTGCTTATTCTGGGAATGTTGGTGATATCTATTTCATCATCCAAAGATATTTATTCTGCGGCCATAGCTTTTGATCCTGTGCGTTTGACTTCTGGACAGTACACCTTGCAGCTTTCTTACCAGGCAAGATACCTTGCCAAATTGCTTACAGTATTTTTCATACTTAGTATATTTATGTATATTTATTGTATTTCTGTTTATTTATTATATGTGTAGTTCCTTTCAGTCATTACTATATATTAGATATGTTGACACACACTTGACACCTAGTATCATGAGAGGACAATAATTAGGCGTATGGGCTTTTAACCACTTTGGTAAACTGTAGTATATAGCTTGCACTACGGGCGTGTGTCGCGCTGGTCGCTACCCCCGAGGTATGTCAATTTATGTAGAGTCGCGCTGGTCGCTACCCCCGAGGTATGACGACTTCTGATGTCCACTGGCGGGTGTGTGAGTTGTGAGGCTTAGATCGAGTAGCCTACCTTTGCCCATACATCGAAAAGTTGTCCTCATTTGCATTCATATAGATTGTCTTGTACAGCATACTTATTTATTTTCAAATATTATGCATGTTTACTGTATTCAAATTGGCTTATTGTTCTGTATCTTGTTACGTCTCTCTGAGGACCTGGTCCCCTTCCAGGTGTATCTGTTCTTGAGTATTTGCAGGAGCGCAGATTTGGATGGTTATATATGTTTTGTGGATGTCTTCTCTTCGAGCCCGTGGTTGTTAGCTGGTATTCTTATATTGTGTTTATTGTGTTGTACTTTTCCATTCGAGTTGGTAGTGGATTTGTTTCCATCCAACTATCATCCTTAGATACTTATATTGAGATCTAGTTTCATAGATACCGGTTATTTATTTATATTTGATTTTCGTGGATAAGATTTAGATTATACCCTGTGACTTGTGACATATGTTTATACCACTTGTGGATTGATATTCATATTACAGCGTACGTGTGGATTTTGGTTTCTATATATTGGAGTTGCCATATCCATACGGCTGGCATGCTTACGTGCTCCTAGTCCTACGTATTTTGGGACTGGGGTGTGACATGTTTTTGTGGTGGCCCATGCAGGTCTCGAGTATATTGTCTCGGTTACGTATTTCTATCGAACAAGCCTGCACCTAGGAATTGAGTATAGGATCTCATCCACAATTGACTATGATTCGCTCTCCTTCCAATCCAGTCTATCTGAATAATTGCATCCTGCTTGATTCATGTACTTCCCTAATAATTCTTTGAGTATAGCCTTCTGCTAGAATATAGGAACCCCTGTTATTAGGATGATAATTATGGTAGCACACCTATTAAGAATACAACGAGAATATAGACATACCACTAAGTTTAGAATATCTAGTGAACCCTAGAATTCCTTATCTATAGATTGGTTTACCATTACCCCTTGATGCATTATGAAGACTTGAGAGTAGTATAGACGCTACTAGAGTTAGTTAGAAGTTTTACCATAATGTTAGACCCTAATATTGAGGAACCAATAGAAAACCAAAATTGAATATCAGGACTGAACCTAACCTTCATAGCTAGATAGTATTGGAGAACTATAAACTTATATCATTGTCTTAGTAGACAGCACCCAGGAGGCCAAAGGGAAAGAATATAATATTTTTCTTGAACATACCTCAAACACAGATATTAGCATAGCATCTTCCCTTAGAAAACCATGACATTATCTAGAGCCTTTCTATTTTAGTTTTATGACTTGTTCCCCTGAACCCTTAGCGCTCGCTAATTGCGCGATGACTAAATTTTGTTCCTCTATTCTTCATCTTTCAACTCGTGCCATCTGACACTTCTGATTGTAGGCCAGGTAATTTATTATGTGTTAAGGACATATAGTTGCTGGGATTCTAGTTATTAATGTTAAATTTTGAAATTTTGTGCTTAGTAGTTAGAACTTGATGGTTTAAGCTATTCTTGTAGATTGAGACCTAGTGTTTATCCCTTAGTTTTAAATTGCGTAACATGTACCCCCACCTCGATACGAGTTATATCCCCTTTCCCCTTGAAGGCCTGTAACTGTTCCATTCTTACTATTGACACTTGCACTAAGACTAGGACTTAGGACGACCATGACCTATGTAATGAAAGAGGATACCCTAATAAGTACCAAGACCCCCTTCTCGTAGACCTTAACAGGAGTTTCTACGGTATCCTTGAGACAATTACAGTACTAGTTTATTGTTATAAGTTGGGTAGTATACCTCACAACATAGTATCACATAGTCTTTTGACCTATTATTGAAGTATAACTGAATGACATTAACTGTATGCTAGCTTAGGACGACAGTATTTTTTTCAGACTGTAGAACTTAGAGGCTATACCCCTACTTTGTCGACTATCGACTTAGACAAGGAATTAGTATGACAACTGTAGAGATTATGGAGTCTTATCTTTTGTGAACTTGAATTGTTATGTATCTTCTGTCATCATAATTCAGCGTATTTATGTTTGCTGTACTACCTTGACTTATGATGCTATTATAGCCTAGTTTTTACAAGTTTATTCTTTTATCGAGCTTGCTCATGGCATATGTATTATTGGGTGCACACAATGATATAATTGCCTAATCAGAATCGGTGTATTAAGGTCTAGCTAACCTTAGTGCGCTTGGTTCGCTCTTCGCATGACTACTTTACGTGGATTGAGATATATGGTAGTAGACGAATATACTTGCCCTTAGACATGTCTGACATATCGTATCGATTACATAATTGTACTGATACAAGCATGTAAATAGAAAATTACCAAAAATAGGATTTCAATCCACAACTGTCCTGACAACTCTCTTTTCGAATTCTTTAATCTCTTTGAACCTCGTACTTGTATTCTGTCACCTTCACCTTGAATTCTTTATTATTGCTCTCCGTCTTCCCCTATTTCGGAAAGACGAAACCTCGTGCTAGTATAAGTTGACACTAATAGTACTAGATATACCCCATAAGGCTAATCACATGACTTAGTGACTCTCTTTTATAATTGATTAAGGGCATATCATAGATGATATGTTGGTGTTAAAATTTTAAGGATTGAATAACATGATTAAATAATTTGAGGAATAGTTTTTCTAGATGTATAGCCTTAGGTGATAGATGGATAAATTTTAAGTTCGGTAGATTGTGAACCCTCACCCAAAATTAGACCTACTTGGCTGAGATAGTGAGACCAAGGCTAGATTGAGTCCAGTTAGCGATAGAACACGATAATTTTATTTTATTCATGCAATAATTATATCCCTTAGCGCACCTTATCGTGCCCTGATAATTGGAGCACTACACTAGCCACTGCCTTCCTACAAATTCCACACCCTTATCCTAGACGTGCCCATCATCCAATTCTCATCTTTGTTCAATTTTCCAATTGTTTGGCGCATTTATGCAAAAGAGCATTTAGATGTTCACACCATTGAACATGACACATGAAGAACCCTATTTTTCGTTCATGTAGTTTTTTTATAATTTTTTGGGATTTGTAACGCGCAACATCACCCACCCCTTTAAACCTAGCCTTGTATTTTAAACAATGCAAATCTTATACCATCCTTGACGTGCTACCGTGGCTTATTTTAATTTCGAGGACGAAATTTTTTTAAGTTGGGTAGAATGTAAAACCCCTAATCCTAGAAAACCGTATTTACTTTTTTAATTATTAATTATTAATTATTAATTTAATTGAAGTAATTAGTGGCTAATTAGGAGAAATAGATTTTTATTAATTTTTATTTTAAGTATTGGTGCACTTAGGGGATTTATGGGACCATCGGAAATTTTTTTCGAATTTATTTCATGTAGGAGACCCTTTAGACAGTTGCTACCTTAATGGTGTGCACAAATATATATTTTTAGAATTTTTTTATGTATTTATATATATATATATGTGCATTTAGGAAATTTATGGAGCAATTATGAATTTTTCCGAATTTATTTCATGTAGGAGACCCCTTGAGCAGTTGCTAGCTTAATGATGTGCATTAATGTAATTCTAGATTTTTCCTATGAGTATATATGTATATATATATATATATATATATATATATATATATATTTTAAAGGGAAATATAAAAGAAAAAGAAAAAGGAAAAAAAATATTAATAATACTAATAAACAATTAACTACTACTAACACTACAACTACCCAATAGTAATACCAACAGCCACTACCCCCTGCTCCCCCTTTTGCAAAGGAAGCAGCAGCTTCCTAAGCCCCCCACACCCCCCCCCCCCACGCGCGGAATGCAGCACCCCCCTGTGACTAATCCCTTATATATATATATATATATATATATATATATATATATATATATATATATATATATATATATAAACCATCAAACTCAAACCCTAACCCTAAAATCTCTCTCTTCCCATTTGGACTTAAGGAGCGCCGCCACCACAGCCGGAGAACCCCGCCAGGCCGTCCAAACCAATCCCGACGACCGCGACCCCGCGCACTGCACATTTCTGCAGCGAGGTACCTGTGTTCCGGAGTTGTTTTCCGTTGCCTCGCTCAACCAAACGCCATCCCGCCTTCACCGGTATGATCACCCCTTAACCCTCTTCCATATCTATGTGATAGCAGACCTCAAACAACACGTAACCATAGGCAAAAAAAGTACCAAAATTGGCAGAAATAGACCAAATTCTGGGATCGCAGAAAACTGCGGTGACCATCCATGTCTCCGAGTTCGTATCTCCCACCACAGAGATCCGAATTCGATAATTCTTTTTTGTATGCGTAGACCACTTGACCTAGTTTAATTTTTGTTAAATAATCCTTGATTATTAACTGCTGTAGACAGAATTAAATCCGTTGGAAAACCCTACGAACACACTTTTTTAGATTTCTAAAAGTTGTGAAACGGAGCGCGCTCCGCCAAACGGGACCGCCCCGTCATGTACCAAGTATACCAAACGGTGCACGCTGTGTAACCGAATATGTGAGAGTTCGCTGAAACTGATTCGGACGCGTGTGCGCGCCGAAATCAGCCCGTATACGCGGACAAATTCCGTGTCGCAACTTTTGTGAAAGTCGCGCGCATTTTGTGCACGCTCGTCAGATTGCGACAAAACTTGAGCTACTAGACTCATGGTAACGCGCTGGTCCTGTGACCCAATTTTCACATAATTCTGAGATAGTTGACCAAGTCGCCAATTGGCGGGCCCCATATTTGACTTTTTGGGCAAAATTGTGTTCGGCCCATCGAAATTCATATCTGGATGTACCGTTGGGTTCGTATTGACATCTAGAGTTTGTTTGACCTATAATTTATCCTATTTAGAGACTGTTACCATTGGCACGCTTTTCGGTACAAAGTGGGTCATATGTGGACCCGGCTTTGATCCGAAATTATCGTTTTGCCCCTGTGTCCAAATTGGAATAAAGGAAAGTGCTTTCTAGCTATTTTGCTTATTTTGGGAACGTTGGTGATATCTATTTCAGCATCCGGAGATATTTGTTCTGTGACCATAGCTTTTGATCCTGTGCGTTTGACTTCTGGACAGTACACCTTGCAGCTTTCTTACCAGGCAAGATACCTTGCCAAATTGCTTATAATATTTTACATGCTTAGTATATTTCTGTATATTTATTATATTTTTGTTTATTTATTGCATGTGTAGTTCCTTTCAGTCATTACTATATATTAGATATGTTGACACACACTTGACACCTAGTATCATGAGAGGACAATCATTAGGCGTATGGGCTTTTAACCACTCTGGTAAACCATAGTATATAGCTCGCACTACGAGCGTGTGTCGCGCTGGTCGCTACCCCCGAGGTATGACAATTTCTGATGTCCACTGGCGGGTGTATGAGTTTTGAGGCTTAGTTCGAGTAGCCTACCCTTGTCCATACGTCAAAAAGTTATCCTCATTTGCATTCATATAGATTGTCTTGTACAGCGTACTTATTTATTTTCAAATATTATGCATGTTTACTGTATTCAAATTGGCTTGTTGTTCTGTATCTTGTTACGTCCCTCTGAGGACCTGGTCCCCTTCCAGGTGTATATGTTCTTGAGTATTTGCAGGAGCGCAGATTTGGTTAGTTATATATATTTCGTGGATGTCTTCTCTTCGAGCCCGTGGTCGTTAGCTGGTATTCTTATATTGTGTTTATTGTGTTGTACTTTTCCATTCGAGTTGGTAGTGGATTTGTTTCCATCCAACTATCATCCTTAGATACTTATATTGAGATCTAGTTTCATAGATACTGATTATTTATTTATATTTGATTTTCGTGGATGAAATTTAGATTATACCCTATGGCTTGTAACATATGTTTATACCACTTATGGATTGATATTCATATTACAGCATACGTGTGGATTTTGGTTTCCATATATTGGAGTTGCCATATCCATACGGCTGGCATGCTTACGTGTTCCTAGTCCTACGTATTTTGGGACTGGGGCGTGATCGGTGAGTTGTGTGTTTCCATGCAAATTGGGTTCCCACATGTCAAATTTCCCATTTGTTATTAGGATGGCTAGTGTTCATTCATTTTATAGTAGTATTAGCTATTTTTGGTGTGTTACTAGAATTTGGGAAGTGTTTGGTGAAGTGTAGGGTGAGTATCACAAGCGTATCATAAGCTTGGTGAGATATTTTTGTGTTGGCACACCAATTGTTTGGTGAAATTCTATTGCTTTGGTGATGTGTGTATATGCCTATTTGGTAATAGATTTGCACATATGTAATTAGTATAGTGTATCTATAAGTACATATGTATAACTGATATATATATATATATATATATAGACAGCAACAGTAGGTGATGTAGAGGGGAGAAGAGCAGTGAAGGGGAGGGGCTCTTTTAGCAGTTAGTTATTGTATTGCAACTTGGTGGACTGTCTAGTATTGACAGTCGGGTTACAAGTGGGGGAGAATGTATTAGTTAGTGAAGTTAAGTTAGTATGTAGGCGAGTGTAAGATTAGTGATGTTAGTATCAGTTATCAGTATGATATCAGTTGAAGATGAGTTAGTATGTATATATATCAGTTAGTATATAGTTAAGTTATCAATTAGTAAGTTTTGATATTGGTAACAGTTAATTAGTTAGTGTATTGTTAAATATTAGTATAAGTTAGAGCTATCAGGTAGTATATGGTTAGTTAAGTTAGTTAGTATATGGTTAGATATAAGTTAATGTATCAGTTAGATATATATTAATTAGTAGGGTATGTGAGAGTATTGGTTAGTATTAGGATTGATACTAGCTACTAGTATTACATTGAGATAACACTAAGGTAATATTAAAGTATTGGACATATCATTAGATGTTAGTGTTGGATATCAAGAGCGTAGTTAGATATCGATACGAAGATGGCTCAAAGCCAAGGTAATCGATACTAAGTGTCAGCTAAAGGATAGCTAGTATTATATATACATATGCTATGTATTGATACATAGTAGTTATGATACTTTAGTATCTTGTAATAACTAGTATAGCCTAGATAAACAAGGTATAGACCCAATAACCTAGATATAAACTCATACAACTTTAAAATAGCTACTTTGACCATAAAAGCCAACCCTTTAGGTAGTTTGATCTAGTTTGACTAGAGTAACCTAGTTTTAACCCAGAAACCATATTTTTAACTTATTTAAACTTGTTTATCCCTTTATTACACCAAATGATATAATATTTTATATATAGGTATGTGTGACACCAATTTGGACACTGTTTTGTATTATTTTCTCCTGAGCTTGGGCAACTACCTCTCTCTATTAGTTTTCAGTACTTGATAATGTATATATCATATGTTCTAGATCTGTATTACCTGATTCTGAAATGATGTTACATGGGCTGGTATTGTATGGATCAAATCAGAAGATATTATTTATATTCGTTGGCCCTATATGCTCACATTATATTCATGTGCTCAATGTGCTCATATTATATTTGTGTTCGTAACGTGTCATGATTAGATCCATGAATATTAGACGGGGACGGAGAGTAGGAGTCGATTATGTGATCACACCCTTTAGTGTATTAGTGTGCATGCCAATTATATATGACATATATAACTGAGTTACTTTAGGATATTCGTGTGCAACTCAAACCGATCATATAATAAACTTTTACTCTAATGCACTTAGTTGTATCATCAGTTCTTTTAATTATTGTTATCTTATTTGCAGTTCATATCATGTTGTCTGTATTTACTTTTCTAGTTATCCTTATATTTATATACTTAGTTCAACTGTATTTTTATTTTTTACTTACTTGTGTATCTTGTATTCTTTTCTATTGCTGTTATATATCATCCATCATGTATATGAAACTGCTTTTAGAGTTTGTACTTGTTTCAATCCTGACTGGATATATTTTTCCAGACAATGAATTAGAGGACTGGTGTCCTACATATTACGGCCAGTAGGACGGAGAGCCAGTTGAGGTAGCACATGTAGGGCAGGACGATCTGGTACCAGCTGTCGAGGAGACACACCTATCTATAGCAGACCCTTAGCTAGTACCTATTTATTGTACGGGATATGTCTCCAGCTTAGACTTTGGCATATTATTTATATTTGAGACAATTTGTATTTTCTGCTAAATTCTAGACTTGGATATTGTTATGACTTATTATTTCTCTTCCCTTTATGATATTGTGTCATTATCTATCTCTAGTTCATTGTGACTGAGTATTAATGCTATATATATTCATCTTGTCCTCCTTATGGAGTTGAGTTATACACCGATGATTAGATTGAGGACTTCAAGGGCACAAAGGGGAACTTGTACGCCAGTGATTGGATTGAGAACATAGAGAGGATATTACGACTGGCACTGATTTCGAAAAGTCTACAGATGGAGGCAGGTGGCAGGCAGATGTTTGATATTGCCCTGATATGGTTCCGTATAGACCCAAGGATCGCGGTGCCAGGATTGTCTTGAAAAGCTTTTAAAATACTTTTCAAGGATAAATTCATTCCGAACATGGCTCTGAGTGCCCTAGTGAGCCAGTTCCATGACCTCACCCAGGGGAGAAAGACATTGGATGAGTACGTCGTAGAGTTCTGCAGATTGGACAGATTTATGGAGAGGCAGAACCCCCTAGTGAGAACGAGGAATTTTTGAAAGGATTTGGTCTGGGAGGTCAAATCACCCACCAGGGGTCATCGCACAATGATCTTCGAGTAAATATTAACGGATGCCCAGAGAGCAGAGGATGACTTGGAGCTCAGGTCTAAGAGGATGAGGGATGTATCGGGTGGAGCTAGTAGCAGTACGAGTCCAGCCAAGCAACCCCAATTCTAATAGCAAAGGACCTTCCAGGCTCAACATCAACAGTTTCCAGTATCAGTCACAACATTATTCCAGTAGACACATCAACAGCACGAGAGGCATCATCAGCAAGCTATTATTTGTCCTTTTTGCAAGAAGCTAGGACACGGATGAGACGTCTGCAGGAAGAGGTTGGTAGTGTGTTTGTTTTGTGGAATAATAGGGCACCATTTGAGAGACTGTCTTTTGGCACCAGCTCGCCCAGGTCAGGGTGGAGCTCCTGCTCAGAGAGAACCAGTTAGAGCACCAGCAGCACATACAGTACAGCAAAGAGGACCTCCACTCCTGATCCAGCAGATGTGTTTTATGCAGCATCACTAGCAGAGGGGAACACCATAGGGGCGAGCATTCTCTATGACGATTGAGGAGACGGAGCCTGTCGAAGACGTCATCGCAGGTTCAGTTCTTCTAGATTCTATTCTAGCATTAGCTTTATTTGATTCTGGTGCTTCCCATAGTTTTGTATCTGTGTCTTTTGCTCTTAAGCATCATTTAGAGGCTGGACCTTTGAGTTGGACTTGCAAGATCACGACTGGGGATGTCATCATCCTGGTTAGTAATGTTTGTAAGGATCGGGGAGTTATATTAGAAGGTCGGGAGTTGAGTGTATGCTTACTCGTAATGCCACTTCGAGCTATGACATTGTACTCGGGATAGATTGGTTGAGTAGGCACCACGCTAGTATAGATTGTCGTGGAGGCAGAGTTTTTTTCGACCGTCGGGAGAGCCAGAGTTTATGATTGCCAGATGAGAAGAGGAGCAGAGCGAGGGTGTTTTTTGTAGAGCCTTGGTGGAAGAGAAGGAGTTGCCATATACCTTGATTGCAAAGTTCCCGGATATTTTTCCAGAAGAGTTGTCGGGGTTGCTACTAGACAAGGAAATTGAGTTCTCTATAGACTTGGTTCCAGGCATTGAGCTGGTATCACAGTATTTTTATAGGGTTAACAATAGCAAGCTAGTAGAGTTGAAAAAGAAGGTGGACGAGTTGTAGGACAAGGGCTTCATTAGATTCAGTTCATCACCATGGGTTATTTCGGTATTGTTTGTACCAAAGAAGGATGGTTCGGTAGATATGTGTATCGACTACAGGACTCTGTACAACCTCACTATCAAGAACCGATATTCGCTGTCGAGGATAGATAATCTCTTCGATCAGTTGAGCGGAGCGAAGGTATTCTCAAGGATAGACTTGAGGTCAGACTACCACCAGGTGAAGGTTAAGAAGGAGGATATACAGAAGATAGCTTTTCAGACTCGTTATGGCCAGTTTGAGTTCATGGTGAAGTCATTTGGGTTGACCAATTTTCCAGCGATATTTATGAACCTGGTGAATGAGGTATTCCACCAGTAGCTTGATAAGTTCATTGTAGTGTTCATTAATAATATCCACGTGTAATCAAAGATGCCAGAGGAGCACAAGGAGAACCTGAGGATAGTTTTGGAGAGTCTCAAGAATGATAAGCTTTATGGAAAGCTTTCGAAGTATGATTTCTTCCTTGACAAGGTCGAATTCCTTGGTCATGTGGTCACAAGAGATGGGATCTCAGTTTGTCACGTCCCAGTCCTAAAATACCGAGGGACTAGACACGTGGCAATGGACAGCAGCACACACCGATGGGCAAACCCAATTTAATGGACCCATCAGGGTGTACTTAAGTTATAAAACAATTATAAAGGTCTATGCTACTAATCCCATCCATAGAAATAAATACAATCTATATGGAATATAAAGCAACATCAATTCTCAATAAAATATATCTCGAGGAACAACCCGATAATGAGTTTGATACAATAATTTAATAAACAAAAAACAACAGAAATAACTGAGTATAGAATAAGCAGATACTCAGGAGAAATCCTCGACGATCACCTCGTCCTCGGGTTCTAGTATTTCTCTAATGTATGCTCATGTCCCGTATACCTCGGGGTAGATCTCCTCTGCTAAACCTGGGAACATAATCCGAATTCCAGTTCCTAAGGGGACATAGCAAGGTACAAGAATAACTCAAGACAAAATAAATGTAGTACAATAATAAATGAATTAATAGGGTAAACTATGTAACCAGCTATGTGATTTGCAAATAAGAGCATCACTAGACTTAGGCTGAGACCGCTACAAGCTCGATGTCGGGGAGCCGGTAGCAGTAATATCACGTAATGTGCCTTGCTCTGATGTAGAGTCTACAGCCTCACAAAAATAAATATATATATATATAATTAGCCTGTAGCCTGTGTGTCTCTCCCCACCCAATGTAATCACACGTCTCATGTCCACGACGTCTTATATCCATGACATGCAAGCTTATGACCTCTAACTAATACATCGAGTCATAATGATAGCTAAGTATATGTAATATCTATGTAACGAATCCTGTAATATATACAAAATTATCATAAATATCTCAGGAAGATTCTGTCTCATGAATAGTGTCAAGTGACCTATGTTATGGCGTACTTGATAATGCAAGCACAAAAATATATATGGTCACGATATCAATCTCTATGTATCGTTACACAACTCCACGTACGGCGTTGGCACCCGAATATTATTTGGACGCTAAGCAATGTCACACAGTCCTAGGTTGAACATATATATCATATAATTAAATCAAGAGAATAATATAAAGCAGGTACTACAAGATTGGTAAGGTACACTTGTCCGGGGTTTGGATTCCAACATTTGCTCCTATAACAGCAAGATCTTCAAGTACTCCTCCGAATGCTTAAATAAATATTACTATTATGCTCAAAAGATATGAAATAGCTAAAATTTTCTGTCCATAAGTCTAATTTGGATACAGCGGCAAAATTAACAGTTTCTGGTCAAAACGGGGTCCACATGTGGCCCACTTCGCACCAAAAAATATGCTAAAGACAAAGTTCTCCAAATTCGTCAAACTTAGTGTTTACAAGTCCAGAAAGATGATACGAACCCAACGAAATGTCCAGAACTGGATTCCGATGATCTGATCACAAAATTGCCCGTCAAGTGGAGCCGTGGGGCCTACGATACGGGATTTTGCCAACGTTCTCAGAATCGAACCAAACTTGGGTCACAGGACCAGCATATCACTATGAATTCGATGGTTCAAGTTACGTTATGAAACGACGAGCACACACAAAGTTACAATGAGTTTCAGAACAGGCCCGATACGGGGTGTTGTCGATGGATACGCGTTGATTTCGGTGTGCACGTACATCCAAATCAACTTCCGTAAAATCTCACACGTCCGTATTGACGGCACACACCTTTCGGTGAAGTTCGCACACCACCAAGTAGCCTCGTTTAGGGGGACGCACCCAGTTCCAAAAAAATTTGGATTTTAAATAACCAAGCTTTTGGTCATTTTCACCCTCGAATAAAATACAATCCACAGCACACTAAATTAAACTAAACACAGGATTTAAAACTAGGTTATATGGTCTAAATTACTGTTCAGGTAAATTTTAAAAACATTTAACAGGTTGGTCGTAAATCGGTCGTGAGTGGGGAGTTCAGAACAAATTCTGAATTTTTAGAAATTGAGAAGTTTTTCCTATTTTTGTATTGCAGTTTATGATCGACACAGGATGCGATACCCTAACAAATTGTACGAGTTTTGAGGGGGTCACGTAGCGAACATGTCACAACAGTCGATTCAAATATCGGCACAGCAAGGAGAAAGAAATTCTCACCTGAATAGGGCGTCGGAAACAACTGTAATGTGCGCACGGGACAGCGCGGCACGGTGGTCCTTGGACAGTCTGCTGTGCTCGTCGTGGTGTCTGTGCTAGTCGCTGGAGGTCAGCTCGCAGAGAAGATCGTCAGGGAAGAATATCGGCCGGAGGGGAGACGCGGGTCATCGGAGGGTAGTCGGCTGAGAGGAGAAGCGGCGGCTGAAGATGTGTCATCGGAGGCTGTCGAGGTAGGTGGCGGCCGGATAAGTGGTGAAGGTAGTGGAGAAGCGGTGGGGATCAGGCTCGACTTCTTTGGGGAGCTCGGGTGGCCGGCCGGAGTTGGCGGCAAGGGTGCTGGTGGTTAGTGTTTGGCGAAGGGGTGGCTGGGTCGTCGGGTTTTATAGGTTAGGGTTCCGGCAGTTTCAGGGAGATGAGCGAACGCGGCGGATACGGGTGAACGGGCAGCGGGGAGCCGAAGCGGCGGTCGGTTACAGGAGGTGAGTGGGCGGGAACGGCGATTACAGCCGGTGGAGGCGGAGGAACCGGCAGGGACGTCGGTTGGGGATTTTGGGGGATCACTGTAGCGTCAATTATCGAGTCGGGTTCGGGTCGAGTTTTTATGCGGGTCCGAATTCGACCCACTACGGTTTGGGTTGGGTTTAGGGTTGGTCCGGTTCGGTTTATATTGGTTGGTTCAAGTTGGCTTGTTTTGGTTTATTTAAAAACTTTGTTTTTAGGTCTTTTAAAAATAGTTCTGGGGTCCAATAAACTCCAGAAAATTTACGCTATGACTAATTCTTTATTTTACACCCAAAAATATTATTTTCATAATATTTTAATATTTAACAAAATCACCTAATAATTTAATTTTAGAAAAACATATTTTTTAATTAGTTAAAAATTTTAAAAAAATCCCAAAAACTTATTTTGAAATTCTAAAAAATTTTGGGTGTTTATAATCTACCCTCCTTAATAGAATTACGTTCTCGCAATTAAGAAAGCATAGCCGGTCAGAAGAGATGACACGGTAGCAAAAAATGTTCGAAGCACGACACAATCAAGGAATCATGACCAAAGAGAAATAGAAGGATGAGGGCTAAGCAAAACACATAGGGAAGGAATAAAATATTTTCCTAGACAATGAAAGTTAGGTAATTCAAGAGTAAAGGAATCGGGTTAGGGCAAGAAAAACTACAGCTTAGAAAAACTAGGGTATCAATTACTAAAAGTTCAAAATACTAGGTTTAGTTTAGAATTAACAAGCATGTGTTAAAGCGTTACTAGGAATAGACAGCTATGAATAACTTAAATCTTACGCGTATTCGCTATTCTACTAGTCTTCGCGTTCTCTATTGTCATCGCAAAAGCTTGTTCGTGTCCTTGCGGTGGTGCCATCTGTTATTGCTGGGCTTGCTGGAAGAGTGCTGCTTGGGTGCCAAAGGTGGCCTCGGCTGATATCCTCCTGGAGCTGGTGGTCTGACTCTTCCAACTCCCGTCTGTGGTGCTCCCAATGCTAGATAGGCTGGCCTCGGTGCTGGTAAAGCTTGTCGATTTATCATTATTTCTTTTTCCTCGATACTCCTTGCAATTTTTGGCTGAATGTTGTCTTGCTGGAATCTCGAGGCGAGCTGATCTGCTTGATTAACTTGTTGAGTTGATTGACCTCTATCTTCTGGTGTCACTTCATCTTCGTAGGGGACCACAACACCTTGTGGTATTCCTGCAGGAGTCTCGTTGCTTGGTTGTGATCCCATTACTCTACATCCAAAATAAACTATAAAAGGCGCAGAGGGGAATCAAGGCAGGATGCAAGTCAAGAAATTCGAATCTGATATAGAGATCAAGAACGATTCAAGCAAGTGGATATGATCCTATAACTTATCATATCCTTATAGCAGGCTTGCTCGATTCCTTAGTTAAAACCGAAATAATTTAGTCATGACCTGCATAGGCCCCCACAAAAACCATGTCACGCCCAGTCCCAAAATATCGAGGGACTAGACACGTGGCAATGGCCAGCAGCACATACCGATGGACAAATCCAATTTAATGGACCCATCATGGTGTACTTAAGCTGTAAAGCAACTATAAAGGTCTATGCTACTAATATTATACACAGAAATAAATACAATCTATATGGAATATAAAGCAACATCAATTCTTAATAAAAATATATCTCGAGAAAGAACTCGATAATGAGTTTAATACAATAATTCAATAAACAGGAAACAACAAAAATAACTGAGTATAGAATAAGCAGATACTCAGGAGAAATTCTCGGCGATCACCTCGTCCTCAGGTTCTGGTACTGCTCCAATGTATGCTCATGTCCCATACACCTCGGGGTAGATCTCCTCTGCTAAATCTGGGGACATAATCCGGATTCCAGTTCCTCAGGAGACATAGCAAGGTACAAGAATATCTCAAGCCAAAATAAATGCAGTACAATAATAAATGAATCAATAGGGCAAACTATGTAACCAGATACGTGATATACAAATAAGAGCATCACTAGACTCAGGCTGAGATCGCTACAAGCTCGGTGTCGGGTTGCCGGTAGCAGTAATATCACGTAATATGCCTAGCTCTGATGTAGAGTCTACGGCATCACAATAAAAAATATATATATAAAATCAGCCTGTAGCCTGTGTGTCTCTCTCCACCCAATGTAATCACACATCTCATGTCCACGACGTCTTATGTCCATGACACGCAAGATTATGACCTCTAACTAATGCAGCGAGTCATAATGATAGCTAAGCATATGTAATATCTATGTCACGAATCCTGTAATCTATATATAATTACCATGAATATCTTAGGAAGATTCTGTCTCATGGAAAGTGTCATGTGTCCTATGGTATGACGTACTTGATAATGCAAGCACAAAAATGTATAGGGTCGCGATATCAATCTCTAGGTAATGTTACACAACTTCGCTTACGGTGTTGACACCCGAATATTATTTGGACGCTAAGTAATGTTACACGGTCCTAGGTTGAACATATGTATCATATAATTAAATCAAGAGAATAATACAAAGCAGGTACTACAAGATTGGCAAGGTACATTTGCTTGGGGTTTGGATTCCAACAGTTGCTCCTATAACAGCAAGATCTTCAAGTACTCCTCCGAATGCTGAAATAAATATTACCATCATGCTCAGAAGATATGAAATAGCTAGAATTACTTGTCCATAAATCCAATTTGGAAACATGAGCAAAATTAGCAATTTCTGGAGAAAGCGGGGTCCACATGTGGCCCACTTCGCACCGAAACAAGTGCCAGAGACAAAGTTCTCCAAATTCGTCAAACTTAGTATTTACAAGTCCAAAACGACGATACGAACCCAATGGAATTCCAGAACTGGATTCCGATGAGCCGATCACAAAATCGCTCGTCAAATGGAACCGTTGGGCCCACGATACGGGATTTTGCCAACGTTCTCAGAATTGAACCAAAAATGGGTCACAGGACCAGCGTATCGCTACGAGTCCGTTGGCGCAAGTTTCTTTGAGAAACGACGAGCACACACAAAGTTACAATGAGTATCAGAACAAGACCGATACGGGATATTGTCGACGGATATGCGTTGATTTTGGTGTGCACACACATCCAAATCAACTTCCGCAAAATCTCACACGTCCGTATTGATGGCGCACACCATTCGATTAAATTTGCACACGACTAAGTCACCTTTTTTAGCGGAGCGTATCCAGTTTTGAGAAAAATTAGGGTTTTAAATAACCAAGCTTTTGGTCATCTTTACCCTCGAATAAAATACAATCCACAACACACTAAATTAAACTAAAAATAGGTTTAAAACTAGGTTATACGGTCTAAATTACTGTTCAGGTAAATTTAAAAAACATTTAGCACGTTGGTCGCAAATCGGTCGTGAACTGGGTAGTTCGGAATAAATTCTAAATTTTCAAAAATTGGAAAGTTTTTTCCGATTTTTGCGTCGTAATTTGCGATCGACACAGGAAACGATACCCCGAACGAATTACACGAGTTTCGAGGGAGTCACGTAGCGAACATGTTGTAACAGTTTGTTCAAACATCGGCACGGCAAGGAGAGAGAAATTCTTACCTGAACAGGGCGTCGGAAATAACTATAATGTGCGTACGGGACAGCGCGGCACGACGGTGCTTGGACGGTCTGCTGTGCTCATTGTGGTGTTTGTGCTAGTCGCCGGAGGTTAGCTCGCAGAGAAGATCGTTGGGGAAGATCATCGGCCGGAGGGAGACGCGGGTCACCGGAGGGTGGTCTGCAGAGAGGAGAAGCGGTGGCTGGAGATGTGTCTTCGGAGGCTATCGAGGTAGGTGGCGGCCGGAGAAGTGGTGAAGGTGGTGGAGAAGCGATGGGGATCAGGCTCGACTTCTTCGGGGAGCTTGAGTGGCCGGCCGGAGTTGGCAGCAAGGGTGCTGGTGGTTGGTATTTGGCGAAGGGGTGACTGGGTCGTCGGGTTTTATAGGTTAGGGTTCCGGCAGTTTCAGGGAGATGAGCGGACGCGGCGGATGCGGGTGAAAGGGCGGCGGAGAACCGAAGCGACGATCGGTTACAGGAGGTGAGTGGGCGGGAACGGTGGTTACAACTGACGGAGGTGGAGGAATCGGTAGGGACGTCGGATGGGGATTTTGGGGGATCACTGTAGCTACAGTTATCGGGTGTCTTTCGGGTCAAGTTTGGATGCAGGTCTGAATCTGACCCACTACAATTTGGGTTGGGTTTAGGGTTGGTCTGGTTCGGTTTATATTGGTTGGTTCAAGTTGGTTTGTTTTGGTTTATTTAAAAACTTTATTTTTAGGTCTTTTAAAAATAGTTCTGGGGTCCAATAAATTCCAGAAAAATTACGCTATGACTAATTCTTCATTTTACACCAAAAATATTATTTTTATAATATTTTAATATTTAATAAAGTCATAAAATAATTTAATTTTAGAAAAACATTTATTTTAATTAGTTAAAAATACCAGAAAAATCTCGAAAATTTATTTTTAAATTCTGAAAAAATTCGAGTGTTTACACAGTTGACCCAAGGAAGATCGCGGCTATGGAGTAATGGGCTACTCCAAGTTAAGTGACGAAGATCAGGAGCTTTCTGGGTTTGGAAGGATATTACAGAAGGTTTGTACAGGAGTTCTCCAAGATTGCATAGCCAATGACTAACCGACCAGGAAGAAGGCAGAGTTTGTTTGGTCATAGGAGTGTCATACTGCTTTTAATGAGCTAAAGAAGAGATTGACGACAGCTCTAGCGTTGAAGTTGCCATCGGGGTTAGGTGGATTCACTATTTATAGTGATGCTTTAGGGAAGGGTTTGGGTTGCGTTCTGCAGCAGAATGGGAAGGTGATTGCCTAATGTAAACCCCCAGATTTTTCAGAATTTAAAAATTAATTTTCAGAATTTTCTGGAATTTTTTGTGATTTTTTTAGCTTATTAAAAATCAAGGTATTTTAGAATTAAATAAATTTAAATATTTTTATTAAATATTAAAATATAATGAAAATAATATTTTTAGGTGTGAAATAAAATATTAGACATAGGATAATTTTTCTGGAATTTATTGGACCCCGAAACTATTTTTAAAGACCTAAAAACTAAATTATTTTAATAAACCAAAATAAATCCGGTTTATTTCTGAACCAAACCAAACCGGACCGACCCTGAACCGACCCGGTCTAACTGAACCCAACCCAAACCCTGCAGGTCGGATCGGGTCTGAACCTGACCTGAAACCCGACCCGAACCCGCTTCTGCAGAAAACCCTAACCGAATTTCCCTCGAACCCCTCGTCTCCCCGCCGCCGGCCGACCTGCCGTGGCTCTCTGCCTCCCCCGCGAACGTTTCCTAAAGCCTCATCCGCCCGTAACCATCGACCGCCGCGATCCCCGCGCCGCTTCACCTTCAGCAACCGTCGCCCTTCTCCCTCCTCCACCGAACGACCGCTTCCATCCCCGCTCCTCCCTATATAAACCCCAGCGATCCCCACTCCGCTGGCCATCATCCTCCACCGACACCCGGCTGTCACCACCATCCCCTCCGTCACTTTCTCTCTCCGTCGTCGACCCAGCTTCGGCCGTCTCCGAGAGCTTCCCCCGCCATAGACGAACCTCGACCCTTCACAACACCACAGCCACCTCTCCGGCGAAGACCCAGGTGACCTCGACCCTCTCTGGCGAAGACTCCGGCACCCAGATCTCCGCCGCCCCGAGTAGATCTCTGTCGCAGCTACCCCGGTGACCACCAGCAGCCAGCTTCCGCCGCCATCCCGTCGACCGAGAGTCGCGCCGCCTCGCGAAGCGCTATTTTTAGTTTTCTGCGGAGCCCTATTCAGGTGACCATTTCTCTCTTTTCGCTGCCCTATTTCTTGTTCCATCTGCTACAATGCGTAAACTGCATGACCCTCTCGATACCCATGCAACTGTCTCGGGGTATCGCATCCTGTGGCGATCGAAAACTACGACCCAAAATCAGGAAAATTAATACCCTATTTTTCCCCGAAACTGAGTACACCCCGCTAAACGGGACAACTTGGTCGTGTGTGGACTTCACCGAAAGGTGACGTCGTTAATACGGACGTGTGGGATTTTGCGAAAGTTGATTTGGATGTACGTGCACACCGGAATCAACGCGTATCCGTCGACAACATCCCGTATCGGCCATGTTCTCGAACTCGTTGTCACTTCGTGTACGCACGTCATATCAAAACAAAATTACGCCATCGGACTCGTAGCAATACGCTGGTCCTGTGACCCATGTTTGGTTCAATTCTGAGAACGTTGACAAAATCGCGTATTGTGGGCCCCATAGCTCCAATTGATAGGCAATTTTGTGATCAGCCCATCGAAATCTAGTTCTGAACATTCCGTTGGATTTATATCATCGTTATGGACTTGTGAACACTAAGTTTGACGAATTTTGAGAATATTGTCTCTGACATATTTTTTGGTGCAAAGAGAGCCACATGTGGACCCCACTTTAACTAAAAACTGTCACTTTTGCCCCCTGTGTCCAAATTGGACTCAAGGACAGGCAATTCTAGCTATTTGATGTCTTCTGAACCTGATGGTAACATTTATTTCAGCAACCGGTGGAGTACCTACAAATCCCGCTGATACCAGAGCAGCAGTTGGAGCCAGGATCACAAGCAAGTGTACCTTGCCAATCTTGCAGGCATTGATACATTTTATTTCCTTGATATGTTGTATTTGTTCAACCTAGGACCGTGTGACATGAATTAGCATCCGAATAATATTCGGGTGTCAACACCGTACACGGCGTTGTGTAATGTCACCTAGACATGGATACCGAGACCTTATGCATTCTCGTGCTTGCCTTATCAAGTACGACATGCCTCAGGACACCTGATACTATTCATGAGACAGAATCTTTCTGAGATATTCATGGTAATTCTGTATAGGTTACATGATTCATGACATAGATGTTGCATGTGCTTAGCTATCATTATGACTTATTGCATCAGTTAGAGGTCATGATCCTGCGTGACATGGACATGAGACATCGTGGACATGAGACGTGTGATTACATTGGGTAGGGAGAGTGTTACCATATCAAAGGCTAATTATATTATATATATTGTTATCTGGAGGTGTCTTAGACTCTGACACAGAGCTTTAGCACAAGTACTGTCCCTTCGAGAAAAAATTGCTATGGGTTTCCCCGACATAGAGCCTATAGTAGTCTCAGCCTGAGTATGATTAATGCTCTCATATTGCATATCACTTAGATGGTTATATAGTTTACCCTATTGTTTCATTTATTGCTACACTGTATTTATTTTGGCATGAGTTATTTTGTACCTTGCTATGTCCCTTGAGGACCTGGATTCCGGATTATGTCCCCAGGTTTAGTAGAAGAGATCTATCCTGAGTTATACGGGACAGGAGCATTAGTAGGAGCAGAAGCAGGAACAGGAGCAGGCACTGGAGCAGTACCAAATCCAAAAAATGAGTGATCGTCGAGGATTTCTTCTGAGTATATGCTTTATCCATACTCAGTAATTGCAAGTTGTTTACTCTTATTTCTTGTTATTTAACTATTACATCAGACTTATTATCGGGTTATTCCCCGATTTACTTATTTGAGACTTGATGATGATTATATTTTATTTTGTTGATGTATTCGTTTCTATGGATGAGATTAGTATATTAGACCCTTATTGTTGTACTACAGCTTAAGTACATCCTGATGGGTCCATTAAATTGGGTTTGCCCATCGGTGTGTGCTGCTGGCTATTGCCACGTGTCTAGTTCCTCGATATTTTGGGACTGGGACGTGACATAGTTTTTGTGGTGGCCCATGCAGGTCAACGACTAAATTATTTCGGTTTTAACTTAGGGACCGATCAAGCATGCAATAAGAATAGGATAAGGATCTCATCTACTTGCTTGAATCGTTCTTGATATCTATATCGGATTCGAATTAATTTCTTGACTTGCATCCTGCCTTGATTCCTGTGCACCTCTTATTGTTTATTATGGATGCAGAATAATGGATCCACGAGCAAACGACGAGACTCTTGTAGGATTACCATGAGGTGCTGTGTTAACCAACGAAGATGAAGTAACACCAGTAGGAGAAGGTCAATCGGCTCAACAATGCAGGCAAGCAAATCAGCATGCCTCGAGAATCCAGCAAGATGACATCCCACCTCCGCCGCAGTTTACTCCACCAATGCCCGTATTCCCACAAGGGCAGGCTATGGATGGGCAGCAGATGTTTCAAATGATCTATGCAATAATGTAAGCTCAACAAGAGGCTCTGAGTCATAGCCTAGCAATCGCACTGGAGTAGGCAAATCTACCAGCACGACGGCCAACGACGGGCTCTATCACCAATTTCTGCCAGCTGAAGCCCCGCACCTTTTCAGGCAAGGAGGAGCCCACTGAAGTTCATGAGTGGCTCACCAACACTCAACATCAATTAGAAGCAGCTGAGCTTCCAAGGAAACGTTGGATGACTGTCGTCAGAATGCAATTGACGGGTAATTCCCATCACTGGTGGCTATCTGAGGAGACACGGCTCAGACCAGACTGAGTGACTTGGGAAGAGTTCTCTAGACTCTTTCAGGAGATGTACATTCCAGCTATCGCTCGATCAGAACTTCGGGACAAGTTCAATCGCCTCACTCAAGATAGTATGCCAGTGGAGGAGTACAACACGGAGTTCATTCGTCTAAGTCGCTTTGCCCCAACCCTGATCCTGTCAGAAGAAGAGAAGGCTGAAAAATTCTTCAATGGACTAAACTTTGAGCTACAAAGAATGATTAGATCTGTTGCACCTACTTTGTACACGGACGTCCTTGCTGCAGCTCGACGTATGGAGCACGTCACCAGGAGAGAGTCCAGCCTTAAACGGACAATCACATCAGCACTAGCCAGAGCACCACAAGAAAAAGCTGTAAAGAGACCTCACCTACACCAACAGTAGAGAGCATCTACACCACTAGCACTAATCCTACCTTCTTGCCACTACTGTGGCAAGGCAGGTCATCTTGCCAAGGAATGCCGACAGAGATTGGGATTATGTTTAGCTTGCGGATCTAGACAACATTCGGTGTGGGAATGCCCTGAGCGTCGAGAATGAGCACCGATAGTAAACCAACAAGCTCTACCAGCACCAGGAGGATATCAACCGAGGCCACCTTTGGCCCCACGAGCAGTAATTTTTTAGCAAGCCCAACAACAGCAGAGGACACCACCACAAGGATACGGGCAAGCTTTTACGATAAATTTGGAGGACGCGCAGACTCGTGGAGTAGCAAATGCGCGTAAGTTTTTCGTAGCTATCTATTCTAGTATTGCTTTAGCTCGTGTCTGTTAGTTCGTGACCTTAGCCCTAAACCTAGTAATTTTGAACTTGTTAATAATAACCTAGTTTTTCTAAAAACTATAGTTTTCTTGTTTTAATTAGATTTCTTTAACTCTTGAATTTGCATAACTTTCATTGCTTAGGGAAATAATATTTTTTATTCCCTATGTCTTTTGCTTAAACCCTCATTCTTTGATTCTCCTAGATCATGATTCTTGATTGTGTTGTGCTTCGAACAATGCTTGTAACCGTGTCATCTTTGCTGACCGATTATTCTTTGATTGCGAGGACGCAATCCTCTTAAGTAGGGTAGATTGTAAACCCCCAGATTTTTTAGAATTTAAAAATTAATTTTCAAAATTTCTGGAATTTTCTATGATTTTTTAACTAATTAAAAATTATGGTATTTTGGAATTAAATAAATTTAAATATTTTTATTAAATATTAAAATATTATGAAAATAATAATTTTGGATGTAAAATAAAATATTAGACATAGGGTAATTTTTCTGAAATTTATTGGACCCCGAACCATTTTTAAAGACCTAAAAACTAAATTATTTTAATATACCAAAATAAACCTGGTTTATTTCTGAACCAAACCAAACCAGACCGACCTGGAACCGACCCGGTCTAACTGAACCCAACCCAAACCTTGCGGGTCGGATCGGGTCTGAACCTGACCCGAAACCCGACCTGAACCCGCTTCTGCAGAAAATCCTAACCGATTTTCCCCCGAACCCCTCGTCTCCCCGCCGCCGGCCGACCTGTCATGGCTCTCCGCCTCCCCGGCGAACATTTCCTAGCGCCTCCTCCGCCCATAACCGTCAGCCGCCGCGATCCCCGCGCCACTCCACCTTCAGCAACCGCCGCCCTTCTCCCTCCTCCACCGGACGACCGCTTCTATCCCCGCTCCTCCCTATATAAACCCCGGGGATCCCCTCTCTGCTGGCCATCATCCTCCACCGACATCCTGTGGTCACTACCATCCCCTCCGTCACTTTCTTCCTCCGCCGTCGACCCAGCTCCGGACCAACTTCGGCCGCCTCTGAGAGATTTCCCCGCCATCGATGAACCCCGGCCCTTCACAGCACTACAGCCACCTCTCCGGCGAAGACCCTGGCGACCTTGACCCTCTCCGGCGAAGACTCTGGCACTCCGATCTCCGTCGCCCTGAGCAGATCTCTGCCGCAGCTACCCCTGCGACCACCAGCATCCGCTGCCATCCCGCCGGCCGAGCGTTACGCCGCCTCGCGAAGCACTGTTTTTAGTTTTCTGCGGAGCCCTATTTAGGTGACCGTTTCTCTCTCCTTGCTGGCCCATTTTCTGTTTCGTCTGCTATAACGCGTAGACTGCGTGACCCTCTCGATACCCGTGCAACTCGCTCGGAATATCGTGTCCTGTGGCGATCGCAAACTGCGACCCAGAATCAGGAAAATTTATACCCTATTTTTCCCCGGAACTGAGTGCGCCCCACTGAACGGGACGACTTGGTCGTGTCCGGACTTCACCGAAAGGTGCGCACCGTTAATACGGACGTGTGGAATTTCGTAGAAGTTTATTGGGATGTGCGTGCACATCGGAATTAACGCGTATCCGTCGACAACACCCCGGATCGCCCTGTTTTAGAACTCGTTGTAACTTTATGTATGCACGTTGTATCGAAACAAAACTTATGCCATCGGACTCATAGCAATACGCTGGTCCTGTGACCCAAGTTTGGTTCGATTCTGAGAACGTTGACAAAATCGCGTATCGTGGGCCCCACAGCTCCACTTGACGGGCAATTTTGTGATCGGCCCATCGGAATCCAGTTCTGGACATTCCGTTGGATTCGTATCATCGTTCTAGACTTGTGGAGACTTAGTTTGACGAATTTAGAGAACATTGTCTCTGACACATTTTTTGGTGCGAAGCGGGCCACATGTGGACCCCACTTTGACCAGAAACTATCACTTTTGCCCCTGTGTTCAAATTGGACTCAAGGATAGGCAATTCTAGCTATTTGATGTCTTCTGAACCTGATAGTAATATTTATTTCAGCAACCGGAGGAGTACCTGCAAATCTCGTAGATACCAGAGCAGCAATTGGAGCAAGGATCACAGACAAGTATACCTTGCCAATCTTGCAGTCATTGATACATGTTATTTCCTTGATATATTGTATCTGTTCAACCTAGGACCGTGTAATATGACTTAGCGTCCGAATAATATTTGGGTGTCAACACCGTACGCGGTATTGTGTAATGTCACCTAGACATGGATATACCGAGGCATTCTCGTGCTTGCCTTATCAAGTACGACATGCCTCAGGACACCTGATACTATTCATGAGATAGAATCTTCCTGAGATATTCATGGTGATTATGTATAGGTTACATGATTCATGAAATAGATGTTGCATGTGCTTAGCTATCATTATGATTTATTGCATCAGTTAGAGGTTATGATCCTGCGTGACATGGACATGAGACGTCGTGGACATGAGACGTGTTATTACATTGGGTGGGGAGAGTGTTACCATATCAAAGGCTATTTATATTATATATATTGTTATCTGGAGGTGTCTTAGACTCTGACACAGAGCTTTGGCACAAGTACTGTCCCTACGAGAAAATGTTGCTATGGGTTTCCCCGACACAGAGCCTATAGTAGTCTCAGCCTAAGTATGATTAATGCTCTCATATTGCATATCACTTAGCTGGTTATATAGTTTACCCTATTGTTTCATTTATTGCTGCACTGTATTTATTTTGGCATGAGTTATTTTGTACCTTGCTATGTCCCCTGAGGACCTGGATTCCGGATTATGTCCCCAGGTTTAGCAGAAGAGATCTATCCCGAGGTATACGGGACAGGAGCATTAGCAGGAGCAGAAGCAAGAATAGGAGCAGGCACTGGAGCAGTACCAGATCCAGAAGACGAGTGATCACCGAGGATTTCTTCTGAGTATATGCTTTATCCATACTCAGTAATTTCAAGTTGTTTACTCTTATATCTTGTCATTTGACTATTGTATCAGACTTATTATCTGGTTGTTCCCCGATTTACTTATTTGAGACTTGATGATGATTATATTTTATTTTGTTGATATTGATGTATTCGTTTCTGTGGATGAGATTAGTATATTAGACCTTTATTGTTGTACTACAGCTTAAGTACATTCTGATGGGTCCATTAAATTGGGTTTGCCCATCGATGTGTGTTGCTGGCCATTGCCACATATCTAGTCCCTCAATATTTTGGGACTGGGGCGTGACACCTAAGCTTCCAGGCAATTACGTCCTCATGAGAAGAACTACCCCACCCACAATTGGAGTTGACAGCAGTCATTTTTGCTCTAAAGCTGTAAAAATATTATATTTACGGAGAGCATATGGAGATCTTCACAGACCACAAGAGCTTGGCGTACGTGTTCACATAGAAAGATCTGAATATGAAATAGCGGCGGTGGGTGGAGCTGATAAAGAATATCGATATATCATTGCGTTACCACCCAAGGAAGTCCAACGTGGTCGCCGATGCCTTGATTAGGTATCCGATAGCTATGTACTTGACATCAGACAGGCACTTATTGGCCGATTTAGAGAGTTTGGGTATCTAGTTGGTAGTTTCTGGTATCAAGATACAGATCTAGGGATTGCAGATACAGTCTGAGCTGATGGACAGGATCTGGACTGCGCAGTATGATGATGTGCCTCTGAGAGCATCAGGGCACAAGTTCATGCCAGATTATTGGATGACTTCACTATTGTTGAGGATGGATCTTTGCGGCACGGTACTAGGTTATGTGTGCCGAGTAGAGAGTTGCGCAAGGAGGTTCTGCAGGAGGCGCATCTCTCTCAGTACTATATACATCCAGGTGCCAACAAGATGTATTGGGATCTGAGGGAGCATGTGTGGTGGTATGGTATAAAGCGGGAGGTGGTGCACTTCATATCCAGATGCTTAGTGTGCCAGCTAGTGAGAGCGGAGAGGCAGAGGCCAGGCGATTTACTCCAGCCCTTACCTATTCCAGAGTGAAAGTGGGATCATGTTACCATGAATTTTATTTCGGGCTTCCGCGATCTCCAGAAGAAAAAGATATAATTTGGGTCATCGTAGAAAGGTTGACCAAATCGGCCTACTTCTTGCTATTTAAAGTAGGTACGCCTAGAGAAGCTGGCGGAGATGTACGTACAGCAGATTTTTAGATTATACGGGGTCCCTGTGAGCATAGTCTCGGATCGGGATAGTCGCTTCACGTCCCACTTTTGAAGGAGGTTGCAGTCTATCTTAGGCATCCAGCTTAAGTTCAATACTGCATATCACCCCAAGATGGACGGGCAGTCGGAGTGGAATATTCAGACTCTCGAGGATATGCTATGCACTTGCGTTCTAGACTTCGAAGGTTCTTGGGAGGATATTCTCCACTGGGTAGAGGTTTCTTACAACAGTTACCAGGCAAGTATTGAGATGTCACTATTCGAGGCATTGTATGGGCGGAGATGTCGCACTTCTTTATCTTAGGATGATGCTGGTGAGAGAGCCTTGGTTGCACCAGAGATGCTTGTGGAAACAGATGAGAAGGTGAATTTTATTAGAGATATACTTCTGGTAGCGTAGAACAGACAACGGCATTGGGCCGATAGCCATGCCTAGCACAACATCAAAGTACGGTATAGGTAATACCAAGAATCGCGCTCTTATCTCTCTACCACATACGACTACCGAACACGTTCTAATAGTGCTGGTAACCGGCACGATACCTCCTCCGGTAAGAATCTTCCAACTCTTAGGTAAGGGGGAAGTCGTTACTCTATGCATTGCTACGAATCTACTAGATATAAATGATAGCGTAGCACCAGAATCAAATAATGCAGTTGCAGGTAATGATACAACTAAAATAGTACATATGATAGCTTCCCCTTGTGTTTCCTCTTCTGTAGCTGCTAGTGCAAAGGCCTGTCCGTGCCTCTGTCCTCCTGTCTGCTGTTGGGTCCGGTCGAACTGTACCTCCTGTGGGGCCAAGGGTGGTCCCCTCTGAAATCCTCCGAGTGCTGGTGGGCACTGGCCTCCTGGTGGTGGTAGTATCCTCAGGACTGGTGCGGCTATCCTCTGCCCTATCTGCAGTGCTACCTCTCTGTATTGCGGGCAATCTCTGACAAGGTGCTGACTTGCTCCATATATCATGCACAATCCCAACTTCTTCCTACAATCTTTAATAATGTGTCCCTTCTTGCCACAATGGTGACAAGTCAGGAGCTCCTTCGGCTGGTATGGTGCTTCCCTCTGCTGTGTCTATGCTCCGGGATGTCGGATCAGTCCTCCTGCTCCGGGCTGGGCTCTGGCTGGTGTAGTCGCGTTGGAACGTCTAGCTCCTCTGACGATGGCCTCTTGGATTCTTGTAAAACTCCCTTCCTAGAAAATCGTATATACATTTTTTTTTATTAATTATTAATTAAATTGTAGTAATTAGGTCTAAATAGGAGAAATAGATTTTTAATAATTTTTATGTTAGGTGTTCGGGCACTTAGATGACTTACGGGACCATCAGGAATTTTTTCGAAATGTATTCCATGTAGGAGACCCCTTAAGCAGTTGCTAGCCTAATGTTGTGCATTATTCTAATCTAGAATTTTTTTTATGAGTATATATTATATATATATACAAATATATATATATATGCATATATTAATAGGGAAAAGAAAAGATTAAGAAAAGAAATTATTCAATAAGAATTAAATAAGTAACTAATAATAATAATAATAATATAATAACAATTAGTATTATAATAATACTACTACAAAGCAACTGCTTCCTTAGCAAAAATTTGCTAAAACTACTATAGCCTTCAGCAAGTAGTGTCCCAGACCCGCCAATACATCCTTAGCAATTTGCTAACGCTCCAGGACCCGACCCTTCACCCCTTCGGCCAAACCCATCCGCTCACCCTCTCTCTCACCTTAATATATAATATATATATATATATTTCTCTCCCAAAAATCCTAACCTAATCTCCAGACCTCCTCTTCCCATCTAGAGCCGTCACCGCAGCCAGAGAAGCCCCACCAAGCCATCCAACCATCCCGACGACGCCGACCTCGCATTCTGCAGAATCCCACTCGTAGTACCTTCGCTTCGGAGTGATTTTCCGTCGACTCGCTCAACCAAACGCTGTTCCGTTTTCATAGGTATGATCATCCCTTAACCCTCTCCAATATTTGTTTTATAGCCAACCTCGGAAAACGTGTGCCCCTAGGTGAAAAACAGCGTCCAAAGTGGACGGACAGACCCAATTCTGGAATCGCAAAATTCTAGAATGACCATCCATATTGCCGAGTTCGTATCTCCCACCACAGAGATCCGAATTCGGTGATTCTTTATGATACCTGTAGAATACTTGACCTAGTTTATTTTTTATTAAATAACCCTATATTATTAGTTGTTGTGGACATAGTTATATTCGTCACAAAACTGCGCGCACCCACTTTTTCCAAATTTCCAAAAGTTGGAAAACGGAGCGCGTTCCGCCAAACGGAACCGCCCCGTCGTGTACCAAGTGTACCCAATGGTACATGCAGCGTAACCGGACACGTGAAAATTTGTGGGGACAGATTAGGATGCGTGTGCGCGCCGGAATCAGACCGTATCCGCGGACACACACTCTGTGTCGCAACTTTTGTGGAACTCGCGCGTATTTTGTGCACGCTTGTCAGATTGCGACGAAACTTGCGCCACTGGACTCGTGGTAACGCGCTGGTCCTGTGACCCAATTTTCACGTATTTCTGAGATGGTTGACCAGATCGCCAATTGGCGGGCCCTACAGTTGACTTTTGGACCAAATTGTGTTCGGCTCATCGAAATCCACATTTGGACATACTGTTGGGTTCGTATCGACATCTAGAGTTGTTTGACCTATAGTTTGTCCCATTTAGAGACTGTTACCCTTGGCACGCTTTTTGGTGCAAAGTGGGCCACATGTGGACCCCACTTTTAACCGAAATTACCGTTTTGCCCCTGTATCCAAATTGGATGAAAGGGAAGTGCTTTTTAGCTATTTTGCTTATTCTGGGAACGTTGGTGATGTTTATTTCAGCATCCGGAGACATTGTTCTGCGGCCATAGCTTTTGATCCTGTGCGTTTGACTTCTGGACAGTACACCTTGCAGCTTTCTTACCAGGCAAGATACCTTGCCAAATTGTTTACAGTACTTTGCATGCTATTTATATTTCTGTTTATTTATTTTATTTTTGTATAGTTCTTGCATGTGTAGTTTTTTCTCCAGTCATTACTATGTATTAGATATGTTGACACACACATGGCACCTAGTATCATAGAGGACAATCATTAGGCGTATGGGCTTTAACTACTCTGGTAACACTGTAGTCACTAGCACGCACTATAGTGGATCGTGTCCGATGGTCGCTACCCCCGAGGTATGTCGATTGATGGAGTCCGAGGGTCGCTACCCCCGAGGTATGACGGCTGATGATGTTCATGGACGAGTGCATGAGTTGTGAGGCTTAGATCGAGTAGACTACCCTTGCCCATACGTCAAAAAGTTGTCCTCATTTGCATTCATATAGATGGTCTTGTACAGCGTACTTATTTATTTTCAAATTATATGTATGTTTACTGTATTCAAATTGGCATATATTTTGTGTATCTTGTTACGTCCCTCTGAGGACCTGGTCCCCTGCCAGGTGTATCTGCTCTTGAGTATTTGCAGGAGTACGGGCCTGGACCTGACGCATTCCTTTCTGCCGAGGAGGTCTTACCTCCTGAGCATCGTTGATTATCGAGCGATGGATTCTTTTAGCTGATACACTTCTGTCTTCATATTATTTTATATTGGAGATTTTATACTCCTCTCTCATTTTAGTTTTGGTTATAGTCTTTGGTAGTGGATTTGTCTCCACCCGACTATTATTTTCTGGATATTCAGACTTCTTATTCTAGCTTAGTATTTCTTTTCTATGAGTTATTATGTGGATGAGATTAGCATATCTGTGACTGGTGACATTATATATACCACATGTGAGTTTATATTCATATTACAGCGTACGTATGGATATGGGTTCCATATATTGGAGTTGCCATATCCATGCGGCTGGCATGCTTACGTGTTCCTAGTCCTACGTATTTGGGACTGGGGCGTGACAATTCTCGCCTCCGCAAGAACCTCTTCATAAGAAATTCTCTCCTGTGTGGTGGTATACCTCTGTAGCTTGAAATTTAGGCCGTGATAAAATCTCTGGGCTTTCTCGAGATCATTGGGTATCAGGACGGCACCAAATATGCTAAGGCGGCTGAACTCCGCGTCATAGGCGTCAACAGTCATATTTCCCTACTCTAGATGTAGGAACTGGGAGTATAGGGTATTTCTGACTGTAGCTGGGAAATACTTTGCATTGAAGTACTCTAAGAACTGTTCCCAAGTCGGTTCTTGCCTACACTGCGCTCAATGGAATCCCACCAGTGATGGGCGTTGCCTTTTAGTTGGGCCCTCACTGCGGTCATCCAAAGGTTTGGATGCAGTTGTGAAGCTTCTAATAGCATCTCCGTATTGGCGACCCAATCGGAGTTCTGTTCTGCAGTCCTGGTCGTGTCCTAGCACGCTGCTTGCGTCCGAATCGGCTTCTCTTGTGTCCGCTGAATCTCGGAGTCGGGTCCAAGGTCCTGTCTCGGAGTTCTGTCTGTTAGCTTTGCCTGCACCGCGACCATTTTACCCAGCAGTAGGAGCACAGCAGACAGGAGTTGGTGGAGTCAGACCACCAGCCCCGAGGGGAATCAGCAGAGACCACCCCTGGCACCACAGGCAGCTTTATTTCAGCAGGCTCAGCAGCAGCGAGGCCCAGTACAGGGGCGAGGGCAGGCTTTCACTTTAGCTGTTGAAGAGGAGGCTACAGCAGGCGAGGTCATCGCAGGTACTATTTTAGTAGCTTCATTACCAGCAGTTGCATTATTTGATTCTGGAGCATCGCATTCATTTATAGCAGCTAGCTTTGTAGCCACCCATAGAGTAGCTACCGCACCCCTTCCGAAGATGAAGAGAATTCTTACGGGAGGTGGAATTATTCCGGTTAGTGACGTTTGTAGATCATGTTCTGTAGTCGTTTGTGGCCGAGAAATGCGAGCTCAATTCCTGATATTTTCTATGCCGGATTATGATGTCGTACTTGGTATGGACTGGTTAAGTCAGTACCATGCGACTCTTGATTGCCGACTTGGGCGGGTTATATTTAGACCGCCTGGACATCCGGAATTTGAGTTTCTCCGAGGAGCAGTAGAGCAAGGAGCTCAGCCTACTCTTAGGGTACTATCTGTAGAAGGGGAGACAGGTTACCCAAGAGTCATATCAGAATTTGTGGATGTATTTCCCGATGATCTTCCAGGTTTACCGCCTGATCGGAAAATAGAATTCACAATAGACTTAACTCCAGGAGTAGAGCCAATCACTTCAACAGTTTATCGGCTAGCACCTAAGGAGTTAGTGGAGTTGAAAGCGCAGGTTAACGACCTTCTGGACAAGGGTTTCATTCGGCCCAGTGTTTCACCTTGGGGAGCACCCATATTATTTGTGCCAAAGAAGGATGGAACAGTACGATTGTGCATTGATTACAGGGCCCTAAATGCTGTGACCATCAAGAACAGGTATCCCTTACCACGCATTGATGATCTATTCGATCAATTGAGTGGTGCAAGGGTATTCTCGAAGATTGACCTTCGATCCGGCTATCATCAGATCAAAGTAAAGAAGGAAGACATACCGAAGACAGCTTTCAGGACGAAGTATGGGCATTATGAGTTCTTGGTGATGCCGTTTGGTTTAACCAACACGCCAGCAGTGTTTATGAGCTTAATGAACAGAGTTTTCCATCAGTTCTTGGATAAATTCATGGTGGTGTTCATTGATGACATTCTCATATATTCCAAGAGCCCTGAAGAGCACGAGGAGCATCTCAGAATCGTGTTAGAGACCTTGAGACAGGAAAAGTTATATGCCAAACTCAGTGAGTGTGAGTTCTGTATGGACAAAGTACCTTTCTTGGGACACATCATATCAGGAGAAGGACTTTCAGTAGATCCGGAGAAAGTTGCGGCAATAGAGACTTGGCCTATACCCACATCAGTTGCAGAGGTGAGAAGTTTTCTCGGACTCGCAGGATATTACCGAAGGTTTATAGAAAATTTCTCGAGGATTGCAGAACCAATGACGAAGCTGACACGCAAGGACCAGGAGTTTATATGGACAGAAGACTGCCAGAAGGCCTTCGAAGAACTGAAGAAAAGATTGACAACAGCACCTGTCTTGACTCTTCCATCAGGGTCAGGAGGTTTTGTTGTGTACAGTGATGCATCAGGCAGTGGACTGGGATGTGTTTTGATGCAACATGGCAAAGTCATTGCTTATGCATCAAGACAGTTGAAGGTTCACGAGAAGAACTACCCAACACATGATCTGGAACTAGCAGCAGTTATATTTGCATTAAAGATTTGGAGGCACTACCTTTATGGGAAGAAAGTAGACATCTTTACAGATCACAAAAGTCTGAAATATGTATATACTCAGAAAGAGCTTAACATGAGGCAGAGACGCTGGCTTGAATTGATAGTAGATTTTGACATCGATCTGCAGTATCATCCGGGAAAGGCGAATGTCATTGCAGATGCGCTCAGCAGAAAGCCTACGGCTTATTTCTTGACGATGCAGCCCGAGTTATTGAAAGATCTACAGGAGCTTCAGATAGAGGTTGTCTTACCAGGACAGAATGGCTTGATGGCTAACCTTGAGAATCAGTCATCACTCGTGGAGAAGATTAAGGAGGCATTGCCCACCGATGCTAGATTCCGAAGACTCAAAGAGAGGACAGAAGCAGGCATGCAGACAGGACTTCGCATACACGAAGACGAAACATTGAGGTTTGGAAATCGCCTGTATGTTCCAAATGGAGAATTGAGACAAGAGTTAATGACTGAAGCACATAGCTCTATATACTTTGTTCACCCAGGAGGAACCAAAATGTACCGAGACTTAAGACAGTATTACTGGTAGCACGGAATGAAGAGAGAGATTGCAAGATTTGTGGCCAAATGCTTAGTCTGCCAACAAGTAAAGGCCGAACATCAGAGGACTGCGGGTATGTTACAGCCGCTTTCGATACCGGAATGGAAGTGGGAGCATATCACGATGGATTTCATCACGGGATTTCCAAGGAGCCCCAGCGGGAGAGATGCAGTTTGGGTTATCGTGGATAGACTCACTAAATCGGCACACTTCTTGCCATTTAGAGTTGGACAGTCCACAGAGGTACTAGCCGACATGTATATGCGACAAATCGTCAAATTACATGGAGTGCCTGTTAGTATTGTATCGGATCAAGATTCGAGATTTATATCTCATTTCTGGAGAAGCATGCAAGAGAGTCTAGGCACCAGACTCAAATTCAGCACGGCATACCACCCGCAGACAGATGGCCAATCAGAACGTACCATTCAGATATTGGAGGACATGTTGAGATCATGTATGCTAGACTTTGGAGGATCTTGGGAAGATTATCTGCACTTAGTGGAGTTCTCCTACAACAACAGTTATCAGGCCAGCATCCAGATGGCACCATTTGAAGCTTTATACAGAAGGAAGTGCAGATCGCCTATATGTTGGAGTGACGTTGGTGAACGTCAAATACTGGGTCCAGAATTGGTAACACAGACAGTGGAAAAGGTGAAACAGATTCAGAATCATCTACGAGCAGCCCAGGACCGACAGAAGCATTGGGCGGATACGCACAGGCGTCCCCTAGAGTTCAAAGAAGGAGAGCACGTGTTCTTGAGGATTTCGCCCACTCGTGGTACTATCAGATTCGGGAGCAGAGACAAGTTGAGCCCAAGGTATATTGGGCCATTTGATATTCTAGAGCGCGTTGGTGAGGTGGCTTATCGTCTTGCATTACCTCCATCCCTAGAAGGAGTGCATGACGTATTCCACGTCTCACAGCTGCGAAGGTACGTGACCGACCCAAGTCACGTAGTCGATCATTCAGAGATCGCAGTAGGCCCAAGCTTGAGGTATGAAGAACAACCAGTTGGCATCCTCGACGTCAGCGAGAAGACATTACGGGGACAGACAATTAGACTAGTTCGTGTAGCATGAAAACATCATTCTCCGGGAGAATCGACTTGGGAACGAGAAGACAGTATGCGCCAGCATTACCCCCACTTATTCGAGGAGGCAGTTGTAAACTAAGCAACCTTGTATTTCCATAATTCTTTCTCTGATAGCTTATTCTTTGATTGCGAGAACGCAATCCTCTAAGGAGGGAAGATTGTAAACACCCTAAATTTTTGAGAATAATTTTAAAATGAGTTACTTCGATTTTGGTATTTCTGGAAATTAAAACAAAGATGATTGTGATTTAAAAAATTTTAAGTGTGGCCAAAGGATGTTAAAATATTCTGGAAGTAATAAATTATTGTGTAAAATGGAAAACCGGACGCGTGGCATTTTTCGGTGAATTTATTGGACTCCGGAGCAACAATTTTTAGGACTAAAAGCTATTGGATTGTAAACCAAACCCGAACCAAACCAACCCGAAACCCGCAAGGGAAACCCTAACCGCCGGATTGTACTTTGCAAAGCCTATAAATCCCCCCCTCGGCGTTCGTGCCAAGCTCTAGCCACCGCGCCGTCGTCTTCTTCAAACTCGCCCCCTGCCGAAACCCTAGATCCACTGATACCGACTCACCTCACTCCGGCGCCGACGTTTCCCCCATCGTCCAGCGACCACGACAAAACCCCCCCACGCCGCTGTCGCTCCGACGACAGGCGCTGAACCCTTCGTCGACTCCTCCCAGACCGACGACAGGCGGCTGAACCCTTCGTCGACTCCTCCCAGACCGACGACGGGCCGCTTCTCCCGAGTCAACGCCGCCTCAGCCGACCAAGGCCGCCGCCCTCTGGTCGACCCCGCCTCGGAGTTGACTCAGCCCCGTCGCGAGCACGATCGGAATTGACGCCTGGGCACAGCCACCCGAGGCAGGACCTTGGACCCGACTCTGAGATTCAGCGGACACGAGAGAAGCCGATTCGGACAAAAGCAGCGCACGAGGACACGACCAGGACACAGATTGGCCTCTCGGTCACGTGAATTACAGAACTCACGAGGCCCTGTTCAGGTACCGGTTTCTTCCTCATCGTAACTCCGTTTTCAATTTCGTCAGTTGCTATGCGTAGACTGTATAACCCTCTCGGTGCCCGTGCAACTTGCTCGGTGCATCGCGTCCTGTGGTGATCGTACAACGCGATCCAAAAACAGGAAAAATAATACCCCGTTTCACCCCGGAACTGAGTACGTCCCGCCAAACGGGACGACTTGGTCGCACGCGGTCTTTACCGAACCGTGCGCGGCATTGATACGGTCGTGTGGGATTTCGCAGAAGTCGATTCGGAGGTGCGTGCACCCTGGAGTCAACGCGTATCCGCCGACGACACTCCGTATCCGACCTTTCTGGAACACGCTGCAACTTTGTGTACACAGGTCAGATCGAGACGAAACTTGTTCCATTGGACTCGTAGTAATACGCTGGTCCTGTGACCCAAGTTTGGTCCGATTCTGAGAACGTTGACAAAATTGCGTATCGTGGGCCCTACCGGCTCCACTTGACGGGCGATTTTGTGAACGGCTCATCGGAATCCAATTCTGGAAGTTTCGTTGGGTTCGTATCATCGTTCCTGACTTGTAGACACTGAGTTTGCAGAATTTGGAGACCTTTGACCCTGACACGCTTTTTGGTGCAAAGTGGCCCACGTGTGGACCCCGCTTTGGCCCAAAAATGACCATTTTGCCCCTGTGTCCAAATTGGACGTAAGGACAAAAAATTCTAGCAGTTTGATACCTTCTGAGACTGTTGGTGATATTTATTACAGCTTTTGGAGTAGCACCTACCGGATCCACTGATACAGGGATAGTTGTTGACATTCAAACATCAGGCAAGTGTACCTTGCCAACTCTGCAGTATTGTTACATATTTTTCTTGCTTCATTATACTACTATGCATGCTTAACCTAGGACCGTGTGACAAACTTAGCGTCCGATTATCAGTCGGGTGCCAACATCGTACGCGGTGTTGGGTATTGTCATCTAGAGATGGACATACGTGACATTTTATCTCCTCGTACTTGTCTTACCAAGTACACTATGACCCAGGACACTCGACACTGTTCATGGAACAGGATCCTCCCGAGATATTCGTGGTGATTCGGTATAGGATACAGGACTTATAGAGATACTATATTCTAGATACATTATGACTTGTGCATTAGTTATGATCCCGCTGACATGGACATAAGACGTTATGGTCATGACATGCTTGGTTACATTGGGTGGGGAGAGACACACAGACTACAGGCTGATCATATATATACACCCCTACTATTGTGAGGCCAAGACTCTGAAGCCCGAGCTTGGCCCATTACTCATTATTACTGCTGCTACCGGCTCCCCGACACAGAGCTGGTAGTATGCTTCAGCCTGAGTTCTAGTGCTGCTCTCATCTTGCATATCACTTAGCTGGTTATTCTAGTATTCCCTTATTGTTCCATCTATTGCTGGATAGTTTCACAGGCTACAGGTTGATTATGTTAAGCCGGCTACTCAGTATCCCGCTGAGCTAGACCACCTCTTGACACCACTACTACCGGCTCCCCTACACAGGGCTTGTAGTTGTTTTAACCTGAGTACTATTGATATTCTCTCTTACAATTATACAGATGTTACATACTTACCCTGTTTATCTCATTACTTGCTGCACTGTTTATATTCTGGCTTGTATTATTTTTGTACCTTACTATGTCCCCTGAGGACCTGGATATGGATTTTGTTTCCAGATTTTGCAGACCAGGTTTACCCCGAGGTTTACGGGACCGCAGCAGGAGGAGCCGATCCAGGAGCCGTACCACCATCTGAGGACGAGGTCTTGCTGAAGACTTCTCTTGAGCATCCATGTTCATGCTCAGTTTTATTTATTATTTCAGTCTTTTAATTTCTGGTCTGTGGAACCATTGTACTAGATATTTATCGGGTTGTTCCCGAAGTATTTTGTGAGACTTGCTGATGATTTACATTCCTTATTTATTCTGTGGATCATATTTTATATCTTGTGTGGATGGGATTAGTTGTGCCATGATTGTCGTAGACTTGTTTTACAGCTTAAGTATGCCCTGATGGATCCATTATATTGGGTTGGTCCATCGGTGCGTACTGCTGGCTATTGCCACGTGTCTAGTCCCAAGGTATTTTGGGACTGGGGCGTGACACTGGGTCAGGTCCTGTTTGAGGTAAAATTGGCCCCCAAACTAATTAAATTAATAATTAATGCACAAGGAAAAATTACGGCTATTGCGTAGCTAAGGTGAGACGCAATGCCGAGTATCTAAGGTTACACACTGGTTAGGGGGTAGTCTGGCATGTCTAAGAGATGTTCGTGACCTTGGGTGGAAGATGACTACTGGTGTGGTGCTCCAACCTCGAAGCAACGTCAAGGTATATTAAGACGTATAATTGAGGCACATTAATCCTAGTTAATTCCAAATTAATCCTAGTCTCTTGATTTAATTAAAAATATAAATCCTAAATTGGTCGAGGGGGTTTACAGCTTTCTTGGCCTAAACTTTGGAATGACAAAAATATTTTCTCGCAACAATTTAGTAGCCAAAGATCTTTTTCAACTAAAATGTTTAATTAGTCGTCCCTAACTTTGGGTTAGGAGCCTGAGGCGACAATTTTTGCGACCAAGGAATTTGGTGGCAATAAACCTTAGGCAACTAATTTTGTATTTAGGCGACTAAACATCATTGGTCGCCGAAAGCCCTTATCCTAGTAGTGTCGGTTTCTCAACTATATATATGGGTTGGGGGTAGAGGCACAATGAGAGATCACAAGGTAGAGATTCATGGTGCTTGTCCACAGAAAATCTAAGAAAAAGTCTATACTTTGCTCTTAGGACTTGTCATCCAAGACATAAGAAAGAGGAGATATGATCGAGGAGTCGTCGTCTTCGTTCAGGAAGATCGTTACGGGTAGATTAAGTGGTTCCAATGTAATCTCTATCTTTTCTTCTTGAGTCTGGTGAGGGTGTTGAACCTATTATAGGGCAAAGGTTTCAACATTAAATTTTGTTAATATTGTAATTTCACCTTAGTTATATAGATTGTTATTTGTCTATGTGACATAGTCACCGTCATATACGTTATCTTTATTTGTGCTTTGTGTTCGTTAGACGAAAGTTGGTTATCTCAGGTGGATTGATCTAAGTTTCCGCTGCGGTCAGTTTCAGACAAGGTATCAGACCGCTTGTAGGATGTGTTTGATCCCAGCGTCTGATATCAGAGAACATCTGGCTTTGGTGTCTGATTTTCTAACATTTTTGTGATTATCCACAGATACATAATTTACAACAGTAGTCCGTTCTTCAACAATTAAAATTGTTAACAATTTTTTTGTGAGTATTGTTCCAGCTGCACATCAGAAAACGTAATGATGATATTGTGTTATAAAAGTAGAAAGAGAGAGAATATTTTATAGTAGAACCATCCAACAAAGAACATTTTTATTATAATCATATATGGAGGAAAGAACAATGTTTCTTGGTATTTGGATAAGTACATCCATTTTTTTATGATTATCTACAAATACATAATTTACAACAGTAGTCCACGGTTCAACAACTAAAATTCACGACAAATATTGGGCGAGTATTGTTCCAGCTGCACATCATAGAAGCTGCAGTAGTACTACAACTAAAATTCCGCACAAATTGTGGCGAGTATTGTTCCATTCCCATATCATGCCCAATTTATTCAAAATAGTTATAACTTTTACGTAGGGTACAGGAAGTACACACATTATGGTAAGGGGAAAATAAATCAAGTACAGGTACGTAGTAGTGACACACAATATGATACTTGTCCTAGTTAGCAAACTTGACATAAGCTACGTGAGTAGAGTTGGAAACCTTGGCCAGTGTCCCAATCAACGGAGCCAGCCAGCACTTGGACTCGAGCTCCCAATAGAAGAAGCCCAAACACTTGCAGTCGGAATTACACATCTTCTTGCATTCTTCCACCTTCACGCCACTTTTTCCTTTCCCATAACTAGTCAAAAAGTTTTCGACCCTTGCCACCTTGTAGTAATCCGCATCAGCAGTACACTTCCCGAGCTTCGGCGTAGAGCAACTCTCGCTCCATCCCAACAGCCCCTGCTTCGTTGGGCACGCAATGCACATTTCGTTCTCACACAAGCCGAACCCCCCGCACTTGCTCGGCAGCATGCATCCACTCACCCGTCCAAACTCATCAGAGAAGTAGGCGTACGTCTTCTCCCATGCTTGGTAGTCCACCGGGTCGTAATACGTGTAGGCTACTAGATTGCCATCCTCTTCAATTCGGAGGAACGATAGGGTGGCGTTGTATTTAACGCTGGCAAGAGTTGCGGAGCCCTGGGAAGGAGGACCAAGATCCAGGTTGAGTTCGTATGCGCCATGGTATGCGTCCTGCTCGCTTACAAACTGGACCGACGTCGTATTTTGGTCGAGTAGCCTTCCGTAGAGGAGGGGCTCGGTGGTTGCGTTGTTGGCGTACATGTAGAGTCCATCCGATTGCAGCACGAGGGAGTAGGCTCCTCCGTTCCTGCTGAGGAGCTTGGTGGGCCCGCCGGCACGGAGGGACTGGCCTACCAGCAGGGTGTCGGTCGGGTGGTCGAAGCTCTGCCAGAGGAAGTTTCCTTTGCTGCCGTAGAGTACGATGTTTCCGCCGGGGACTATCTTGAGCCCGACGACGCCCTTGTTGGCGGTGTCGGTGGACCACACGATCTTTCCGTCGGGGTTGGCCAGGACGAGGTTGCCGTCGGGGCGGAGGGAGAAGGTGGCGTTGTCGCGGGCGGGTGCGAAGGGGTTGGCCCGCCAGACCCAGCGGAAGGTGGACTCGGAGCGGCGGGTGGCCATGCGGAGGGCTAAGTAGAACTCGCCAGGGGTGGTGTTGTAGAAGCACATTTGGAAGGGGGAGGAGAATGGCGGAAGGACGCGGTAGTCGGCATCGTTCTCAGTGATGTACGGGCCGAACTCGCCTTCGTTAACATACGTGAAGGTTTCAACTTGGGCTTGTGACAGGGAGAAGAGGAAGAGGAAGAGGAAGAGGAAGATGGGGGAAGTACGAGCCATTGCAAGCACTCACTCTATTGGGGTTTTGTTCTTTTGTTAGTGTGTCAACCTTGCTTATTTATAGGGCTGTCTGTGCTTATCTATCCAGAGAATACATCTATTATTAGGCAAACATCACACTCGTAGACAAGCTTAGCTGGAGGACCCTACCTACCTAGCACTACCTAGAATATTTATTATAGGTAAGCTGGCAATGAAATAGTTTTCTGCACGTGTTGCACCGCCAATAGCGACTGACCATGAAATTTTTTTTACACTTTTAACTTTTTTTGATAGAAGAAGATGATGATCCAGATATTTCTCTTTGGGTTTATGAGATGGACACACAGGAGGTGGAGATAAATTTGACCCAGATATATATATTTCCCTCTTCTAGTTTGATTTGAGAAGAATAACAAAGTTAAATAGTTTACCTACTAACCGAGACCATTGAATGTAAGGTGGTGGTTTTCTTCCCACATCCGTCTCTTGCATTCTTTTAAGAACATTATCTTGGTGGACCAATGATTTCTGTAGTCTACCTTTGCTATGATTGACTGAAGATTCAGACCACGTCATCACAGAAAAGTATAGACCTAAGACCAATCCATGTTAGGATTTTTCAATATTTGACTACAATGACATAATTTTTTATTTAACTTCTTGGCAAACATTTATAAATTTAAATAGTATAAGAAATGATATCGCCAATTTAATTTAAAAATAAAAAATATATAAAATAATGAATGTTACAATATATATGAAAAAACATTACTAATTCTTACCTACAAATAATTTTTTTTTTTTTAAGTAGCACATTAGCTCTTGGTAATTAATCGCTTCCACTTCTTCTGTGGAACTCGAACACCCGACCACCCGAACCGCATGACTCTCCATTAACCACTAACCACTTAACTATAATGTCATTGGTATATATATATATAACGTCATTAAGTTTCTTGTGGGTAACCCCCACAAGATAGGAAGTGACAGAGAGTGGTGAATGTGGATCTCCTATGAGATTCATCTCTAAGGCTATCTCCAATGAAGATTTATAAAATTGAGTTTCTACACTACTTAGTCTTCCTAATATAAGAAAATTTATATTCTAGTTGACAATGTTTCTATATAGAAATTGTACCAAAAAATTACTCCTCCAATGGTTCTCAACTTCTATCCTATGTGACATAAAATAAAATGGTCAATTTAACGTTTAGTTTGAAAGTAGGACCCAATATTAGTTTCTATGAGAGAGGAAAAATTTCTATGAGAGTTTCTACATGTAAAAATTTTTATAGAAATTCTCCATCCTAAATCAGCGTCACGTAGGTTGAAAATTGAAATAGAAATGACTATTGAAAAAAGTTTTTTCTAAAGATAATTTCTACTGTAGAAATAGAGGAGATAGAAAGTACTCTATCGGAGATGGTCTAAGGAGTATCGAATCCTTAGCTTATACACTACCAAAATAAGTCAAATTAGCGCCGCTTAAAAACGTCCCTAAATTGGTGAAAAATGTCGCTAATAAAAGTTAGCGACGTAATTAGCGACGTTTAATGTTAGTCGCATTTTATCAAGTCGCTGACAACAAAAATATCGCTAAACATCGCAATAGCGACATATATTTAGCGACGTTAATGTGTCGTAGTTTTAGCGACGTTTAATGACGTTTTGTCGCAATTTTATTGACGCATAACGTGTCGATAAGAGTCGGTACTATTTTCTGAAATCACCGACGCTTGGCGACGTTTTATGGAGTCGCTGTAAGTCGCTAAATCTGTCAGCAATAGTCGGTACTATTTTTGAAATTAGCAACGTTTAGCGACTACCAGCGACGTTTAGCGACGTGTACAGTATCGCTGAACTTTGCTAAACTGGTTGAATTCAGCGACTATCAGCGACATTTTCTTGTGTCGCTAAACGTCGCTAATAGTCATTAAACGTCGCTAAATTTTTATTAAAAATAAAAGAATATAAATTGGTTCCCAAACCAATCTTCCTGCAGTATATAAATAGACCTGGAGCACCCCTCTGTTGAATTTTCTGGGTTCGCCGACTCCTTCGGTGGAACACTCAACATCGATAAATTCACATACATTTAATATGAATAATAAAGTAAAAACCGAAAAAATGAAACATTGGAATTACAAACCGAGTTTGAAGAAATCTCGTCGTAAGGAATGCAAGAAATATCCACACAACTGAGTGCAAGAAATAAAGTCTGAAAGCCTCAAAAATGTATAATATTCATAAATGACCCAATGTCATTGGTCAAAACACAAATAACTAGTAAACTGTCCTAATTAGGACTACTGCAGATCTGTAGGAGGATAACCACCGGAGTGCATCAGGCATAAGAACAAATCATACTTCTCCCATAAAATCGACATCGATGTCGATGAAGAAGGAAGTAACGTCGGTGGAGTCGGAGTCGGTGTCGATGAAGGCAGACTAGGAGTACGTATCTGTCACGCCCCAGTCCCAAAATACGTAGGACCAGGAATACGTGACACGCCAGCTACGCATTCGACCAGACTCTGGTCTGACTCGAATACGTATAAGCTGTAATATAAAGGGCACTATCTAGATATTCCATAAATGTAAACCTCTATGTCTCAATCCACAATGTACAACAGTAAACAAGAAAGAGCTATATGTGCTAAGGTCGGCCGCCCAATAACACACTAACTCGAATAGACTCGAGAAGAAGTATGAGTCTACAAAACTAGGCTACAACAGCAGAGGAATAATCAATGTAAAATAACCATAATGCCGGAAGATATAATGTGAGTACCTGGTACCATGCTCGCAAGATATGCCACTCCATCAGTATCTCCAAGTGCTCCGAAATCGTCTATGCTGCAAAACTGGCAGGGAACCAGGTCCTCAGAGGGACGTAACAAGGTACAGAAATATAGCATGCCAAGTAAACAGAAAGTACAAGTGCACGACAGGGTACTCTATCATAACCAACTAGTGTGACTCAGTTTAAAGACAATGTTCGACGCGTGGGCTGTCCAAAATAAAACCGCAGCTCCGAACACAGAGACACACGGGTCATACCGTAGCTCCGAGCACAGAGACACACGGGTGTTACCACTACACTATGAAACAGGATCACTACACTATGAAACAGGATCACTACATATACATATATAAGCGCGTGCAGAGTAGCCCAAACGTCTAGTAACTGTCTTCTCCATCCCAAGCGGTCAACGATTGTGCGCTGAACCTGAACCTCTAACAGTCTCGACACACGGAAGATAACTCAACAGACGCGACCCTAAGGTCGTCCCAGTCTCTGGTCATGATGTCAGTATCAGGATACAGGAATCTGGCACGATCACAGTGTACGAGTGTGTCCTGGGGTGTCGATAAACTCAGGTACGCATATCGAGATACTACGAATCATCCAACAATCTTCCTAGGATGCTACGACGTACGTCTTCACCCGGTTGTGAACCGGACGCGAAGTACCGAACGTCAACATAACTACGTGCACGATGTATATATGAAACAACAAATATCTGTAAACTGAAATACAGGGTGGCAAGGTACACTTGCCTGCGTGCGGCTGCTGATGACGGGGATCTGGTACCGCGTCCAAGCCCTCAAGTCCCGCAGTACCTAGAGATGAGATACAAACCAGAATCAATAATCTATTCTACGACAGACAGGGATGTGACACATGTTTAAACATATGCTCCGACTCAGCTACAACTCACTGGGACACGACGCTAGAGGGTTGATCCAGGTTGACTACCATCAGAATAATCCTCAATCATATACCATCAGCTATCACTCATCTTAAAACTACTCCTCGATTAATTCCACTATTATTCCTCAGTCTGCTATACTCATCACGATATTCAATTAATCTACCCCTGATCAAGTCCTCAGTTTCACCTCAGTGTTCACAGACGTTTAACATACACTTTTACTATCATCCTCGAAATAAGTAGTTTATTTATTTTAACCCTCACTTATATATAATCATCACTCATTTCGTAATAAACTTCTCCTTAGTTACATTCAGTTATTGTTATTCCTCCCTTAATAAATGCCCAACATTTAAGGGTCACGACTAATACTCAATTAATAGATCAACAATGCATTTATCATTATGTATAAAACCCTGAAAATCTTATGTGGCATTCAATTCTATCCTTATTATTTATGCCGTAATTTCACCCATCATGTGTCCACGTCCTTATTCAATTTATTTTAAATCCTTAAATAATTAATTTGGCCTTCCATCAATCATGTATTATATGATCTATTTATTTCAAATTCCAAAATAATTCCACATGCCTTAAACATTAATCTTGCATTTTCCACCCATGCATAGTTCATAACCATTTCATGAAATCCTAACCCTAAACTCTACATTAAACCCTAATCACCTCCTTAAAACACAAGATCAATTATTCTACACTAGAAATTTCACCAAACAAATATATAAATGTATAAGGAGAGGGGGAGATGTGTTTCACCTCGGCGATGCGTAGTGGTGGTGTTGGCCGGCTGTGAACAGCTGAAGACGACGAGGAGGCCTCGCACGGTGGTGCTTTGCCTCGCCGTGAGGAGGTGGGGCTCGGCTCGTGAGGATGACGTTGAAGACGAAGGTGGTGGTGACGATAAAGTTGGAGGTGGTGGAGGGTTGTTGGCCGAGGGGGAGCAGTCCGGTCGTGGTGGTGTTGTGATGATGATGAAGAAGTTGATGTGGGGGCAGTATGTAGAGGTTGGCCGGAGTAAGGAGCTCGATCGATGAACGAGGGGAGGAAGTGTTGGCGGTGGAGCTGCTGTGGTTCTCGTCGGAGGGAGTGGGGAGATGGTGGTGGAAGTGGTGTATGGCCGGAGTCGCTGTGGAGAAGCCGTGGTGGTAGTGGTCGGTCGATGGAGCCGCTGGAGGAGGTGGTAGCATGGAGGAGCGGCTGCACTGTGGGAGCTCGGACTGCAGCGGGCCGGAGACGCACAGCTGCGGCGAGCGGGCCGGACGCACGCTGTAGGGGAGCGGGCCGGACGCACGGGAGCGGGGGAGCTGGCCGTATGCTCGGCTGCAGTGGGGCGGCTGGGCCGGCTGCTCCGCCGGAGTGGGCTGTACCGGTCTGGACCGAGGTGGTGGGGATGGCTGTGTACAGCTTGGTGGAGGTGGAGATGGTGAAGAAAAAGAGAAGAAGAGAAGAGGAAGAGAAGAAGAAAACCAACGTTGGAGGGAAGGAGAGGGAGGAGAGAGAGTGAGGGGGGTGGTTTCCCAAGCTCCTAGGTTTTAGGGCCGGCCTAGGGAAGAGGGGAGTGTGTGAGGGATTAAATAGGGGGGTGTGCATTGAGTGTGTGGTGAGGATTTGAGTGAATTAATTTGAATAAGTGGTGTAGATTTAACATGAAGGAAAATGGTTTCTTCATGTGAGGAATGAGGGAATTGGTATTGAGACCCTATTTTGGGACCCTTACAAATAATCATGACCAATGGGATGTTGCCAACAATTTAGTAATTGCAAATAAGCCCCCGTAAATTTGGGAATTTGCATGGACACATGAAATGACGCAAAAATTGCGGAGAAAAATATATTTAAAAATTGTCATGGTGAGGGGGTATTGCGCGTTAGGCGCGGGTCTAATTTGAAGGGCATTGGGATTAATTTAGGATAAAAATGAAATTTACAAAGTTAGTAAATCTCGATTTAAACAGAGATAACGCGTTCCGCGAATTTAATTTAACTGGGGCCCGCGGGGTCAAAATCCGGAAACGGCACAAAGGCCAAAAGTGGTGGGGGCTTGGAGTCAGTCTTGGACCCTTTAGTTGGTCCGGCTCAACGGGTTAAGTTGGTACCCCAAAATCGAGGGTAACGACACAGGTGTCCGACACGGAATTAAATACGGTTTTCGATTTACAAAATGTTGCGCAATTAATTTAGAGCACACAAAAGTTAATTTTAACAGTCAGAAAAGTTCAGTGCCTAATTTGGCGAGTTAAGTCGGAAGTACAATATTTGTACGGAATTTATGGGCTGATAATGGGCTCCGAATAATTAGACAAAAATAGGGTGTACCAATGGTTTAAATTAATTGGATTAAAATTCCAGATAAATATCCTCTACTCTAAACCTTAATATCTTCTATCAAAATTTTCCTGGCCCACTCTAACTATCTACAGAATAAAATTGAGGGGGTTTACATTCTTCCCAACTTAGAAAAATTTCGTCCCCGAAATTAAAAATAAAGCACGATAATATATAACAGATTTTAAAATAACTTGTAATTAAATTGCCGTACGTAAATTCGTACCTTGCTCCTCAAATAAGTACGAAAATCGCTGCCGAATAGAATCCTCGCGCTCCCAAGTAGACTCGCCTGGTGAATGGTGCTTCCATGCCACTCTGACCAGTCGAATCGTCTGTCCTCTCAAAGTCTTCTCGCTGCGATCGAGAATCTCGACCGGCTGCTCTACGTAAGACAGACTAGGCCCAACTGTAATCTCTGAATGATCAAGCACGTGGCTAGGGTCTGCGACATATCTCCTCAGCTGTGATACGTGAAATACGTCATGTACTCCCTCTAATGATGGAGGTAATGCAAGACGGTAAGCCACTTCGCCAACTCGTCACAAAATGTCAAACGGTCCGATGTACCTCGGACTCAGCTTGCTTCTGCCTCCGAATCTGATGGTACCACGAGTGGGCGATATCCTCAAAAATACGTGGTCACCCTCCTTGAACTCCAATGGTCTGCGGTGCGCATCTGCCCAGTGTTTCTGTCTGTCCTTTGCTGCGCGCAGGCGGCTCTGAATCTGCTTGACCTTCTCTACTGTCTGTGTCACCAACTCTGGACCCAGTATCTGACGCTCTCCCACGTCACTCCAACAAACTGGCGACCTATATTTCCTGCCGTACAGTGCCTCATAGGGTGCTATCTGTATGCTGGCCTGGTAACTGTTATTGTAGGAGAATTCCACCAAGTGTAGATGGTCCTCCCAAGATCCTCCAAAATCAATCATGCACACTCGCAATATATCCTCTAATATCTGTATCATGCGCTCTGACTGTTCGTCCGTCTGTGGATGGTATGCAGTGCTGAACTTGAGACGAGTTTCCAGGCTCTCCTGCATACTCCGCCAAAAATGTGAGGTGAATCTGGAATCACGATCCGACACGATGCTGACAGGCACTCCATGTAATCGTACTATCTGCCTTATATACATGTCAGCTAGTATCTCTGTGGATTGTCCAACTCTGAAGGGCAAGAAATGTGCAGACTTGGTGAGTCTGTCTACGACAACCCAAACTGCATCCTTCCCGCTAGGGCTTCGCGGAAATCCTGTGACGAAGTCCATGATAATGTGTTCCCACTTCCACTCGGGAATGGGGAGTGGCTGCAATAATCCTGCAGTCCTCTGATGTTCAGCCTTGACTTGCTGACAAACTAAACACTTCGTCACAAATCTTGCAATTTCTCTCTTCATCCCATGCCACCAAAAATGCTGTCTCAAGTCTCGGTACATCTTCGTACCCCCGGGATGAATGGAATAAATCGAGCTATGAGCCTCGGTCATCAACTCTTGGCGTAGCTCGCCACTCGGAACATATAGGCGATCTCCGCACCTCAGCGTTCCGTCTTCATGAATCCTGAGTCCCGTCTGCATGCCGGCTTCTGTTCTCTCTCGCAGACGTCGAAATCTCGTATCTGTAGGCAATGCTGCCTTGATCCTCTCAATCAAAGTAGACTGAACCTCAAGGCTGGCCATCTGTCCATCCATGCCTGGCAATACGATCTCTATCCCAAGCTCCTGGAGATCCTCTAGCAACCGTCGTTGCGTCGTCAAAAAGTATGCCATGGGCTTCCTGCTTAAGGCATCTGCTACGACATTCGCCTTGCCAGGGTGGTACTGTAGCTCAATGTCATAATCTGTCATCAGCTCTAGCCAGCGTCTCTGCCTCATATTGAGCTCCTTCTGCGTGTAGACGTACTTCAGGCTTTTATGATCTGTATAAATCTCAACACGCTCACCATAAAGGTAATGTCTCCATAGCTTTAGTGCAAATATCACCGCAGCTAGCTCCAAGTCATGCATCGAATAGTTCTTTTCATGAACTCTCAACTGTCTCGATGCGTAGGCTATCACCTTGCCGTGTTGTATCAGTACACATCCCAATCCACTCCCTGACGCATCACTGTACACTACAAATCCTCCTTATCCGGAAGGTAGTGTCAAAATCGGTGCTGATGTCAGACGCTTCTTCAGCTCATCGAAAGCCGCCTGACACTTGTCGGTCCAGATAAACTCTTTGCCCTTACGCGTTAGTCGCGTCATAGGCGCAGCTATCCTCGGAAAGTTTTCCACGAACCTCCGGTAATATTCGGCAAGTCCGAGGAAACTCCTAACCTCTGTAACTGATGTAGGGGTAGGCCAGGTCTCTACTGCAGCTATCTTCTCCGGATCAACTGATAGTCCATCCCCGGTGATTATGTGTCCCAGAAATGGTACTCTATCCAAGCAAAACTCATATTCGCTGAGTTTGGCGTACAGCCTCTCATGTCTCAGCGTCTCCAACATAATCCTGAGTTGTCTCTCATGCTCCTCCTGGCTCTTGGAATATATCAGGATATCGTCTATAAATACCACCACGAACTTATTCAAGTACTGGTGGAAAACCTTGTTCCTCAAGCTCATAAATACTGCTGGCGCGTTGGTCAAACCAAACGGCATGACTAAAAACTCATAGTGGCCATACTTCATCCGAAAGGCCGTCTTCTGGATGTCCTCTTTCCGTACCTTGATCTGATGATAACCGGATCTGAGATCGATCTTCGAGAATACACATGCGCCACTAAGCTAATCAAATAAATCATCGATGCGCGGCATAGGGTACTTGTTCTTTATCGTTACTGCATTAAATCCTGTAATCGATACACAAACATACCGTCCTTAAAATCAATACGCAGACGTACCGTCTCGTCCTTCTTCGGTACTATAAGATGGTTGCTTCTCATGGAAAAAATACTAGCCCGACCGAAACCCTTGTCTAAGAGGTCCTCTATTATGGACTTCCAACTCAACCAAACTCTGTCGGTGCTAGTCTGAAGACAGAAAAATAATCGGCTCGGCTCTTGGAGTCAACTCTGTAACAAACTCTTTCTGTCAGGTGGCAGGCCTAGAAGATTATCTAGAAAATATCCTCAACTCCGCTATAACATGGTGGTACACTGGTTCACCTCCTGTATTGTATGCCTCCAAGGTAGATGGGCACCATGCTTCCAGGCTCTATAATAACTCAAACTCAGGTTAATCCGGTGGTCTAAAGGTGACACAACCATAACGGCAATCAAGCGTTGCGTGGTATTGGCACAACCAATCCATGTCTAGGATAAGGTCATAGTCTAAACTAAACCTCAAAATAATTTCTCCCGTTCTGTTTCCAACATCAATCCTCAAAAGAAAAAGAAAAAATTCCTTGCCTAATGTATAATTCTCCTCCTCAAAGTTTTCCCTAAAATTTTATTCCTCAAATTCCTTCTTTTCGTTATTTATCTGTCCAAGTCACCTAGTGCAATTATAATAATGATGTCACCCAAGCACCTACTAAAATTTCTGGTATTAGATCATCATCATCCATGTGAGAGCTTGTAATTTTATCTCCTCTTAGTCCATAATATCATTCCTAGTATTGCTATCAATCAGGCTATGCATTCTCATAAATCATCCTAGGTCATGATCAACAATCCTTCTAGCTCTCAGTGCTTCCAAGATTACTGTTACCTCAAGCACGGGTAGGGTACTATTGGGTCCAACTCTCTTGCCAACCTTCCACACTAGTTCTGGAATCCAAAGAACCCATCAATCTATCCTGATAAAGTAACAATCTTCTCAGAGAAAGGCGTATAAATTCTTTCTTCTGCCGTCTGTTCTTCGGTCTTCTTCTGGGGGGAAATCATCAGTCACAAGCATTCGTCTCCCCGAATAATAGGGGTCGAGGAACAAGGATAGCGATATTAACGAAGATTGAACGAATGCAAAGTGGAAGTCCAAGGGCGATAATCACATACAAAGAGTTTTTAAATCGATTATGGATTGAGATCCTATTCAACAATCATAACATTTATTCCTAATTTGCAGGCTCGCTTGGCACAGTCAGGTGACCAAGACGATTTAAATCGGACCTGCATGGGCCACCACAAAAACATGTCACGCCCCAGTCCTAAAATACGTAGGACCAGGAATACGTGACACGCCAGCTACGCATTCGACCAGACTCTGGTCTGACTCGAATACGTATAAGCTGTAATATAAAGGGCACTATCTAGATATTCCATAAATGTAAACCTCTATGTCTCAATCCACAATGTACAACAGTAAACAAGAAAGAGCTATATGTGCTAAGGTCGGTCGCCCAATAACACACTAACTCGAATAGACTCGAGAAGAAGTATGAGTCTACAAAACTAGGCTACAACAGCAGAGGAATAATCAATATAAAATAACCATAATGCCGGAAGATATAATGTGAGTACCTGGTACCATGCTCGCAAGATATGCCACTCCATCAGTATCTCCAAGTGCTCCGAAATCGTCTATGCTGCAAAACTGGCAGGGAACCAGGTCCTCAGAGGGACGTAACAAGGTACAGAAATATAGCATGCCAAGTAAACAGAAAGTACAAGTGCACGACAGGGTACTCTATCATAACCAACTAGTGTGACTCAGTTTAAAGACAATGTTCGACGCATGGGCTGTCCAAAATAAAACCGCAGCTCCGAACACAGAGACACACGGGTCGTACCGTAGCTCCGAGCACAGAGACACACGGGTGTTACCACTACACTATGAAACAGGATCACTACACTATGAAACAGGATCACTACATATACATATATAAGCGCGTGCAGAGTAGCCCAAACGTCTAGTAACTGTCTTCCCCATCCCAAGCGGTCAACGATTGTGCGCTGAACCTGAACCTCTAACAGTCTCGACACACGGAAGATAACTCAACAGACGCGACCCTAAGGTCGTCCCAGTCTCTGGTCATGATGTCAGTATCAGGATACAGGAATCTGGCACGATCACAGTATACGAGTGTGTCCTGGGGTGTCGATAAACTCAGGTACGCATATCGAGATACTACGAATCATCCAACAATCTTCCTAGGATGCTACGACGTACGTCTTCACCCGGTTGTGAACCGGACGCGAAGTACCGAACGTCAACATAACTACGTGCATGATGTACATACGAAACAACAAATATCTGTAAACTGAAATACAGGGTGGCAAGGTACACTTGCCTGCGTGCGGCTGCTGATAACGGGGATCTGATACCGCGTCCAAGCCCTCAAGTCCCACAGTACCTAGAGATGAGATACAAACCAGAATCAATAATCTATTCTACGACAGACAGGAATGTGACACACGTTTAAACATATGCTCCGACTCAGCTACAACTCACTGGGACACGACGCTAGAGGGTTGATCCAGGTTGACTACCATCAGAATAATCCTCAATCATATACCATCAGCTATCACTCGTCTTAAAACTACTCCTCGATCAATTCCACTATTATTCCTCAGTCTGCTATACTCATCACGATATTCAATTAATCTACCCCTGATCAAGTCCTCAGTTTCACCTCAGTGTTCACAGACGTTTAACATACACTTTTACTATCATCCTCGAAATAAGTAGTTTATTTATTTTAACCCTCACTTATATATAATCATCACTCATTTCGTAATAAACTTCTCCTCAGTTACATTCAGTTATTATTATTCCTCCCTTAATAAATGCCCAACATTTAAGGGTCACGACTAATACTCAATCAATAGATCAATAATGCATTTATCATTATGTATAAAACCCTGAAAATCTCATGTGGCATTCAATTCTATCCTTATTATTTATGCCGCAATTTCACCCATCATGTGTCCACGTCCTTATTCAATTTATTTTAAATCCTTAAATAATTAATTTGGCCTTCCATCAATCATGTATTATATGATCTATTTATTTCAAATTCCAAAATAATTCCACATGCCTTAAACATTAATCTTGCATTTTCCACCCATGCGTAGTTCATAACCATTTCATGAAATCCTAACCCTAAACTCTACATTAAACCCTAATCACCTCCTTAAAACACAAGATCAATTATTCTACACTAGAAATTTCACCAAACAAATATATAAATGTATAAGGAGAGGGGGAGATGTGTTTCACCTCGGCGATGCGTAGTGGTGGTGTTGGCCGACTGTGAACAGCTGAAGACGACGAGAAGGCCTCGCACGGTGGTGCTTGGCCTCGCCGTGAGGAGGTGGGGCTCGGCTCGTGGGGATGACGTTGAAGATGAAGGTGGTGGTGACGATGAAGTTGGAGGTGGTGGAGGGTTGTTGGCCGAGGGGGAGCAGTCCGGTCGTGGTGGTGTTGTGATGATGATGAAGAAGTTGATGTGGGGGCAGTATGTAGAGGTTGGCCGGAGTAAGGAGCTCGATCGATGAACGAGGGGAGGAAGTGTTGGCGGTGGAGCTGCTGTGGTTCTCGTCGGAGGGAGTGGGGAGATGGTGGTGGAAGTGGTGTATGGCCGGAGTCGCTGTGGAGAAGCCGTGGTGGTAGTGGTCGGTCGATGGAGCCGCTGGAGGAGGTGGTAGCATGGAGGAGCGGCTGCACTGTGGGAGCTCGGACTGCAGCGGGCCGGAGACGCACAGCTGCGGCGAGCGGGCCGGACGCACGCTGTAGGGGAGCGGGCCGGACGCACGGGAGCGGGGGAGCTGGCCGTATGCTCGGCTACAGTGGGGCGGCTGGGCCGGCTGCTCCGCCGGAGTGGGCTGTACCGGTCTGGACCGAGGTGGTGGGGATGGCTGTGTACAGCTTGGTGGAGGTGGAGATGGTGAAGAAAAAGAGAAGAAGAGAAGAGGAAGAGAAGAAGAAGAAAACCAACGTTGGAGGGAAGGAGAGGGAGGAGAGAGAGTGAGGGGGGTGGTTTCCCAAGCTCCTAGGTTTTAGGGCCGGCCTAGGGAAGAGGGGAGTGTATGAGGGATTAAATAGGGGGGTGTGCATTGAGTGTGTGGTGAGGATTTGAGTGAATTAATTTGAATGAGTGGTGTAGATTTAACATGAAGGAAAATGGTTTCTTCATGTGAGGAATGAGGGAATTGGTATTGAGACCCTATTTTGGGACCCTTACAAATAATCATGACCAATGGGATGTTGCCAACAATTTAGTAATTGCAAATAAGCCCCCGTAAATTCGGGAATTTGCATGGACACATGAAATGACGCAAAAATTGCGGAGAAAAATATATTTAAAAATTGTCATGGTGAGGGGGTATTGCGCGTTAGGCGCGGGTCTAATTTGAAGGGCATAGGGATTAATTTAGGATAAAAATAAAATTTACAAAGTTAGTAAATCTCGATTTAAACAGAGATAACGCGTTCCGCGAATTTAATTTAACTGGGGCCCGCGGGGTCAAAATCCGAAAACGGCGCAAAGGCCAAAAGTGGTGGGGGCTTGGAGTCAGTCTTGGACCCTTTAGTTGGTCCGGCTCAACGGGTTAAGTTGGTACCCCAAAATCGAGGGTAACGACACAGGTGTCCGACACGGAATTAAATACGGTTTTCGATTTACAAAATATAGCGCAATTAATTTAGAGCACACAAAAGTTAATTTTAACAGTCAGAAAAGTTCAGTACCTAATTTGGCGAGTTAAGTCGGAAGTACAATATTTGTACGGAATTTATGGGCTGATAATGGGCTCCGAATAATTAGACAAAAATAGGGTGTGCCAATGGTTTAAATTAATTGGATTAAAATTCCAGATAAATATCCTCTACTCTAAACCTCAATATCTTCTATCAAAATTTTCCTGGCCCACTATAACTATCTACAGAATAAAATTGAGGGGGTTTACAGTATCTGCTCCAACATTTCTAGTCAATGGTTATATGAATCTATGGTAGATAACAGCCTCGTACTTCTATGAACCAATGAATAATGCATCATCGTCAGCCTCTCGCCCATGGACAGCTGTGATACCTGCAGCTCCGTCATGCTGTGCTTTGTCGACGCTCTAAGATCAGTTGTCATATCTCTGAGCTCCATGATGCTGTGCTTGAGGCGTATTAAATCGTGCGATGAGCATCGCATCGTCCGCTTGCGACTGGGACAAGGGCTGCTCCTCCATGCTTCGTAGTAACTCATCACGGAGAAACACAATCTGACGGTCAACGGTCTCCTGGACTCGGGCAGACGTCTGCGAGGGCTATGGGGAATGCGCACTTGCAGTGGAGGCCCTAAAGGACTGCATCGCAACAAGGGCGCCATAGGATCTCGTACAGTAGTACATACCCCTCTGGAGACCACCAGCGGCGGTCGCCCACAGCTCGTCCGCCGACGGAGCTGGAGATGGCTGCGAGGAAGTACCAGCCTCTCCCGTTGTAGGTACACTTGCAGTCGCCCACTTACGCAACCTAAGATACTCGGCCTAAAAAAGTATGGATACTCGATAATTTTTAATGTCTAAGGTACTTATTACTAACTACATAGATATTTACATGCATATTTCCTAAATTAAATTAAAATTAACATAAAGTAAAGTAATACTTACATAGGTCTGCGAGGCCCTCTCATCAATGAGCTTCTCGCCCTTTCGATGGGTGGCCAGGAAGACGGTCACCATGTTGGCGTCCTCACCCCTCTGTACCTATTAAAAATATAATTTTTAGTACTAAAATTAAATATTTTATCCTACTACCATTTAATCATACTTGTATTAAAATAATATATCTAAAATAAAAAATATAACAAACGATGGAAATATTCCGTCATCGGAATCGAGCTACCACACTACTTTGCTTCCTTCTTCCTAGCCACATTGGCCTTCTCAGACCTTTCCTTGTACCTTGGATCGTCGAATCTATCCCTCATCGCAGTCCACTTCTCAGGCATGATCCAACCTTGGATCGGTTTTCCTTCACAATCACGAGCCTTCTGGTCATCCAGAGCATCACGGATCATCTTGTCGGCGACGACAGAAAATATCTGCTCGATCAACTCGGTCCAGTATGGTAGATAAAAATATGTTTGCTACAAGAAGTAATTTAGTTATATAATATGCATAAATTAGATGATTGATATTAAAATCAAATATACTTTTACCTTGAAGTGCGCAAACCAGAACGCCTTCCTCTTATCCGGAGCATCAGAGTAGTTGATCCAAGGGCCACCATAGTTGTACCTCAGAAAGTGGCCCAGGCCTCTCTGTACCAACAAGGAACGATATCTATGTTGATATAATTATGTTCATAAAATAGTGAATATATGATGAATAAAGAAATACACGATATATATGATGATAAACCAACAAATTGACTTACTTTGTACCATCGACCCAAATCTTCGTCCTCGTCTTGTCCGGAGGTACGCATGGAGGATCTAGCTGATGTTGGGACGACATTGGCTCAACCTCCGCCATCTGCTCATCTGTCTTCATGGTTCTGTCAGTAGGAGGAACGCTAGACGAGGGAGTAGTCTCAGGCCTGGAACTACTCGTCCTAGGCATGCTACCACGTAACGTCATCGCAGTCGAAGATGTGACTGGTCGATATACTAGAGTACTTGTCGACGATGATCCAGAACCAAAAGTAGGCAGTACCGGAGGAGCACTCCGTCTACCTCGGGACCTGCCGAATGCTTCACTTTATCCTGTCATACCTGATAAAAACATATGATGATAGAACAAATAAACAGATATATAGTACATTCTACAGTCAAAATATTATACATATCTCACAGTATTAATAGAATTGTAAAGTAAATAACTAATAGTGTCACAAATCTAAATGGATAGTACATTCTATAGTCAAAATGTAATACATGTCACAAGTCCAAATTGATTTATTTTATTTTCAATCATCTTTAGAAAATTTATCTTGTTCGCCTTTCTCGTCCTCGTCATCCGCTTTCTCTTCCTCCTCATCTTCACTTTCATCTACTTCGTCTTCATGTTAGTCTTCTTCTTCGGATAATTCTACCTCTTCTACACTATTAGTCGTGTAATGAGTAACTTTTGTTGAGTCCACATATACAATATTTGTTATAAGAGGTAGCTCGTCCTCCTGATAAGCTATTTCGTCAACGTCAAATATATTTCTAGCTTTAGTCTTGCATAATGCCTACCAATCCGACCTCGCTGTCCCCCGTCTAGGTTAAGTTATGAAGTACACGAGCAGATCCTGACTTGATAGGATAAATGGTTCATAGCCTTGATATATACGCTTATAGTTTATATCTACAAGACCATGCTTGTAAATTTTTTAACCTTGATCTTGAATCAGATCGAACTATTCACACTTGAATATCATGATCTTAGCAGGTTCTGTGCCATAATTATATGTTAACTCCATAATCTCTCTTAAGATGCCAAAGAAATTATTGCCTGGATCAACGTCTTTGTAGTTCGAAGATTTGATAAACAAACAACTATTTTTTGTGGAATCAAGATCCAGGAAGCTGTCTCTGATCGGAGCATTTGTAGACTTGAACCTAAATCCATTCACACAGTAACTTGGCCATATTTTGATGGCAGCAATTATTTCCTTGGCTAGAGTTCTAATAGATTTAGTCTCAGGTGTTATTAGACGATCGACCTAAATACCAAAGTAGCGATAGTAAATTATTTATTGGGCAAGTGCATACAGAAAAATTAATTACCGAGCTCCTTATATATGCGCTCAACAAAGAAGGAAAATGATATCTTATTTCTTGTTCTACTTCTTCGACTATTATGTAGGGTCTAACCGACCTCAGCTCATCATTATATGTGCTGAAAAACAACGAAGCAACCGCTAATTAGTAGCAAAATATTAGCTTATACTATTACATTGAGATGACGTAAACATGGACGTATTAATTACTTACCCCTCTAGCTTCTCCACTTTATCCTCGTCGCAATTGAGTAATATATATATCTGAGCAGCCCTTAGCTCGTCGTCATTTAAATATCTCTTCTTCATTTTTTTTGAAGGCTTTTCGGACGCATTGAATACTTTCAGTATTGCATCATTAGATTCCTGATATCGGTCGTCGTTTCTCGGAGCTCTGGTTCTATTAGTAGCAATATGAGGTTTAAAGTACGAGCAAAAGTTTATAATCTCCTTGAGAACATAAGCTTCACAAATAGAGCCCTCAATCCGTGCCTTATTTTTTACCTTTCTCTTTAGGTGATTCAGATGCCGCTCGAATGGGTACATCCACCGATAACAGACAGGATCACCAACACGTGCCTCATAGAAAAGATTAATTGACAAATGCTCCATGGAGTCAAAAAATCTAGGAGGAAATACCTTCTCGAGCTTGCACAGTGTTACTGCAATGTCCTTCTCTTTATGTTCTAAATGATCGACGAACAACTTAGTAGAACAAAGATCTATGAAGAAAATGCTGAGCTTTGTCAATGGATCCCAAACGACCTGCGGTAAGAATTTCCAAAATGCAATCGGAATTAACCTCTCCATGAATACGAGACAATCGTGGCCCTTCATACCCGCCAGTTTGTTCTCCTTGAGGTCGATGCATCTTCTCAAGTTTGACACGTACCCGTTTGAAAATTTTAGACCCTAAATCCACCTACAAAGTGTCCATTTATCCTCCTTCTCTAGTGAGAAAATTGACTTAGGATGCTTTAACTTTCCATTCCTATCCTCTATCAAATGCAAATGCAAGACGTCTACATATTTCTTGCAAGTCCAACCTGGCCTTCGGATTGTCTTTCGTTTTTTCCTTTACGTCCATTACAGTATTAATTATGTTATCGAACACATTATTCTCGATATGCATGACATCAATGTTATGTCTGATCAGATTGGTGCTCCAATATGACAAATCCCAAAAACGTAAAAAAAGAGAAAATTTAAAATAAAATTCCAAAACGTCCTTACTAAGGACGTTTTTCATTGAAAATGTCTTTGTGAGAACGTTTTATATTTTTATTATTTTTCTAAGAAGATAAAAAAAATTAAAAACATCCTTAGTAAGGAATTTTTGCATTAATTTTTTTAAAGTTTCAGACAAAAAAATAAAAAATGTACATAGTAGAAATATTTTGGACTATTTTTGGTTGTATATTACGAAAACTCAAACGTCCTTACTAAGGACATTTATGTTCCTTATTACAAATTTTCAAACAATTTTTTACTTATTTTTTGAAATATTAGATCGTAGAGGAAAAAAAGAATTAATGCTGTAGATGTTGCATTCATGACTTCCTTTTACTTGTTGGAATTTTAATGCCAGAAAATTTGCTCCAATGGAAATATTTTGAATAAAATTAGGTAAAACGGAAAAAGTTAACAAAAATTAGTGGGACGGACACGTTCCGCCACGGCAGTTGGCGAAAAATTGACATGTACAATTTTCGCCAACAGAGATGGTAGAAAATCACCAAGCTAGGAGCGGGAGGGAGGGGGGGGGGCAAGCTAGCATGGGGCTGGGATGATTTTTTGGTTGGTTTAAACCTATTTTCTCATCCCCCTGCTAGCACCGAGTCCCACATCATGAAAAATAAAAAGAAAAGAAAAAAAGAATGCTGAAATTCAGCCATTATTGTTGATGGCAGAAATTGGACATCTTCCAATTTTCTGCCATCTCTGTTGGCAAAATTTTTAACAATTATTTTTACGTACGGGTGAATTTTTGTCATCTTTGTTGGCGGGAATTGAAAGTGTCAATTTTCTACCACCAGTCGTGGAGAAATGTCTCTCCCACTAATTTCTACTAACTTATTTTATTTTACCTAATTTTATTAAAATTATAGAAAATTGCATATACAACATATAAGTTTGTTGAAATTTCTCTGAAAGCAACAAAATTTAAAAAATTACGTATGGAGAAACAAAACTCTCATTTTTCGGATTTGATTTGAAAATGTCCATTTAATGAACGTTTTTATGCTGATCACTAAATTTTTATCCTAATTCAAATTAATTCCACTAAATGTCCATTTAATAGGCATTTATATGCCAAGCTGTTTCCATGCCAAAAGTGACGTCACTGTCATAATTGATTCTACTAAACGTCCCAATTAACATGCATTTATATGCCAAGGCAGTTCCCATGCCAAAAGTGACACAATCCTGTCATGTAAACGAGTTAATGGCAACTCTCCACTAAACGCACATTAATGGGCATTTATATATTAATTCAAATTTGTTCAGATTAATTTTTACGTTTATTAACCAAATTCGACAATGCACAATTTGTTCCTCTATACATAATTTCGTAAATTTTGTTGCTCTCAGACCAATTTCGATAAACTTTTATGTTGTATATACAATTTTTTGTTAAAACTATTTTTATTGGAGTAAAGTTTCTGTTCTAATGTTATGGATTTTAATGTTATTTTTGTTGTAATTTTCTGAAATTTTAGATTGCAGAGGATAAAAAATTTTAATGCTGAGAGGATAAAATTTTATACGTTCTCTTATTAATTTTTTTTTTCTATTTTTGTACGATCGAAAATGGTTAGATTGCAGAGGTCCAGAGGATGTTGGCATTCATGACTTCCTTTTCAGAGATGCAAGAAAGAAGTTAAGGGTTATGTTACGTGTTGGAATGGAGAAACATAAGAAAATGTACAATCTAAGTACATTATGTTGAAAATCGGGTCAAAATAGGATGCAACTTGGACTGTTTGTATAATAAAATATGTTGACTTTATTGTTTGGATAAATAAAAAATAAGTTAATTGGAAGAAGCTATCCATAACGAGCTAAATGTTTACGGGCAGCCGCATAAATGACATTGCTGGTCAAAGCCAACCCCCAGCAGGGTCATTGATGACGACTTGTGCAACGCGTAAGAAAAGTAACGATGTTCCAGTTTCACTGTAGCATATCATATTCCAATATATATGTATATAAAAAGGCTACTGATAAAGGCACTACAGAAATAATTCGGATCTACTCCAGTATTGATGTTAGTCTAGTTAAGAAGAAATTTTACTCAGATTAGTCCAAATTTTACTTGAGTTGTCCACTGCTTTTCACCTCCCTCCTCCTGCTTCCCTTCCCACTCCTCCCCCGTTCGCCGCCGTCCCCGCGTGCAGCAACGGTTCCGTCCTACATCTCTCGCTGCCCCCACGCGCAGCAGAAAAAAATGGCAAAAGCAGCGCCTCCGCCTCCACCCCCCCCGCTCCTCCTCCTGCCGCCGCCTCCTCCTCCTCTCCCTCCCGCCCGCTCCTATGCCTCGTACCCACTTCCGGCCTCCACGCAGCCCCGTCCTCGTGTCACCTCGGTAAGCTCATCCTTTCGGACTGTCAAAATTTTGACAGTCGTAACAATTTTGACAGTCCTACCAATTGTTAGAACTGTCAAAATTTTGACAGTCCTAAAAATTAAACATATATTTTTAGGACTGTCAAACAGTCCTACCAATTGTTAGGACTGTCAAAATTTTGATAGTCCTTCCAATTTATAGAACTGTCAAAATTTTGACAATTCTGATTATAAAAAAAATTAATTGAAAATTGGCAGTTCAGTGAGTAATTTTTGGATATGACAAATTTATAGTTATTAATGATGAAAATTTAGATTACGCTTAGTCATTTTTGTAGTGCTTTTATGAATAAGCCAAAAAAAAAAATTCTCCTAGTGGTAGGGATGATGACCAGCTTGTATGATTGAATATCCATCAAAGTATGCATGGCAATAGTGTACTAATCTGACCAGAAGCTTCTCTCCATTGGTTCATAGCCCCAATAAATAAACATACAAAGAATTAATACTATACCAAAGACACTAGAATAGCCATGGCGACTAGCCACCAAATTCTTTGTCACAAGCATTATCGTCTCAAGGTAAAATCAGAGACGACTAATTAAATATTTTGATCGTAAAAGATCTTTTGATGCTATACTGTTTTGAAACAATGATTTTATGGTTCCAAAATTTTAGCTAAGAAGACTTCATCGTCTTAGATTTGTAGGTTTTTTTGGAGAGTGGAACATGTCAATGTCTTTGTCGACTAAAATAGTTAGCATAGATAGTTGATGGAGGCTACATTTTGTTGCAATAAGTAGTAAGTGACGACTATCATTGGTTCCAAAAAGTTGTCTGTGGTTATTATGATTGGTCATAATAACTAGTATATAACGATTATCATTTGTTACCTAAGGCACTTTGTGGCGAATATTTTTGATCGTAAAAGGTAGTGTGTAAAGACTACTATTGTCACGTTTCGATCTCAGAATATTGGATAAATACGGGAACAAACATGGCCAGCTCTCCCGTACAAGGTATAGAACGTCGTACGACGGTCACGACAGCCAGTCATGTTGGGTATCCTAGCATGCAATACAATTTATGGCCTAAATCTGATCTCATATCCACAGGCAACCACAATGAAATAAGCAGCAAGAATGATATCAACTGAAAATCAGGTAAGACCAAATGGTCAAAAATACTAAATGATAATCAAGAAGTCTACAATAATAAAAGATGTAGACGAGAGTACCTTCTCATACAGTTTCCAATGTGATCTAGAACTGAAGCGCATCCTCCAAGCCAGGTCTGAAAGATCCATAGGGTCGATCACAAGCAATCTGGAAACAATTCAGGGTTGGTCAGGCCAACCGCAATAAGTACCAGAAAGGAAGGCTCAAGGACGGACGAAGAAAACCCAACGAGAAACATATAACATAAAAACATATAATAACATAAATAATCAAGGTAATAGAATCGTGCGGTACCAACACATGATTACCAAGTATAAACATAAACTAAGCAACATCTACAGTGTAACATCCAGCATCTAGTAACATCCACTAGTGCAACATACCCTAGATAAGGAATCAACAATCAATCACAAATCATCGTAGTATCCACTAATACCTGCATCGTCAACTATAATCCGTTATCTGTCATCGGAACAGTAATCCACCCCTACACCAAACAAGGACAAGGGAATGAGTCACTGCATCGGGACAGACTACGTACCAGCCGACTAGCAAGCAACACACCATACAATTATATGAATGAACGACCACACAGATACCTATGACTTGCTAGGCGGAGTCTAGGTTACCCTAGTAATGCAATATAGGAATCCTCATATTGTGCTATGATCGAGCAGGGCTAGCCTAACCAATAATAATATCGTATTTCACGTAGTGTATGCACCGATCCCTCGTAAGGCTACCGTGCTAAGATCACATAGAACATATAGTAATCAGATACTGCACTCCACTAGCGCAGATGATACACATTATCAGTAGGGACCAGCCTTGTACTACAATGAGCGGCCCGCATGAATGATCTCGGGATTTCGTTCCCTCCCAATGCTTCTACCAATTTTAGTTACTTGATTAACCATATAGTTATATAGAATCTCGTATCGTGGTCACATGATCGTCATCACCCTAGAATGTCGTACAACAGTATGGGTATGTTGTGTGCGAATCTACGTTGGTTCCCGTCGGTTCCAACCCAGATCTGCCCTGAGCGTAATGCAACAATCAATACATACAATCCAGCCACGCTAAGCTATAATACAAGGCCCGTGCTAGATAAATCATATAATGTCACATGTCGCGTAGTATAGAAAGTATGTAACACGTAGCACGTAGCAAAATATATCGCACCTCAGTGCACATGTCACACATAGCATATAGGAACGCATAGAAGATAGTAAATGTATCAGCACAGATACAAGTAGTCAAGTTAGGATACACGATAGGTTAGTCAGTCGAGTGAAATCCTCTGCTCACAAAGTCCACTGAACCAGTGATCACATTATATCAGTCGACAAGTCCTATAACATCCGGTATATAAAATATAGATCCCACCAAACCGGGTCAGCCATAGATACTCTTGATCCACCATGTCATGTATACAACACTTTGATCAACCATATACATGTATATATCCTCCTTATAAAATAAGGGATAAAACCACTAAATATCGTGCTGCCCAATCATACAAGATCACTAAGGTCTACCAAATTGTAGAGGTAACAGGTACTGGGTACTTGGAAAGTCGGATAAAATCAAATATTGATAACCTCGATATTTGTTTCGTTCCGCGAAATACTCACACAATAGTCCAAGTCCGAAAAATCTAATAATAACAATATTATGCCTCTATCCCATGCTTGAAAAATCCAATAGAGTACACAAAAGCTTGCCAAGTCAACATCCCAAGATTATACTTCTAATTTAAAATAATATTGAATCCTTGAATTTATCCAAACTTCACAATCCTGATTTAAGGCAACTGCTAGTCCAATCAGGTTAATCTAGAACAACACCTGTAAAGAAATATGGAAATAAGAATCTAATAATTAATGCTGCCGGTCAGTGGTAAGAAAATGCATGAACCACTCTGGAGCAGATCTACGACCCTTAAACCAAATAAGGACCGGGATAACAGACCGTCTCCCGAGTAGAACTACATCCCTTACTCTATCCGACGAACAAGGGCAAATAAGTACTACACATATAATATAAAACCAAATCATGAGTCAAATCCCCAAATCGAATCATGAATCTTCGAATCAAGTTTCCAAATCAAATTCCAAATCAAGTATCGAATCAAATCATGAACCAAGATCCGAAACCAAATCTCCCAAACAAAATCTCCAAACCAAATTCTAAATCAAATTACTGAATAAATTTTCCAATTAAATTTGAATCAAACCCTCGAACAAATCAAATCTACGAATCAAATCCCTGAGTCAATTTCCTAAATCAGAATCCAAATCAAATTACCGACCGAAATTCTAAAAAAATTTGGTAGAACCTCCCCTATAATTCTAGTACCAGAACATAACCTGCAAAACAAAACAAATAGAATATCCACACGGCACAACCCGTCGAAGAATTCCAAGTCGAGAACACTAAGTCTCGGCCTCCAGCAACGCTACAATATGTACTGGACACCATGCCAACACAATCAACAAGAATCGTCACGCAAGGCGCACAACTACAGAGTCTTCGGTCCTTAACCAAACCACAATAAACAACTCCAATAATCTAGTGCCAAACCGTAACCCGACCGTGAGTCAGACACGGGGCATATAGGGATGATGCTCATAACTGGGTCGTTCTCGTGTCCTCGGAGGCGTGGATTTCCCGTCCGAGTTATTTGATATGGGTGTCGGCCAATACCGAACCATTCGATACTAATAGCAATAATTAAAGATCTACTATAAATATTACAGTTTACAAGTGCAAATAAATTATAATAAATTAAATAGAGGACGAGAAGCGCACAGGGGCAAAACCGTCACAAGAGCAAAGGGTACTTGCCTAGAGGGCTCGACTAAATACGCAAGTCTTCGGCACTATGGATACAGGCTTGCACGTCCATCGGGGTCCTTAGAACACACTATAAATAATAATTAAATATTATCCTCAAAAAATAAAATATAAACAAAATCACAAGAGATGGCACGCAGCTTACCGTGTGGGTACCACAAGCGGTGCAAGGATCTGACACAAAAATTGAGGAACGCGAATTGTCACGACCCGCACCCGATGAAGGGGCACGAGTACGTGGGTACGTCCAGCCTATGCCGCAACATCGGCGGTAGAAGGCTGTCTTGGTCGCCTATACTATCTAAACATCTCACTATCAATGCATAATCCTCTAATAATATCTCAACTCCAAAAAGAGAGTAATAAACTTAATTCAACACAATACTCAATCATAATTCTATAGCACGATAAGATATCAAAGAAGTCTAACATAACTATACAATCTAAACAAATATAACAACAATAATAGAATAACCAAAATCTCCAATATAAGCCGAAAATAAATCCGGTACCAAAATGCTATGAGAACTAACTTTGTAAACAAGTGATTCGGGCTAGATCTCCCGGCAGTCACTCCAGAACTAGTGGGTCCAAGTCTGCACCATCTTTAGGTCGGGGTACGTAGTATGTCGGACACCAATCCCCGGGATCCTCTGAAAAATATTTTCCAGTTAGGAATGGAGCAAAGTACAATCCAATAGCAGTTCCAATTAATTGATAATGACGATAAGCAGAAATAGAGAATATAATACAAGGTGAAAAATAATGAACAATATCATACTATGGTAGAAGAAACAGGTAAACAAGAGCAATATGGTATAGACTGATTACGATAAAATAGAACAAGACAATGAGATATAATGAGACAATAAACTAGAATATGGTAAAGAACTGTAACTCTGCTAAGCGATTGAAATACTAGTTAGATATGTGATTGGCTTGGGTGAACATTGTCTAATTAACGTTGGATAAACATTGTCTAAGTTAAACATTGAACATTGTCTAGGATTTGATCACATATCTAGCTAACACTTTCCCTTTCTCCCTACTAGTAGAATGGATCCAACCATGACACATTACGATACAAGATACTCAAGGCATTGTAAACATTAAACCTTGAACCTTGAACATTGAACATTAAATATTGAACATTGTCGAATATTAAACATTGTCTATTTAACCATATGAGAACACGAGGAATAGTGAAACAATATATAATATCCTATGACTGATTCATGTGTATACTAGTCCGTGTACCAATTTGTCAAGAGTCATGTAAAATATTTCTAAATACTTGCATTATAGTGATTATCAACGAATGAAAACTATCAGAGAAAATACTCGCCTGTGGTCCAAAGCAATGAATGTCAAACTATGTCCGAACTGGTGTCACACAGACCTATATATGTAATATTACATTAATACAAGGTGTTGAAATAAAATTAAGTTAAACTAGTTCAATTCTAGGCCATTAAGCCATTTCTAAGTCAAAATAGTCAAACTAGGTCAACTCTATGCCAAACTAGTCAAACTTGGACAAACTAGCTATTTCTAGGTTGTATGAGTCTATCTCTAGGATACTAGGTCCAAACACTATGAAACTAGGCCACACTAGCTACGCTAAGACACTAGGATACACACAAAACACTGTATCAAAGGATACATAAGTTTTTAGATATAAAAATAGTAATATATATATATATATATATATATATATATATATATATATATATATATATATATATATATATATATATATATATACAAGATAATGCATATAGGAGCTTAGCTAACTAATAAAAATCGGATACCTTGGCCTTGAACCAATGCGTATCTCACTACCTACACACCCATCTTGATACTCAAACTCAAAACCTTGAGTATCCACCAAATACCTTGACATTACCTTGGTATCACAAGGAAAATCAAATCCTAATATATAGCTCACTACCCAATAATAAACTATAACTAACATGAACTAAACTATATACTATACTACTAACTACCTAACATACAATACATACCTACATATAGCTACTTAGTATAACAAGTATGTACATATATATAACTATTAGATAACAAGTATCTATATACATAACTCCTAATAATGTACTTAGCTACTACACTAGTAATTAAACTAATAACTAACTAGACCATAAATAACTACTAGCTAACCTTAACAAACTAACAAAACCATTAACTTATATACATATATATATATATAGTTATTAGTCTAATAAGTATATATATGTATCTACATATTAGATACCAATGTATCTATATACATAGCTACCTATCAATGCACTTGACTACTATACTATTAATAAAACTAATTGGACTTCACAAAAACTAACTAATCACTTACTTTAACTAATTACTGAACCACCTTACCTAACTGCCCTCATACCTTGTTGTTGCTCGAGCTGCTCGCTGCAGCAGTTCGTTGCACGCTGCTGCTACTACATTCGCTGCAGCCACGTTGCTACACCGTGCTGCCTCGCTGCTGCTGCATTCGCTGCAGCCACGCTACTGCATCGCTCAGCTGCCGCACGCTGCAGGTACTGCACGCTGTTGTTGCAGCTGCACTGCTGCACCGCGCTACTACTGTGCTGTTGCACCGTGCTGCTAGCTACTGCCCCCCTCGAAGCATACACACACTCATGCTCACGCACTCAAACACTCAACACACTATGACATACTCACACATCTATGTACATATCACTATAAACACAACACTATCACTCACACACACAAGTATATATATATATATATATATACATATCACTTAGAGATACAATATACATACCAATATATACATATCTAATATATAATAGAGATACAATACTTATCTATATATTTACATATCTACATATACATATATACAAACATACACACATACATATATATATAACTACTATGTATATAAATATAATTATATATATATATAACAATGATAAGTATGATATTCTAATAGCTATTACATGGTAAAATAAATCTAAGATGGAAAAAAATCACGTGGAGTGCACCGAACCCGTATCACACTTATTTTATGATACGCTTGCGATACGTATGATATTCTAATAGCTATTACATGGTAAAATAAATCTAAGATGCAAAACAAATACGTGGAGTGCACCGCACCCGTATTACACTCATTTTATGATACGCTTGCGATACGGCTCCACCACACAACCAAACGTATCCCGAAGGACATGGGCAAGTCTAAAATAACAAATATGAACAATATAAAGAGTTAATTACACATCTACGTATCCGTGTCAAAATGTGACATGCACAAAGCCCCGTGTCGGAGAAAAAACCCCCAAATAAATCCGTATCTCTAAATTGTTGGCATACGGCCTATACGTATCCAATTTTGGACAGACACTAGCCACACATAATCAAACATATGTCAATTTAGTTTAATTGACCAATTGACAAACACAATATGTGTCAATCTGGGAATTCTTCTAAAATTAACACAAAACACACAATAACTTTCTCCATAGGCCTCCTATGAACCTAATTCCAATTCCTATGGGTTGCTTTAGCATGTGGGGTGGTTCCTTATGGTTAAATCACAGATTTAGAATCTATTTAAAAGGAAAAAACTGAATTATACCTATTGGGAGATAGATTTCCAATAAAATCTCCAAATTGGCTGAAAAGAGCCTCCAACTTGTAGATCCTTGCTCCTCCTTGTAGATCCTCGTTTCCTTCTTGTAGATTCTTGCTCTAATAAGCCTCCAATAATGATTTGGGAAGGAATTTGGTATAGGGATGAAGGAATTTGGTTGAGAAAAATTCTAGATCTAGATTTGGAATAAAAAATAAAGAGAGAGAAATTTTTTACCCTATTTAAATAGGCCTCTCTTGCCCCCTCCCTCAAGCTACTATGTAAAGTCTAAAATACCCGTTGGGGCCTCTGATAAAGAAATTAATTAAGGAGGGAATATTCTAGTCTAATGGGTTTAACTTAATTAATCCTCCTTCTAATGATTGGGCTTATTATTGGGCTCAAATCTAACTAGAATTAAATGTTAGTCCATGGACATAATCTAAACTAGTTAGGTCCACTAACACAAGTCCAAAATAAAATCTAACATGTTAACAATAAATAATAATACAATAGATAAATATTCAACATGCAAATATTTAATTAATTATGAAATGACCAAAATATTCTTTCCTAGAAAATATGGTAGTGACAACTCTACCCCCCTTAGAAGAATTTTGTCCTCGAAATTAAAACTCTCTCCCCTCTCTCTTGGGCCAGTCATAACCTATTCATACAAATTTTACTATGGTCAAACCTCCATCAATTGTATTCTAAAATAGTCCTATCATATAACATACAATCCTACCTTTCTACTGAAAGAGGAACCATACTTGGATATAGTCTCTAACTATCATGAATTTTTGTCTCTTCCCTGCTGGGTGTCTCCCTCTACTGGTGCAGGATAATCTGCTATGCCGCATGTGGCCTATTCCATCACACACTAAGCATTCACTAATCATCAACCTAGTCATAATATTCTTAATACTAAGGGTTACCAAATACTAGTGATATACTATAATTCTAGGTCATGGACACACTTCACTCACTGGCACTTGCTACTTAGGATACTATACAAAATACCGCTAAGATACTACCGCTTTGTTCTGCTTCAGTTCTTGTAATCATAATTTTTTTAACTATTTTCTTGCAAGGAACACTTGTATAATTTTTCAATCATGCGTTCTATTAGCACACCCTTGTCCAACTTGAATATCCGCCAATAGGATGCCTACTCAAATCTTGTTACTGTCTACACAAGGCACCAGCTCTCATATGCATTTTAGATGACATCCTCATACCAAGTTACTCATGTCTCTTCTCTACTGCCTGGATTACTTGCAATATTACTTCCAAATAATTTTCTATCCATATTAACTGATATACCAATCTAATTTTATCGTACCAGGTACTTACTGTTACTAGCACATTACTCAACTAATCCTTGATATAGAAATACTAGCACACTTGATATATTAATACTAGCTTTCTAACTACACAACATATGTCCTTAATATTCTAGGATACTAGCTTCATCATTAGATTACCTCATCACATTCACTAGAACTCATGATCACTTGTACTAGTTATTAACTTTTATATTACACATGTTTTACTTCACTCTCAAAGGCAGATATATGGTTCCATATCTCTATTGATGTATACGTATCTTCTCTTAAACCTTTTATAGACTGATACACTAATCAGTGATACACTACATATCTTCCATTACCAATCTTGACATTTCTTAACCCATGACACACCATTAGAATTTTGAATACTCATGCTTCCACTTCCATGAACTTCCACTTTCTGATACTCATTACCCACTATGCATCCTGCACATAATTTCTAGACACATTTTCTACTTATTGCTTCGAACACATAACTGGCCTCAATATCAGGTATAGATACCTATCACTAGTCATATACTGGTACACTCTTATCTACTCACATCAATGCTCTACTTCTAAGCTAAAGAATGATGGAACAAATCCTACAATAACATGAGTGGATAAGTATTAAGATAATACTTTAAGAACCAATTTAAGATACAACCTGATAATCATACACATATGTCCGAAATCATGATACTCAGAATCCTCGCCACACAAGTAAGCATAGCTGCGATAAATGATATATTCCATAACTAGGGTATGCAACTCTATAATCATGTCATCTAGAATCCTCAGCACGCCAACCGATATGGCTGCGAGAAACTCTAAATTTCATAACTAAGATATGTACATCTGAAGTCAGGTTCCTACATTTTTGCCATACCAGCTAATATGGCTGTGATAAACTCTAGGCTCCATAACCAAAGCAGACGTTTCACCTTTTTAACTGTCCTCATCAACATATGTTATCAGATGATACCATAATTTAGTCCGTAAAATTCATCTCGATATAAAATTAAACTCAACCACGACACCAAGGTTTAAATTCAACAACTGATTCACCAAGAATCAAATTCAATAATAACAAGTGAGAGCGGACGAAAACAAGAAGAAAAGATTTGAATTATAAATTATAATAAGATTCTCAAGGGTTGTCCCAGGAATCTCTTAAAAAAATTCTGATTGAGTATCCTCTCTCATCCTAGTGTCTGATGTCCTATATCCTATTGCAGGCTCGCAGTAGTACAACTAAGTTGTCGCACTACCACGATATCGCACAACTTGCGAAGCCTGACCTGCATGGGCCACCACTAAAAATGTGTCATGACCTACACCCGGTGAAGGGGCAAGAGTACGTGGGTATGTCCAGTCTACGCCACAGCATCGGCGGTAGAACGCTATCTAGGTCGACTATACTATCTAAACATCTTACTATCAATGCATAATCCTCCAATAATATCTCAACTCCAAGAAGAGAGTAATAAACTTAATTCAACACAATACTTAATCATAATTTTATAGCACGATAAGCTATCAAGGAAGTCTAACATAACTATACAATCTAAACAAATATAACAACAATAATAAAATAACCAAAATCTCCAATATAAACCGAAAACAAATTCGGTATCAAAATGCTAAGAGAGCTAACTATGTTAACAAGTGATTCTACCTATATCTCCCGACAGTCACTCCAGAACTAGTGGGTCCAAGTCTGCACCATTTATAGGCCGGGGTCCGTAGTATGTTGGACACCAATTCCCGGGATCCTCTGAAAAATATTTTCCAGTCAGGAATGGAGCAAAGTACAACCCAATATCAGTTCCAATTAATTGATAATGACTATAAATAGAAATAAAGAATATAATATAAGACGAGAAATAATGAACAATATCAAACTATGGTAGAAAAAAATAGGTAAATAAGAGCAATATGATATACACTGATCATGATAGAATAGATCAAGACATTGCGATAGAATGAGACAATGAACTATAATATGGTGAAGAACTATAACTATGCTAAGTGATTGAAATACTAGAAGATATATGATCGGCTTGGGTGAACATTGTCTAATTAACGTTGGATAAACATTGTCTAAGTTAAACATTGAACATTATCTAGGATGTGATCAGATATCTAGCTAACACTTCCCCTTTCTCCCGATTAGTACAATGGATCCAACCATGACATGTTATGATGCAAGATACTCAAGGCATTGTAAACATTAAACCTTGAACATTATCTAATATTAAATATTGTCTATTTAACCATATGAGAACACGAGAAACAATAAAACAATATATAACATACCATGACTGATCCATGTGTATACTAGTCCGTGTACTAATGTGTCAAGAGTCATGTAAAACATTCCTAAATACTTGCATTATAGTGATTATCAACTAATAGAAACTATTAGAGAATGTACTCGCCTGTGATCCAGAGCAATGCATGTCAAACTGTGTCTGAACTGGTGTCAAACAGACCTATATATGTAATATTACATTAATACAAGGTGTTGGAATGAAAATAAGTTAAACTAGTTCAATTCTAGGTCATAAAGCCATTTCGAAGTCAAAATAGTCAAACTAGGTCAACTCTATGCCAAACTAGTCAAACTTGGTCAAACTAGCTATTTCTTGGTTGTATAAGTCTATCTCTAGGATACTAGGTCCAAATACTATGAAACTAGGCCACACTAGCTACACTTAGACACTAGAATACACACAAAATACCGTATCATAGGATACGCAAGTTTTTAGATATAAAAATAATAATTTATATAGATATACAAGATAATACATATATGAGCTTAGCTAACTAATGCAAATCGGATACCTTAGCCTAGAACCAATGCATATCTCACTACCTACACACCCATCTTTATACTCAAACTCAAAACCTTGAGTATCCACCAAATACCTTGACGTTACCTTGGTATCACAAGGTAAATCAAATCCTAATATATAGCTCACTACCCAATACTAAACTATAACTAACATGAACTAAACTATATAGAATACTACTAACTACCTAACATACAATACATACCTACATATAGCTACTTAGTTTAACAAGTATGTACATATATATATATAACTATTAGATAACAAGTATCTATATACATAACTCCTAATAATGTACTTAGCTACTATACTAGTAATGGAACTAATAACTAACTTACAAGAACTAACTAGACCATAAATAACTACTAGCTAACCTTAACAAACTAACTAAACCATTAACTTATATACATATATACATATAGTTATTAGTCTAATAATTATATATATATGTACCTACATATTAGATAATAATGTATCTATATACATAGCTACCTATCAATGTATATGACTACTACACTATTAATAAAACTAATTGGACTTTACAAAAACTAACTAATTACTTGCCTTAACTAACTGCTGAATCACCTTACCTAACTACCCTCATACCTTGCTGTTGCTCGAGCTGCTCGCTGCAGCAGTTTGCTGCACGCTACTACTACTGCATTCGCTGAAGCCACGCTGCTGTACCGCGCTGCCTCACTACTGCTGCATTCACTGCAGCCACGCTACTGCCCCGCGCTACTGCTGCAGCTCGTTGCTGCTGTGTTCGCTACAGCCACGTTGTTGTACTGCGCTGCCTCGCTGCTAGCTACTGCCCCCCTCGTTGCATACACACACTCCCGCTCACTCACTCAAACACTCAACACACTAAGACACACACACACACACACACATACACACACACACACACACACACATCTATGTACATATAACTATAAACACAACACTCTCACTCACACACACACACACTAGTAGATATATATATCTATGTCCATACACTATACATATATATACATACATACATACATACATACATACATACATACATATATATGTATCAATATATATATATATATATAAATATATATATCACTTAGAGATACAATATACAAACCAATATATACATATCTACTATATAATAGAGATACAATACTTATCTATATATTTACATATCTACATATACATATACAAAGACACACACATACATATATATAACTACTATGTATATATATATATATATAATATATATAAACAATGATAACTATAATATTCTAATAATTATTACATGGCAAAATGAATCTAAGATGCAAAAAACAAACACGTGGAGTGCACCGCACCCGTATCACACTCATTCTATGATACGCTTGCGATACGGCTCCACCACACAACCAAACATATCCCGAAGGACACAAGCAAGTCTAAAATAACAAATATGAACAATACGAAGAGTTAATTATATATCTACATGTCCGTGTCAAAATATGACATGCATAAAGCCCCGTGTCGGAGGAAAACCCTCCAAATAAACCCGTATATCCAAATTATTGGGATACGATCTACACGTATCCAATTATGGATATGACACTAGCCACACACAATCAAACACATATCTATTTGGTCTAATTGATTAATTGACAAACACAACATGTGTCAATCTCGGAATTTCCAAAAAATTGACACAAAATACACCATAACTTTCTGCATAGGCCTCCTATGAACCTAATTCCAATTTCTATGGGTAGCTTTAGCATGTGGGGTGGTTTCTTATGGTTAAATAACATATTTAGAGTCTATTTAAAAGGGAAAAATTGAATTACACCTATTGGGAGATGGATTTCTAATGAAATCCTCAAATTGGGTGAAAAGAGCCTCCAACTTGTAGATCCTTGCTCCTCCTTGTAGATCCGTATTTCCTTCTCGTAGATCCTTGCTCTAATAGACTCCAATAATAATTTAGAAAAAAATTGAGAAGAAATTTAGTGTAGGAATGAAGTAATTTGGTTGAGTGAAATTTATCAAGATTTAGAATAAAAAATAAAGAGAGAAAGTTTTTACCCCTTTCATATAGGCCTCTCTTGCCCCCTCCATCAAGCTAATATGTAAAGTCAAAAATACCGCTTGGAACCTCTCATGAAGAAATTAGTTAAGGAGGGAAGGTTCTAGTCTAATGGGTTTAACTTAATTAATCATCCTCCTAATGATTTGGCTTATTATTGGGCTCAAATTTAACTAGAATTAAATTTTGCTCCATGGATCTAATCTAAACTAGTTAGGTCCACTAACACAAGTCCAAAATAAAATCTAATATGTTAACAATAAATAATAATACAATAGATAAATATTCAACATGCAAATATTTAATTATTTATGAAATGACCAAAATATCCTTTTCTATAAAATATGATAGTGACAAATCTATCCCCCTTAGAAGAATTTTGTCCTCAAAATTAAAACTCGCTCCCCTCTCTCTTGGGCCAGTCACAACCTATTCACACAAATTTTACTATGGTCAAACCTCCATCAATCACAGTCTAAAATAGTCCTATCATATAACATACAATCCTACCTTTTTACAGAAAGAGGAACCATACTTGGATATAGTCTCTAACTATCATAAATTTTTGTCTCTTCCTTACTGGGTGTCTCCCTCTACTGGTGCATGATAATCTATTATGCCACCTGTGGCCTATTCCATCATACACTAAGCATTCACTAATCATCAACCTAGTCATAATATTCTTAATACTAAGGGTTACCAAATACTAGCGATATACTATAATTCTATATCATGGACATACTTCACTCACTGGCATTTGCTACTTAGGATACTATACAAAATACCGCTAAGATACTACCTCCTTGTTCTGCTTCAGTTTTTGTAATCACCAAATTTTTTTAACCATTTTCTTGCAAGAAACACTTATATACTTTTTCAATCATGCGTTCTATTAGCACACCCTTGTCCAACTCGAATATCCGCCAATAGGATGCCTACTCAAATCTTGTTACTGTCTACACAAGGCACCAGCTCTCATATGCATTTTAGATGATATCCTCATACCAAGTTACTCATGTCTTTCCTCTTTTGCCTGGATTACTTGCAATATTACTTCCAAATAATTTTTTTTATCCATATTAACTGATACACCAATATAATTTTATTGCACCAGGTACTTACTGTTACTAGCACATTACTCAACTAATCCCGGATATAGAAATACTAGCACTCTTGATATAGTAACACTAGCTTCCTAACTACACAACATATGTCCTTAATGTTTTAGGATACTAGCTTCATCATTAGATCACCTCATCATATTCAGTAGAACTCATGATCACTTGTACTAGTTATTAACTTCTATATTACACATGTCTTACTTTACTTTCAAAGGTAGTCATATGGTTCCATATCTCTATTTATATATATGTATCTTCCCTTAAATCTTTTACAGACTGATACATTAATCAGTGATACACTACATATCTTCCATTACCAATCTTGACATTTCTCAACCCATGATACACCATTGGAATTACTAATACTCAGGCTTCCACTTCCATGAACTTCCACTTTTTGATACTCATCACCCACTGTGCATCCTGCACATAATTTTTAGACACTTCTTCCACCTATTGCTTCGAACACATCACTGGCCTCAATATCAGGTTATATACCTATCACTAGTCATATACTGGTACACTCTTATCTACTCACATCAATGCTCTACTTCTAAGCAAAAGAATGATGGAACAAATCCTACAATAACATGAGTGGATAAGTATTGAGATAATACTTTAAGAACCAATTTAAGATACAACCTGATAATCATACACGTATGTCCGAAATCATAACACTCAGAATCCTCGCCACACAAGTAAGCATAGCTGCGATAAACGATATGTTCCATAACTAGGGTATGCAACTCTATAATTATGTCATCTATATTCCTCACCACGCCAACTGGTATGGCTGCGAGAAACTCTAAATTTTATAACTAAGATATGTACATCTGAAGTCAGGTTCCTATGTTTTTGCCACACCAGCTAATATGGCTACGATAAAATCTAGGCTCCATAACCAAAGCAGACGTTTTACCTTTTTCACTGTCCTCATCATCATATGTCATCAGATGATACCGTAATTTAGTCCGTAAAATTTATTTCGATATAAAATTAAACTCAAACACGACACCAAGAATTAAATTCAACAACTGATTCCCCAAGAATGAAATTCAATAACAACAAGTGAGAGCGGACAAAAACAAGGAGAAAAGATTTAAATTAGAAATTATAATAAGATTCTCAAGGGTCGTCCCAGGAATCTCTTAAAAAATTTCTAATTGAGTATTCTCTCTTATCCTAGTGTCCTATGTCCTATATCCTATTACATGCTCGCAGTAGTACAACTAAGTTGTCGCACTACCACGACATCGCACAACTTGTGAAGCCTGACCTGCATAGGCCACCACTAAAACGTGTCATGACCCACACCCGGTGAAGGGGCACGAGTACATGGGTATGTCCAGTCTATGCCGCAGTATCGGCGGTAGAACGCTATCTAGGTCGACTATACTATCTAAACATCTCACTATCAATGCATAATCCTCCAATAATATCTCAACTCCAAGAAGAGAGTAATAAACTTAATTCAATACAATACTCAATCATAATTCTATAGCACGATAAGATATCAAGGAAGTATAACATAACTATATAATCTAAACAAATACAACAACAATAATAGAATAACCAAAATCTCCAATATAAGCCGAAAATAAATCCGGTACCAAAATGCTAAGAGAACTAACTATGTAAACAAGTGATTCCGGCTAGATCTCTCGATAGTCACTCCAGAACTAGTGGGTCCAAGTCTGCATCATCTATAGGTCGGGGTCCATAGTATGTCGGACACCAATCCTCGGGATCCTCAAAAAAATATTTTCCAGTCAGGAATGGAGCGAAGTACAACCCAATAGCAGTTCTAATTAATTGATAATGACTATAAATAGAAATAGAGAATATAATACAAGACGAGAAACAATAAACAATATCATACTATGGTAGAAGAAACAGGTAAACAAGAGCAATATGATATACACTGATCACGATAAAATAGAACAAGACAATGCGATAGAATGAGACAATGAACTAGAATACGGTGAAGAACTGTAACTATGCTAAGTGATTGAAATACTAGTTAGATATGTGATCGGCTTAGGTGAACATTGTCTAATTATCGTTGGATAAACATTATCTAAGTTAAACATTGAACATTGTCTAGGATTTGATCACATATCTAGCTAACACTTTTCCTTTCCCCCGACTAGTACAATAGATCCAACCATGATACGTTACGATGCAAGATACTCAAGATATTGTAAACATTAAACCTTGAACATTGAATATTGTCTAATATTAAATATTTTCTATTTAATCATATGAGAACACGCGGAACAATGAAATAATATATAACATTCTATGACGGATCCATGTGTATACTAGTCTGTGTACCAATGTGTCAAGAGTCATGTAAAACATTTCTAAATACAAGCATTATAGTGATTATCAACTAATGGAAACTATCAGAGAATGTACTCGCCTGTGGTCCAGAGCAATAAATGTCAAACTGTGTCCGAACTAGTGTCATAAAAACCTATATATGTAATATTACATTAATACAAGGTGTTGGAATAAAATTTAGTTAAACATGTTCAATTCTAAGTCATAAAGCCATTTCTAGGTCAAAACAGTCAAACAAGGTCAACTCTATGCCAAACTAGTCAAACTTGGTCAAGTTAGCTATTTCAAGATTGTCTGAGTCTATCTCTAGGATACTAGGTCCAAACACTACGAAACTAGGCCACACTAGCTATCCTAAGACACTAGGATACACACAAAATACCGTATCATAGGATACACAAGTTTTTTGATATAAAAATAGTAATATATATATATATATATATATATATATATATATATATATATATATACAAGATAATACATATAGGATCTTAGCTAACTAATGCAAATTGGATACCTTGGCCTTGAACCAATGCGTATCTCACTACCAACACACCCATCTTGATACTCAAACTCAAAACCTTGAGTATCCACCAAATACCTTGACATTACCTTGGTATCACAAGGTTAATCAAATCCTAGTATATAACTCACTACCCAATACTAAACTATAACTAACATTAACTAAACTATATAAAATACTACTAACTACCTAACATACAATACATACCTACATATAGCTACTTAGTCTAACAAGTATGTACATATATATAACTATTAGATAACAAGTATCTATATACAAAACTCCTAATAATGTACTTAGCTACTACACTAGTAATGAAACTAATAACTAACTTAGAAGAACTAACTAGACCATAAATAACTACTAGCTAAGCTTAACAAACTAACTAACCCATTAACTTATATACATATATTAGTCCAATAAGTGTATATATATATGTATCTACATATTAGATAATAATGTATCTATATACATAGCTACCTATCAATGCATTTGACTACTACTATATTAATAAAACTAATTATACTTAACAAAAACTAAATAATCACTTCCCTTAACTAACTGCTGAACAACCTTACCTAACTGCCCTCATACCTTGCTGTTGCTCGAGCTGCTCACTGCAGAAGTTTGCTGCACACTGCTGGTACTGCATTCGTTGCAGCCACGCTACTGCACCGCGCTGCCTCGCTGTTGCTGCGTTCGTTGCAGCTACGCTGCTGCACTGCGCTGCTTCTGCACACTGCAGCTGCTGCTGCAGCAACTTGCTGTTGCTGCGTTCGTTACAGCCACGCTGCTGCTGCTGCGCTGCTACACCGCGCTGCCTCGCTGCTAGCTACTGCCCCCCCTCGCTGCATACACAAACTCATGTTCACTCACTCTAACACTCAACACACAAAGACACACACACACACATCTATGTACATATCACTATAAACACAACACTCTCACTCACTCACACTAGTAGATATATATATATATATATATATATATATATATATATATATATATATATATATAAATATTACTTAGAGATACAATATACATACCAGTATATACATATCTAATATATAATAGAGACAATACTTATCTATATATTTACATATCTACATATACATATACAAACACACACACACATACATATATATAACTACTATATATATATATATATATATATATATATATATATATATATATATATATATATATATATATATATATATATATATATATATATATATATATAACACTCTCTATGTATACACACACACACACACACACACACACATACACACACACACACACAAACATATATATATATATATATATATATATATATATATATATATATATATATATATATATATATATATATAACAATGATAATTATGATATTCTAATAGGGCAAAATGAATCTAAGATGCAAAGAAACAAACACGTGGAGTGCACCGCACCCGTATCACACTCATTCTATGATACGCTTGCGATACCGCTCTACCACACAACCAAACATATTTCGAAGGACACGAGCAAGTCTAAAATAACAAATATGAACAATACTAAGAGTTAATTACACATCTACGTGTTCGTGTAAAAATGTGACATGCACAAAGTCCCGTGTCGGAGAAAAAACTCCCAAATTAACCCGTATCTCTAAATTATTGGGATATGACCTACACGTATCCAATTATGGATATGACACTAGCCACATACAATTAAACACATGTATATTTGGTCTAATTGACCAATTGACAAACACAACATGTGTCAATCTCGGAATTCTCCCAAAATTGACACAAATCACGCCATAACTTTCTGCATAGGCCTCCTATGAACCTAATTCCAATTCCTATGGGTAGCTTTAGTATGTGGGATGGTTTCTTATGTTTAAATCACAGATTCAGAGTCTATTTAAAGGATAAAAATTGAATTATACCTATTGTTAGATGGATTCCCAATAAAATCCCAAAATTGAGTGAAAAGAGCCTCCAACTTGTAAATCCTTGCTCCTCCTTGTAGATCATTATTTTTTTCTTGTAGATTCTTTCTCTAATAACCTCCAATGATTTGGGAATGAATTGGAAAGGAATTTGGTGTAGGGATGAAGGAATTTGGTTGAGAAAAATTTTAGATCTAGATTTGGAATAAAAAATAAAGAGAGAAAGTTTTCACCCCCTTTATATAGGCCTCTCTTGCCCCCTCCCTCAAGCTACTATATAAAGTCTAAAATACCCTTTGGGGCCTCATGAAGAAATTAATTAAGGAGAAAATGTTCTAGTCTAATGGGTTTAACTTAATTAATCCTCCTCCTAATGATTGGGCTTATTATTGGGCTCAAATCTAACTAGAATTAAATGTTGGTCCATGGATCTAATCTAAACTAGTTAGTTCCACTAACACAAGTCCAAAATAAAATCTAACATGTTAACAATAAATAATAATACAATAAATAAATATTCAACATGCAAATATTTAATTAATTATAAAATGACCAAAATATTCTTTCCTAGAAAATGTGTAGTGACAACTCTACCCCCTTTAGAAGAATTTTGTCCTCGAAAATAATAATAATAAATAATAATTAGACTAATAATAATTGAGGTAGATGGCACGCGGATCAGGGTCCTTAGAACACACCATAAATAATAATTAACATCAACATCGAACAATAAAATATAAACAAAATTAGTAGAGATGGCACGCGGCTTACCATGTGGGCCCCGCAAGCGATGCACAGATCTGACACAAAAATTGAGGCACGTGGATCGATACAGCACGTATATTGAGATGTGCACGTAGATCAAGATATGCACAAGATCTGAAGTAGCACAAATATCGGGACACAGGTAAAATAGAATATGTACGTAAATCGAGACGCACACAAACTTCCAAGAAAATATGAAGCACACAAATCAATAGGACACGCAAGTCAGTGCGCGCACGTAAATCAATATTGCAAGGATTATGAGAAAGACACAAAGGTTGAGGGACACAAAAATTAAGGCAACGCACAAACCGTGATAACACAGTGCTCGAGGCCGTACTAGGATCGAGGCATCCCGCAGCCCGAGGCAATACGTGGATCGAGGTGGTACAAAAACCAATATCGACATGAATAATGGGGTACATAATCTCGAGATAACACACAACCTAAGGCTAACCCACTACTCGAGGCAAGCACAGAGCTCCAGGGCATACAGATCGAGGGAGAAGAAAGTGGAAATGGCGATGGTGGTGGTCGCCGAAAGTGGTGAAAATGGCGGTGGTGGAGGCCAGATTTGAGTCAAGGACCGAACCGAGGGGAGAAAGAGATCAGGAGGGAGAGGTTGTGAGAGAGAGAGAGAGAGAGAGAGAGAGAGAGAGAGAGAGAGAGACATTAGCGAGAAAGAGATGAGCGCAGAGAGAGACAACAACGAGAGAGAGAGAGAGAGAGAGAGAGAGAGAGAGATGAGCACGAGAGAGAGACATGAAAGGGGGGGGTCTGCTTCCATGAAGAGGGGAGGGGGGTCCATTCGGGGGAGGGATGTGAGCGAGGGTGGGAGAGTGAAGAGGGAGGCGACTGTTAGATGGGGAAAGAGGGGGAGGGGGGTAGCTTTAGGGTTCGGTTTAGGAGTTGAGTTAGGGATAAGGGTTAGAGTTTAGTATAAGAATAATAATAACAATATTAATACTAATACTAATGATAACAATAAAATCAAGAATAATAATAACAATTACAATAACAATAACTTTAGCAATAATGCAATAAATTCAATGAAATAATAATAATACTAGCAAAAAATAAAATAAAATAATGATAATAGTCACAATACCAATGCCAATCTCCATACAAATAATAACACAGTAAAATAAAATAAAGTAATCCACAACAGAAATAATAAGAAATCAAGCCTCAACAATCCAAGTCAAATCAAGATCCAACAATAAATAATAAATTTTCAAAAATACGCAGAATTGGAAATCCTCCAATTGTAAAAATGCAGCCATATAAATATTTAGAAAAATAGGGTTATGACATCCTACTCACCTTACAAAAATTTTGTCCTCAAAATTTCGAAAATATAGTTTTCAAGATTATTTTATATGTATCATGAAAACTCTACTCACCTTCCAGAAATCAAGTAATACAATCAGAAATGAAGCGAATCTTAATCTAAACATCGAAAAGAACAATATCTAGCTACACAAATCAACTCTTAAAATAAATCTAAAATACCCAAAATAATCTTGAAAATCAAAATCTCACTTGTACGAAATACTCCATAAATCAAAACGAGTACAAAATATCGAAAACACTATCAAAAATATCAAAATCCCAATTGCATGAAAAATTTATAAAAATCACGAAATCAAGAATATTTGTCTCATACCGATGACTCTAGTTTCTTATATCGAATCACAATGTGTGTCGCGGTCTTTCTCTACCCGCTATCCGGATTGGCTGCAGAAGATTTACCATGACACTATAATCGAGCGCCTGTAGCTTTTGTTACCATGCCGTCAAGGTACACTAGGGGCCACCCGGCCACTCTCGACAAATACCCAGAATAAATCTCCAATCAAAAAATCAACATCCAACTTAGTAAAATCATAAAACATCTAACAAGATCCTAAGACAGTTCTAAGAAAAATACTCGAAGTCCAAAATCCAAAAATCCAGATCTAATCATCATATGTAGAAAATATATCTATAATCAAAATAATATCTAAACAAATAATCAGGAAAGCTGAACTATCCAGAGTCAAAAGATATCAAATGATACAAGAATATTCATTGGATACACGATAAGGCTTCTAAAATCTCCAATCTTGACTTCCTTGGCGGACTTCGAGCTCCGATATAATCCTCCTTCCAAGAATACCACTTCAACGCACAAAGAGAGCGATAAAATAGGAAAAGTGTGCCGTCCTTATACCAAAATACGTGTGTGTGTGTACGAGGAAAAGTGTCAATGCACGAGGAAAAGTGTCACATCCTTATACCAAAATACGTAGGACTAGGAATACGTAAGCATGCCAGCCGTATCTACATGGAAACTCCATTATATGGAAAATACTCCAATATATGGAAACCATACACATAAGTACGCTGTTTATGAATAACAATAATTCATAAGTGATATATAACTTCACAAGTCACACGCAATACTAATCTCATCCACAAAATAAAATAGAAATATATAACCCAATATGACAATGTACCAAGTAGAAAAATAGTCGAGAAGAACTAGTAGTCGGGTAGAGACAAATCCACTACCATCTAGGATATGAAAGACAATAAAATAAGTACATCATCTAGTGATCAAGAAGCTTTAAGGTAAGACCTCCTTGAAAGAGAAAGAAGTAGCCAGTCTCGATCAGTACTCCAACAAATAATCATAATCTTCTATACCTGGAAAATGTGCCAGGTCCTCAGAGGGTCACAACAAGTACAAGAAAATCGACATGTATGAAAGTAAAGCAGTAAACAATAAATAGGGTAACTAAACCACCTATGTGATATGCACTCGAGATATCTCTAATGGCGCATGAGGGAGAAAATAGAAGAACAGTCATCCCACCAGGCGTTCTGTAGAACTCAGGGGGTTACACAGTTGCACCATTTTCACAGTAGAGTAAGAAACAAAAATCTCATATGCTCACTAGCAGATTCTCACTCCCAATGAACTATCCGAACCGTATACGCGGTATAGACATAATGCAATGACGTCAAATAATATCTAGAAAACTAAACCAATACCAACTACTAACACAAGACTCGAACTCTTGTACCGATGATCAGTCGATGCGCTAGTCCATGCACTCACTCACTCACTCACTCACTCACTCACTCACTCACTCACTCACTCACTCACTCACTCACTCACTCAGACAGTGATCATGTTTAAAACAGTTACAGGTCAGAAGATACCACGTATCTTTACAATATACCAGGTAACTAGGCATAATGTAAACTAAATAATACAATCAAGCAAGGTGTACTTGCGTTCCAAGCCAAGCTGGGGGCACAACAAATTTGGTCCAGCGCTGTCCACAGAAACATCTTGAATACCTACCAATTAATTATTACTCTAATTAGACTCTTATTCTTCTAGTCAAATTAAGTTATTATCTAGTTATTAAACCTACGGTGGTTGTACATGCAAGTAACTACACGCCAAAATATTACTAACCATTTACATTGCCAAAAACTATTTTTTAAATCATTAATTAATGAAACTATTAATTTTGGGATTTTATCAGAAAATAAGGTTTTTAGTGATAGGGTCATCTCCTATAAATTCTATGAGTCCAAAACCAAGTAGAATCCAAAACTAGGTCATAACGGGTTACCTACTAGTCAATAAAAATAAAATTTTGATAAATAATTAAATATGGAATAAATAATAATAAATCAGAATTAAAACATAATAATATAATTTTAAATGTTAAAAATATGGGTTTTTTTGTTGGGGTTTAAGTCTAAAACAGTCGGGGTTAAGTTTTGCCAAAACTAGGTCAACTTGCTACATAAAATATCTAAAATTCTAAAATTTATAAATAGAAATAAAATATAAATAAATATAAAAAATCAGTAATAAATACATTAAATACTATTTCTTTTTTTATACGAAAATAATTAGGATTTTACCATCTACAAGTTGATCCTATTAGGGTTAGCAACCAAACTTTGCTAGTATGCATGCCAAGGGGTGGTACATGGGTGTTGTGAAAATATAATCATTAAATAATAAATTTTAAATTTAATTTAAGAATATATAATTTCAAAAAAAAAAAATACTTCATCAAATTTTTTTTAGGATTTTCTATCTATGATCAAATCCTAACAAGGTCCAAGGGTCTCCAGCATGTATACATCAAAACTAGGTCAAAACTACCCATAAAACATGCTCAAACCCGAATTTAATAAAAAATAAAAAATATGAAATTTATTATAAAAACTTAATATATTCTCTATTAATAACATTTATATAAATATATTAACAAGAATTAAAAAGAGTTTTGAAGAAGATTTCATGCATATACAAAAGTTTTGGGTTAAACCTCAAAATTATGGTTCATGGGTTGCATGGGTTCTTCAATCATAATTTAATAGAGTTTACAAAATATCTCACACATATATACAAATCTATATAAACATATAACAAGAAGATATTAAGGAGAGAATGATTAAATAACTTACTATAAGAAGAATGAGAGAATTGATAGGGTTCTTGGATGGAATATGTGGTATGGTGTCCACGTGAAGGGGGGTGGTCAGCCTTGGTAATGGAGGTGGCGGCTAGGGTGATGGAGGAAGGAGAGAAAGTTATGATTTTGTAGAGGATATTTTAGGTTAGGGTTTTTAGAAGGAGAGATGAGAAGGAGATTATATATATATATATATATATATATATATATATATATATATATATATATATATATATATATAGAGAGAGAGAGAGAGAGAGAGAGAGAGAGAGAGAGAAGGGGTCGGATTAGGGGGTATGCACGCGAATATGGGAAGGGGGCTGCGGGTTTAGGAGATGGGTAGGATTATGATTAGGTAGTTAGTTTGTTAGGATATTTCCTAATTAAGTTGTTAGTTATTAAAACTCAACAACTAACCAAATAATTAATTTGACAAAGATTTGATTTGATTCTATGTGATTAAAATAGTAATAAATAATAAATAAATCCTACAAAAGAGAAAAGTGGCCTAATTTGGCATAAAAAAATTATAAGTTGCTTATTGTATGAAGTTTGGATGGGAAATAATCATAAATAAATTATATATATAGAAATATCAAAATATTAAATGAAATAAACTACGGTTGTTACACTAGTGCTATACTAATGTTGAATAATTGAATTCTGAGCCACGAAAAGATTCTATAAGTAGTGTCTTCCGTGTAGGCTACTTCCTATGAAGGGTGTTGTAGATTTTGGGGTTGTTCTATATTATTAATATCCAAACTACGGTGAATTATCCTAATAAAATAATTAATTTTTAATTAATTTTAAAATAATCTAAAATAAATACAATAAATGTAAAATATAATAAAAACAAGAATGTAGTCCTCATAATTAAAAATAAGGCATGATTTGTTAAATCATTCACATTCGTATCTAAGGCAAGTCAACCACAATCTTCTCAAAAATTTAAATGATAAAACCTATTCAAATCTATCTTAATCTCTTCAAAATTAAAATAACCATTATTTAAATCAAAATTCAACCTATCATAATCTCTTCTCAATTTTCAAATAATTAACATCCAAATTTAATGACATCTTCAAGATTTAAATAACCCACATTAAATTTTAAATCACGATTTCCAACAATCATAATCTCCTCTAGATTTTAAATAATAAACAAATCTAATCAAATCTTATTCCTATATTTAACTTAAAAATTTTGTACTTATCAAATTTTAAATTCAATTTTCATCCTCAATATTTTAAATAGATGATCCAACAATCAAAATTTAACTTTTAATTCAAATCATCAAATTATAAAATTTTGAATTCATTTATCAATGTTCATGTTTAAAATTCTATTTTTATCCTCAAAATTTAAATCTTTTATTCAATCTCTAATATTCAAAATTTAAATCATGTGCTCAAATTATAAATATTTGGTCTGTAATATCAAAATTTTAAAATTCATTCTATAAGGCATTCTTATCTTTAAAGTTCAACCTATCATAATTATTCTTCTAAAACAATTCTCAAAATTAAAATAACTTAATTTCCTCGATCTTTTCACGACCCACACCCGGTTTAGGGGCACGAGTGCGCGAGTACGTCCAGCTTACACCGCAGCATCGGCGGTAGAACGCTGTCTAGGTCAAGTAACTATCTAATCCATCTCACAAGAATACCCAACTCCATAAGGAGACGTGGATATCATAAAATAATGCTGGATACTCAATCACATAAACTAAGCACGATGAGATATCAAGGTAAGCAAAGAAATACAAGACAAGTCTAACGACAAAATAGTCATACCTGCAATCATTAACTTTCAATCCTCAAGTGTGTCAGAAACCAGTCTACTAAGGTCACAGTCTGAAAAAATATTTTCCAGTCAGGAAGGAGCAAAGTACATCTCTAAATAGCAGTTCTATATTAATGATATAAACTATGTAGCAGTTCTAGATGGAAATATACGAGAAGCATGTATAGGTACGAGACATAAAAGAAATACTGGAAATACTGTAAGTAAATGCAGGAGAAGAAATAATATGTCCATGAGCAAGAACCTATGAATAAGTGTATGAGTACTAGCTTTAACATGTGATCGGCTTGGGAACTTGATCAGGATGGTTATATGTGATTAGCTATGATTCATGTAAAGTCAGGCTAACCGTTGGTTAGCTATGATGCATGTAGAGGTCAGGCTAATCACACGTAACAACTATGGAGCATGTAAATGGTTAGGCCGCACCCGACGTGAGATGTGGGGTGAGCTATGATGCATGTAGAGTTGGGTATGATCACATATCTATACTAAAATACTCCCCTCCCCGACTGGTATAGTAGATCCAATCATGGTACGCTATGGCACGGGATTCCCTAGGGAGGTAGCAAGTCTCCCCGGGAATCAGTGTCTGTACATGCACAAGATAACAAGGAAACAAATCTTGTACAAGCTACACCATGAATAAGGAATAACATCTCATGACGAGATCCGTGTATACCAATCCGTGTAACCAACGTGTCAAGAGCATGTATATCTACACTAGATACAGTGAACATAGGAGATATCATAAATTAGAAACTAATCAGAGAATGTACTCGCCTTGGGTCCTTAGCTGTCAATACCAATGTCCTGTCCCAGAGTATCGTCTGGAGAATCCGACAGTCCTATAAACATATAATAATATTACTTGTATCAGATACTACACTAACACACAATAGAAATACACTGGCCTCAGGGCTATGCCAGGCATGGCTCTAGTCAACTAGGGTCATCTAGTAGGGATACGTATATAAATACACATTTACACTCAGAGTATATACCAATAAAAACATACATAATATATGTATAAGTGTCTATTAGTAATTGTACAAAATACGTATATGTGTATATACACTAATAGATGTATATAAATATATATTTTTATACCAAAATAAATATTTGTATATATATATCAATCAAACATTTTATATATATATATAACTAATCAAGAATGTATATAATGCCACCCTCCTCAAGGTGATCCCAAATGAAGTAGCAGTTCGTTCCAATGAGTCCGGAGCAGTCCAAATAGCTAAAAACTATATAAAAAAGTCCAAGATCGGAGTTCGGCACAAAAATCGAGATAAGGATACCGAGTCCTCAATACATAGAGAAACCTACCGGGGTTTAGCTAAGGTTAAGATTAACAAGTTAGCTAATAAGAGAAAATGGTCGATTGTTCGTAATCAAGGTAACACCTTAATTTAATGAAAATTATTTCGAAATTATTTTGAACAGTAATTACAAATAAAAGTTTATTTATAAAATTTAGAATTTATGTAAAGCCAATATATTTTTATATCTATAGTGAAATCGGTTACCAGTCCAAAAAAATAACCAAATTTGAACTAATTTTTATTATTGAAACTATTTCTTAAATAATAATATAAACCCCAACAAATTATTATATTTTTGCATAATCAAAACCCTTATAATTATTACGCAACTACTAATTACATAAAAACTAACTAATTACATATTAATATAACCAAAATTTTTACACATAATAAATAACTAAAATCATACATTATAAACAATAAACTAATTATATATTACTAAACTATATATAATTAATAAACTAATTATATATAATTAATAAACTAATTATATATAATTAATAAACTAATTATATAATTAAATAACTAATTATATAATTAACCTAATTTCCTTTGCTCACTCCCCACCCTGAGAAATCGAAAGGGACAGAGAAGGGAGGCTCACCTTGGGGTTTTCCGGCGTCGACGGTCGGGGAAGTCCTTCGAGGTCACGCGGCACAGCATCAACGGTCGAAGCTCGGCGGCGGATCTGCTGTGACGGCGGTCGAACTCGGCGGCGGCCACAGGCGCTCGTATCGAGGATGCGGCGGGTGCTCGGCTCGAGGCGGTGGCGAAGCTCGGCTCGACGGAGGCGGCCACGGCTCGACGGATCTGAGGCGGCGGCGGTGGAAACTCGAGAGCGGTCGACGGATCTGGCTGCGGCGGCGGCGGATCTTCGAGCTCGACGCGGCGGAAGGAGGGGACGACAGCTCTACTCAGAGGAGGAGGTCACAGTCGCCGGCGGCAGTCGAGATCTAGGTTAGGGTTTGGATTCTGTGTACGAGTCGGGGTTGGATCGTGTCCGGGGCTGGACACGATAGATTCGATGTACTGTGGACGTATCCGGGTGTTGGACACAGGGGTTTGAATGTACTGTATAGTGGTGGGTGTGTCCAGATGGTGTCGGACACAAAAATCTGGTTGAAATGTTATAAATTTGGACACAGGAAATGAATGGATACGGTGGGACACCCGGGGTCGGACCCGAGGCCAACACGGCTGACACGGTAATACTGGACACACGGACACGAGCACACAAATAAATGGTGATGGCTTGTTGGCTTGTGGAAATTTGTGAGGGCTAGCTAGGGTTTCTTGGGAATGGTGTGAGTGAGAGACTTTAAATAGGGAAAGAGGGTGTGGGATGAAGGGTGCGGATTGGCACAATAATGAATGGCCAAGATCATATATAAATGAGTTTTTCATGTGGGATAAATGAGGGTGTGAACGGAAGACGGTAAACTGGTAAATTTAATAGAAAAATATAATTAAAAAAATGATTTATGAGGCTTCCAAGGCTAACTGATTCCAAATTAGCTACTAATTAAACCCATATTTCAAAACCCTAGAAAATATGTAATTTATTTATTTACTATTCCAAAATGGATATGAAAATTTATTATGAAAACAACTAGTCCTTCAATAATTTTATTAAACAAATAATTTTATGATTTCAAGCCAATAAATATTCGAAGCTAGAGTATTATATATATATATATCATTATTTATCTATTTAATTTATAATAAATCGACATTTAGGAAAAATGATTTTTATAAAAGATTTTTAAATTACCTTCTAAAATCAAACATTGTTCAAAATCTAATAAAAATTTCAAGGAGAAAATATTTTATAAACTTGATATTTAAAATAAATTAAAAAACTAATTATTTTGGAAATTTGGAAATCGGAGGTTACAAGTCTACCCACCTTAGAAAAATTTTGTCCTCGAAATTTAAGGTTCTCAATAATTGCCTTTACTCATCATATTATTTCTATCAAATTTAAATTTCAAACCAAATAATCATGAAGTAATTCCATATTGTTATTTCACAACCTTTCAAAATTCTATAACATCATATTCCTGAAAATCTTCAAGTTTTTTTTAAAATTAAATCCCCTTTTTGTCATAATCTCCTCCAAAAATTTTAAGTTCGTATCTAAATACTCCAGGATTTTAATATCCAATCCTCCAATTGAAATCCAATCAATGCATCTTTATAAAAATTGTATCCCAAAATTTAAATTTTAACCACTAATCCATCAATCATCTTACTCCTCTAACTCAAATTCAATTGATGCTTATTCAAATCTAAATTCTCCTCCCGAGAATTGAATTTGACACCATTCCATTAACGATTTTATTTCCTGATTTTCTTTTTCCTCAAATACTCAACGATGCGATACTTTCAGAATCTTCAATGCAACATTCATAATATAAAATTTTAAATTTCTATCTTGCAATCAAATAGAAAAAAATAATAATTTCCCAAATTTTCTCAAATTTTAATAATCAATCATATCAAGACCTTCCTAAAATTAATAAATCCTCAATTTTGCCCTGTGAATTTCTTAACTCTCTAGTTACGTTAATGTTTATCCTCGAATTTCAATCATACCTCAATTTTCGCAAAATCATTGATCCATCAACTCTGTTATAACAACCCCTAAATTCTTTATTTAAATTAATGCTCATCCACAATTTAATCGTCTTGCCCATTTTTGTCAGTCATAACCTTGTCATAGATCTTTGCTATGGTCAAAACCCTAATGATCATGGTTTAAGAAAACTCTACCTACAGCCATACAATTTAAGAAAAATATATAGGTCATGTATCTCTTGTCATGGTATTTCAGTCTCTGTTAAGGTGTACTACTAGTTATATCATAACAAAAAAATCATGAATACGAACTACAGTATTAGGAAAATCAATCAATCGAAAGACGGAAGAAGGAATCATTAGGAGGGAAGAAAGAACCTGCTAACATATTACTTGTAGTATCTACTATCTCTAACAAACACTTAACTCTAGCACATTTACTAACTAATTCCTTATTCATGTACACTGGTACCCATATCAACTAATCCTTAATCCACAAGATCCATGAATATATCCGTATTGCACACACCTATCTATTAATACCAAAATCTAATACCAAGAACCTCTAACACGATTATAGGTCAATTGGTGCATGTAAAGTTTGATACCTCTATCTCTTTAGGTACCCCTGTTCTACTTTAGTACACCCACTACTAGTTCTCGTTCCTACTATAATTGTCTATACTATTTGCTCTTATCACTCAAGTGCACACCAAGTGTAACACACCATACTAAGTACTGCTCTTTCCAATACAAATTTAGATGGACACCCAAGTCAGTCTGCGGTGCCATCTCAATCATGCTCAAGTCATCATATCCTTACACATGTATATCATCTACTCATATATTAATATTCATATCTCTCATCTACCATAAAATTAATCCTCAAAATAATCGTCAAGGTTTAACTTCTCGAACAACTTTAAAATAATGCATATACCTCCTCAAAATCAGATACTCAACATCGAAATAAAATTTAATCACGTCTAAAATCTTTGTAGCCTTAACCATGTTTATTGAATTCATATTTGAAAAAAAAAATTTAATGACACAATCTCATCTCCTCAATAATTCTCAAAGTTTAAAATTCATTTCCACTCTTTTAATTTATAATCCACAAATTTACATATAAGTGCTCACGGTCTCTAATACTCGAGGTGCACTCAATACCTCTATTGTCTACAACTGTGTACTAAATTTGTACTGCCCGAATCACTTGCACTATTACCTCCAATGATCAAAGTTATCATCACCTGTATTTTCTTTCATGATTTTCAATTTATGTCAACTGGTATATTATCTGATTATCATCACACAGAGTGCTTACTGTTATTAATGTTATTCTTGACTAATCCTCGATATAGAATCATTAGCACTCTTGGTATTATATCACTAGCTTCATTAATGGATCATCTCATCAAGCTCATTAGAACTCATGATTACCTGTATCTTCTATAACACTCATATTTCTTTACTCTCATGGGCATGCATATGGTTCCTTATCTTAATTGATGTATATGTATTTTCCTTTAACCTTTTACAGCCTGTTAAACTAATCTGTGATACGTCTCACCATTTTCATTACCAATTCCAATATTTCTCTACTCATGACACCTCATTATAACTCCTCATGCATATAAATTTCTTTACTTTTAACATATCTGATATCAATCATCAAATTGAACGTTATGCTCCATTAATCCTTAACACAATTCCTTGATACCTAATTGTTTACATAGATCACTCAATTACATAATCATGATTATCCAGGACGGGTATATTGGCTCTGATACTAACTCTGAGAACTATCACTAATACTCTATGCTCTCCTCCTACTCTCAGTCTCTAATGACACTTATCCCAGAACCATTGTTACAAGGTACTATGCTAAGGTTAACTCTAGGTTAATGCCTACTGCTCACATGTCCAACTAAGAAACACTTACAAACTCACAAGTCACACTCAGTCAAACTAATACAAGACACAACCAAAATTGCAAGTCACTAATTATCACACTAACAAGGATCCTTAAAGAAATAAGGCTCAAAAGAACTGGGTTAAGGACTGAAGGTATCTTTACTGCTAGTAAAAAAAAGAAGCGATGGAACAAAGTCCTGAAATAACAGAAATAGATAAGTCTTGAGATGATACTTTAAGAACCAATTTAAGATACAACCTGATAATCATACACGTCTGTCTGAAATTATGACACTCAGAATCCTCGCCACGCCAGTAAGCATAGATACGATAAACGATAGGTTCCGTAACTAAGGTATGCAACTCTATAATCATGTCATCTAGAATCCTCGCCACGCCAACCGGTATGGCTGCGAGAGACTCTAAGTTTCATAACTAAAGTATGTACATCCAAGTCAGGTTCCTACGTTCTCGTCATGACAGCTAATATGGCTGCGATAAATTCTAGGTTCTATAACCAAAGTAGACGTTACCTTTCTCACTGTCCTCATCAATATATGTCATCAGATGATACCGTAAATTTTATCCCGTAAAATTCATCTCAATATGAAATTAACTCAACAACGATACCAAGAATTAAATTTAACAACTGGTCAACAGAAATAAACTCAACAATGATACCAAGATTTTAATTTAATAACTGATCAACAAGAATCAAGTTCAATAACAACAAGCGAGAGCGGACGGAAACAAGGAAAGATTTAAATTAGAAATTATAATAAGATTCTCAAGGGGTCATCCCAGGAATCTCTCAAGAATTTTTGTGATTGAGTATCCTCTCTCATCCTAGTATCATATGTCCTATATTCTATCGCAGGCACGCAGTAGTACAACTAAGACGTCGCACTATCATGATATCGCACAACTTGCGAAGTCTGACCTGCATGGGCCACCACTAAAAACGTGTCACGACCCGCACCCGGTTTAGGGGCACGAGTGCGCGAGTACGTCCTGCCTACGCCGCAGCATCGGCGGTAGAAGGCTGTCTAGGTCAAGTAACTATGTAATCCATCTCACAAGAATACCCAACTCCATAAGGAGACGTGGATATCATAAAATAATGCTGGATACTCAATCACATAAACTAAGCACGATGAGATATCAAGGTAAGCAAAGAAATACAAGACAAGTCTAACGATAAAATAGTCATACCTGCAATCATTAACTTTCAATTCTCAAGTGTGTCAGAAACCAGTCTACTAAGGTCACAGTCTGGAAAAATATTTTCCAGTCAGGAAGGAGCAAAGTACATCTCTAAATAGCAGTTCTATATTAATGATATAAACTATGTAGCAGTTCTAGATGGAAATATACGAGAAGCATGTATAGGTACGAGAAATAAAAGAAATACTGGAAATACTGTAAGTAAATGCAGGAGAAGAAACAATATGTCCATGAGCAAGAACCTATGACTAAGTGTATGAGTACTAGCTTTAACATGTGATCGGCTTGGGAACTTGATCAGGCTGGTTACATGTGATTAGCTATGATTCATGTAAAGTCAGGCTAACCGTTGGTTAGCTATGATGCATGTAGAGGTCAGGTTAATCACACGTAACAGCTATGAAGCATGTAAATGGTCAGGCCGCACCCGACGTGAGATGTGGGGTGAGCTATGATGCATGTAGAGTTGGGTATGATCACATATCTATACTAAAATACTCCCCTCCCCCGACTGGTATAGTAGATCCAATCATGGTACGCTATGGCACGGGATTCCCTAGGGAGGTAGCAAGTCTCCCCGGGAATCAGTGTCTGTACATGCACAAGATAACAAGGAAACAAATCTTGTACAAGCTACACCATGAATAAGGAATAACATCTCATGACGAGATCCGTGTATACCAATCCGTGTAACCAACGTGTCAAGAGCATGTATATCTACACTAGATACAGTGAACATAGGAGATATCATAAATTAGAAACTAATCAGAGAATGTACTCGCCTTGGGTCCTTAGCTGTCAATACCAATGTCCTGTCCCAGAGTATCGTCTGGAGAATCCGACAGTCCTATAAACATATAATAATATTACTTGTATCAGATGCTACACTAACACACAATAGAAATACACTGGCCTCAGGGCTATGCCAGGCATGGCTCTAGTCAACTAGGGTCATCTAGTAGGGATACGTATATAAATACACATTTACACTCAGAGTATATACCAATAAAAACATACATAATATATGTATAAGTGTCTATTAGTAATTGTACAAAATACGTATATGTGTATATACACTAATAGATGTATATAAATATATATTTTTATACCAAAATACATATTTGTATATATATATATCAATCAAACATTTTATATATATATATAACTAATCAAGAATGTATATAATGCCACCCTTCTCAAGGTGATCCCAATTGAAATAGCAGTTCGTTCCAATGAGTCCGGAGCAGTCCAAATAGCTAGAAACTATATAAAGAAGTCCAAGATCGGAGTTCGGCACGAAAATCGAGATAAGGATACCGAGTCCTCAATACATAGAGAAACCTACCGGGGTTTAGCTAAGGTTAAGATTAACAAGTTAGCTAATAAGAGAAAATGGTCGATTGTTCGTAATCAAGGTAACACCTTAATTTAATGAAAATCATTTCGAAATTATTTTGAACAGTAATTACAAATAAAAGTTTATTTATAAAATTTAGAATTTATGTAAAGCCAATATATTTTTATATCTATAGTGAAATCGGTTACCAGTCCAAAAAAATAACCAAATTTGAACTAATTTTTATTATTGAAACTATTTCTTAAATAATAATATAAACCCCAACAAATTATTATATTTTTGCATAATCAAAACCCTTATAATTATTACGCAACTACTAATTACATAAAAACTAACTAATTACATATTAATATAACCAAATTGTTTACACATAATAAATAACTAAAATCATACATTATAAACAATAAACTAATTATATATTACTAAACTATATATAATTAATAAACTAATTATATATAATTAATAAACTAATTACATATAATTAATAAACTAATTATGTAATTAAATAACTAATTATATAATTAACCTAATTTCCTTTGGTCACTCCCCACCCTGAGAAATCGAAAGGGACAGAGAAGGGAGGCTCACCTTGGGGTTTTCCGGCGTCGACGGTCGGGGAAGTCCGCCGAGGTCACGCGGCACGTCGTCGGCGGTCGAAGCTCGGCGGCGGATCTGCTGTGACGGCGGTCGAACTCGGCGGCGGCCACAAGCGCTCGTATCGAGGATGCGGCGGGTGCTCGGCTCGAGGCGGTGGCGAAGCTCGGCTCGACGGAGGCGGCCACGGCTCGACGGATCTGAGGCGGCGGCGGTGGAAACTCGAGAGCGATCGACGGATCTGGCTGCGGCGGCGGCGGATATTCGAGCTCGACGCGGTGGAAGAAGGGGACGGCAGCTCGACTCAGAGGAGGAGGTCACAGTCGCTGGCGGCAGTCGAGATCTAGGTTAGGGTTTGGATTCTGTGTACGAGTCGGGGTTGGATCGTGTCCGGGGCTGGACACGATGGATTCGGTGTACTGTGGACGTGTCCGGGTATTGGACACAGGGGTTTGAATGTACTGTATAGTGGTGGGTGTGTCCAGATAGTGTCGGACACGAAAATCTGGTTAAAATATTGTAAATCTGGACACAGGAAATGAATGGATACGATGGGACACCCGGGGTCGGACCCGAGGCCAACACGGCTGACACGGTAATGTTGGACACACGGACACGAGCACACAAATAAATGGTGATGGCTTGTTGGCTTGTGGAAATTTGTGAGGGCTAGATAGGGTTTCTTGGGAATGGTGTGAGTGAGAGACTTTAAATAGGGAAAGTGGGCGTGGGATGAAGGGTGCGGATTGGCTCAATAATGAATGGCCAAGATCATATATAAATGAGTTTTTCATGTGGGAAAAATGAGGGTGTTAACGGGAGACGGTAAACGGGTAAATTTAATAGAAAAATATAATTTTAAAAAAAATGTTTTAAGAGGCTTCCAAGGCTAACTGATTCCAAATTAGCTACTAATTAAACCCATATTTCAAAACCCTAGAAAATATGTAATTTATTTATTTACTATTCCAAAATGGATATGAAAATTTATTATGAAAACAACTAGTCCTTCAATAATTTTATTAAACAAATAATTTTATGATTTCAAGCCAATAAATATTCGAAGCTAGAGTATTATATATATATATCATTATTTATCTATTTAATTTATAATAAATCAATATTTAGGAAAAATGATTTTTATAAAAGATTTTTAAATCACCTTCTAAAATCAAACATTGTTCAAAATCTAATAAAAATTTCAAGGAGAAAATATTTTATAAACTTGATATTTAAAATAAATTAAAAATCTAATTATTTCAAAAATTTAGAAATCGGAGGTTACAATCTTATCTTACTTGATAACCTTCGTAATCACCGTCTAAGATCTTCATATAAAATTTTAGCTCAAGTTGACAATGCAACTTCATTCCAACTTTCAATTTATCAATCATTCATAATCACATGGCTATAATTTTTTTTCTCAATAATTCAATAGTGCTTACTAATCCTCAAAAATCTTAACACAAAACCTATCACATGTGATATGCCCTTAATTACAGAAGATAGTCTCAAAGTAATGTGATTGGCCTATGGGATATATCTAGTACTATCCATGTATCAAACTTATATCAAGCATGAGCGTTCGTCTTTCCAAAATAAGGAAATACAAAAATCATCAATAAAGAGTCCAAGGAGGAAGCAATATGATACAAGTATGGGGTTCAAGGGCGATTGAAGAATTCAAAAGAGAGTTGTCAAGGAAGTTGTGGATTGAAATCTTATTTTTGATAAATTTCTATTCGCATGCTCATATCAGTACAGTTATGTAACCGATACAATATGCTCTGACCTATCTAGAGGGCAAGTATATTTTTCTAACAAGCTAAGTCAATTATATCTCAGTCCATGTAAAGTAGTCATGAGAAGAGTGAACCCAGTGCACTAAGGTTAGCCAGACCATAATACACTGATTCTGATTAGATAATGTATTAGTATGATGCCCCAATAATACATATGTCATAAACAAGCTCGATAAAAAATAAGTGTGCACAACTAGGCTGTAATAGCAGCATGAGTCAAGATTGTCCAAATAATATAAGTATGTGAGTTTATGATGAATAATAGTACAAAAGTTCAAGTTCATCAAAAATCTAAGACTCGATCGGTGTTTCTGCCTCTACAGTTGCCATGCTAACTTCTCGTCTAAGTCTCTGGTAGACCAAATGGGGGCATGGCATCTAAAGCTCTATAGTCTGAATAAACACTATCTTCTTATGCTAGCATATAGTTGGTGTCATTCAATTACACTTTATTAATAGGTCAAATGGACTATGGGATACTAGGTTTTGAGGCATGCTACCCAACTTACGAGAATCAACTAATACTATAGCTGCCTTGAGGGGATCCTATAAAATAACTTTATTCTTGTAAATAAAGTAGAAACTCTTATTGGAGTATACGAGGAAAAGATCTTAGTACTTATTAGGGTATCCTATTGCATTATAAACGAGACCTGGCTGACCTATTGAATCAGCTATTTGTTCAGAAAGAGATTTAGCAAGGGAGAAGTACGAACTCCTCTATAGATAATGGTCATCTTAAGTCTTAATCATAGTGCTTATAAAACAAAAGTGTTGATATTAAGAATGGAGAAGTTACTGGCTCTCAAGTGATAGAGGATATAACCTTATTGAGATATGTGAAACAGATTATTTGATTTGGAACTAGGATAATCATAAAATTATAATCTAAATGAATAACTTAAACTATCAAGTTCTAATTACTAAGCACAAAAATTTAAAAATTCAAGATTAAAAAATATAATCCTACCAAACTATATATCCTAACAAAAAAGAAATCACTCGGCCTACCATTAGAATGGTAAGGTGTCACAATTTGAAAGATGAAGAATTTTTTTTTCATCGCACAAATAGTTAGTGTTAAGATTTCGGAGAAACAATATATGAAAGTAAATAGAGAAACTCTTGATAATACCATGGTTTCCTAAGAGAAGGTGGTATGCTAGTCTCTGTGTTCGAGGTATGATCAAGAAAAAGGTTCTAATCATTTAATAGATTTTAATCGGTAAAGAGCCATGACAATTGATCTATGATGGAGGGAGGGATTAACTCAAGAAGGGAAAGTATATAGATAGTTGGATAAGATGACATTGTCAGTGGCTCATGAAGACTCAAGTTTGACTCAACGGCGATCATAGATTCTAGAAGATCTACTAAGTTGAAGGTAGGGTACCCTTTCTCTTACTAAGGTATTGGTTCATTCCTCTTGGTTTTCTAAGGTACTGCTCTGCTAATATCAAGATAAGAATCTAAATTTATAGTTCTCTTATATTATTACACTATGAAGGTTAGGTTTAGTCCTAATATTCTACCTTGGATTTCTGTTAGTTCCTCAATACTACGATTAAATAATATGGTCAAATTTCTAACTAATCCTAGTAGTGTCTATAATACTCTCAAGTCATTCCTAAATATATCAAGGGATAATGGTCAATCAATTTATATGTATTGGATGCTAGAGTTCTTTAGGTATGCTAAACTTTTGGGAGCTGCTAATATTCTAATTTATTTTAGGAGGTATGCTATCATAATTATCTTCTAAAAACAAGGATTCCTATATTCTGGCAGGAGGCTATACTCAAGGAACTATTAGGAAAGTATATTTTAATAGAAAGAGGTGAGGAAACAAGGATACCGATGTCAAAAGAATTAAGCGAGTACAATTTTGAAGGTCAAGAAAGGTAGGTGAGTTCAAGAATTCGGAACAGAAATAAAGAGAAAAGTCAAATATGTGGATGAGATCTTATACTCTAATCCTATTTGCAGGCTTGCTTGGTACAGTAACATAACCAAGACAATATACTCTCGAGCTGCATGGGCCACCACTAAAAATATGTCACGTTCCAGTCCCAAAATACATAGGACTAGGAATACGTAAGCATGCCAGCTGTATGTACATGGTAACTCCAATATATGGAAACCATGCACATACGTACTCTATTTATGAATAATAATAATAATAATTCACAAGTGGTATATAACTTCATAAGTCACATGCAATACTAATCTTATCCACAAAATAAAATAGAAATATATAACCCAATATGGCAATGTACCAACTAGAAAAATAGTCGAGAAGAACTAGTAGTCGGGTGGAGATAAATCCACTACCAACTAGGATATGAAAAACAACAAAATAAGTACATCATCTAGTGATCAAGAAGCTTTAAGGAAAGACGTCCACGAAAGATAAAGAAATAGCCAGTCCTGATCCGTGCTCCTGCAAATAATCATGATTTTCTATACCTCGAAAGGGTGCCAGGTCCTTAGAGGGACATCACAAGTATAAAAGAAATTGACATACATGAAAGTAAAGTAGTAAACAATAAATAGGGTAACTAAACCACCTATGTGATATGCACTCGAGACATCTCTAATGGCGCATGAGGGGGAAGAAATAGAAGAACAGTCGTCCCACTAGGAGTTCCGTAGAACTTGGGGGTTACACAATTGTACCATTTTTACAGTACAATACGAAAAAAAAATCCCATACGCTCATTAGCAGATTTTTTCCTCCCAATGAACTATCCGAACCGTATACGCAGTGTAGACATAATGAAATGACGTCAAATAATATCTAAAAAACCAATACCAACTACCAACACAAGACTCGAACTCTCGTACCGATGATCAGTCGACATGCTAGTCCATGCACTCACTCGCTCAGACAGTGATCGTGTTTGAAACAGTATCAGGTCAGAAGATACCATGTATTTTTATAATATACCAGGTAAGTCAACTACTTCTAAGATGCGTGCATACAACTAAACAAATAAAAACTAGGCATAATATAAACTGAATAATACAATCAAGCAAGGTGTACTTGCCTTCCAAGCCAAGCTACGAGGACAACAAATCTGGTTCGGAGTATTCCACAGAAATGTCTCGAACACCTACCAATTAATTATTACTCCAATTAGACTCTTATTCTTCTAGTCAAATTAAGTTATTATTGACACCCTCACTTTTTTAACTAGGGATAGTTTGGTAAATTGGCATGGGTAAAATTTTTTTAGTAATAAATATTTAATTGGTGTGTTATAGAAGTTATTTCATGATTGTATTAATTATTTGATTATTAGTTAGTTATAGGTTAAGAGTGACTTGTATTAATTATTTTGCTAGAGGCATAATTAGACTTGTCATGACAACTAGTGAGCCTAACTTGGACCCAAGCCCATTAGACCTTTCTCACTAATTAACTAAGGAGAATTAGCTTAATTATAATTAGTTAGAGACTTTCAAAATTAACCTTCCTAATTATTTCTTATAATTCACCATGTAGGGGTAACTTGGACCTTGTAAGTAACTTAGGGAATGGAAGAAGTGACCAGCTACTATTAGAGGGGGTTCTCCTCTCATTTGTATTTATTTTAGATCTTGAATTAGATCCCCAATTTCCCATCCTTCCCTCTATTGAAATTTTACTCAATTAACCTCTATTTCCTTCTCAAATTTATCACTCTTGGAGCTTTAGAGCTTAAGAAGCAAGGAGCTCTAGGAGGAGGAGCTTTAGAACTAGAGATTGTGTCTGGAACATGTCCAATTATATTTTCATTAGGAATCCATCTCCTAATTGGTAATTCCTAAATTTTTCTTTTATTGTAGCTTCTTAATCATGTATTTGACCATTAGGAATGATCCCATGGCATAGGGCTACAAATAGGAATAATTTTTAGGCTAATTGGTTATGTATTATGAACTCTACGTGTTTAATTATGTATATTTTAGGAGAATTACGAGTTTGACACCTTAATTGTGTGTCATAAGACCAATTAGATCTAATTAGACTTAGATCAATGTTGTGAGAATAGGTAAGTGTCTACAAATAGATACGTGCAGGCCGTATCACGGTATTTTGTGATACGGTGTAATACAGAGCTCAATTTGGGTGTTTGGTGCAATTAATCCTCGATTCCCATTGTAACAAGTTGTATTAGCTATTATACTATATATTTGATATGTAGTAATGGTTATCATGGAGAATTTAGAGTTTTGGCTTTCCAATTAGGAGTGTATCTTAGTGTATCGTATATTCCCTACCATATGTTTGGTTTAATAACTTAGTGTGGTATGAAGAGTGTGTGTTCAGATATTGGGAGTTGAGAGTGTGATGTGCATCACAATGGAGCTATGTTCAATGTATTTAGAGTGGGGGTGCTTATGAGTACCCGAGCAATGGTGGTATGGGCAAGTATGAGTGCATATGTGTGATGCATCAGTTGGGAATGTTGGTGTTGAGTATTAGTGTAATTCAAACGAGGTATGATGATATGGATATTAGTGCAAAATAGAGACAGTCAAGTAATAACATGGTATTGAGGGCTATCGCAGTTGTTATGGTTAAGGTAGTAGATGTTGGTGTAGGCGATGGGGACTGCACAGACCTATGCTCGGGTTGCTACTGCCTGTGTGCATTATAGGGGATGTTCAAGGTATTTGGGTTAGAAATAAGTACACAGTTATACACTTGTTGTTGGCAGCAGTGCTGCTGTGCACATCAGTGCATGGCATGTGAGGCTTGAGCCAGTCCAAGGTAAGTGGAAAGATGTATGATGCAAGTACATAATTTGACGTTAGTGTTTATTGTATTGATGGTTGCAGTGGCATGTGAGTGTGAGTTGAGCTCGTGCTAAACAGCTAGGAGCAACAAAGAGACTCGGGTATGTGTGTAAGGATGGAGAGATTAACCACAACTGAAATAGCAGTGATGAAGGTTTGCAGATTTGTGGGGAAACTTGATTAACTAAGGGAGGGTGACTGGGTTATAAGATAGGGGTATCTAGCAACTAAACTTCATAGTGTACAAATTATACTAGTGTCAAGTTTACACCGTGTTCAGGTATCTTGATGTATACATGTATGAGCTTGGTGGCTCGAGTGCCTGGGCAAGGAAGCGTGCCAGCAAGGTATGTATTCACACATGTGGCAGGGAGACAACAACTTACCATGTTGGACCACTGAGATCAAGATGGAGAATGCATGTATCAGGTAAGTGCAGCATACTAGTCTCAGGTATTTTGTTTGGTGTATCAACTAGTGGTAAGGGTTTAGGATTACTAAACAACAACTGTGGCATTAACACAGCATGCTAGAGATGTGAGGTTAGTTAAGTTAGTATCAGTTATAAGTTGATAAGTAGATTGGAGTATCAGTTATCAGTTAGTAAAGTTAGAACATATTCATGTTAGTTAACACCTAGTGGAAGATAAGTTAATTTGTATGATAGTATAAGTATACCAGTTAGTGTATTAGTTAGTTAAGTTAGTAATAGTTGATAGTAAGTAACAATTAGAATATAGTACCTAGAATATCATTTTGAGATACCAGTTAAGTTAGTGTATCAATTAGTTATCATTAGTAATATTAATATTAAGTTTTGCTACATAGTCTAGGAATTAGCTAAGGTATTACTACTACACTAAAGTTTGGCATAGAATAGCTTATATAGACTAACTAACTAGTATTGGACCTAGAAATAACTAGTTTGACTTAAGTTAACTATGATTGACTCGGTTTGACCTAGTTTAGCTAGAATAACCTAGATATGGCCTAGAACCTCATATTTGATGCATTTTAGCTAATTATCAATTATTTACACCCTTATTGACATAACATTCATATCTAGTTGTGTGTGACACCAGCTCGGACACTGAGTTATCTCTTTTTGCTCAGGACCAGAGGCGAGTATATCTCTTTGTTAATTTTTGTTTCTCACGACCCATACCCAGTATAGGGGCATGGGTACATGGGTACGTCCAACCTACGCCACAACATCGACGGTAGAACGCTGCCTCAGTCTTCTATACTATCTAACATCTCACATAATATATATATATATATATATATATATATATATATATATATATATATATATACCTGTCATGCTATCTCAACTCCAAATGGAGGAGCAATATGATGATATAATAAAGGGTAGTCAATACTCAATCACATATAAAACTAAAGAAAGATTTAAGCACGATATGGAATAGAAAGAAAAGAAGTGAAAGTCTCAATACATTACAGGTCCAACTCAACATCTAACACAACTTAAGATCTCAAAATAATAATACAATCCAAAGTCTAACTAGAAAAAACTACTACATGATATGGAAATCTAAATGGCCTCAGTATCTGACACTACATCCTCAGGTGACATTCCATCTGTTAGCTCGTAGTAAGTGAGACGCATCCTCACTAACCAGTCATCTGAAAAATATATCCAGTCAGGATTAGAGCGAAGTAAAACCCAATAATAGTTCCAAGTTAATTGATAATAACTATAAACAGAAATAGAGAATATAATACAAGACGAGAATCAATGAACAATATTATACTATGGTAGAAGAAACAGGTAAACAAGAGAAATATGGTATACACTGATCACAATGAAATAGAATAAGACAATAAAATAGAATATGGTGAAGAACTATAACTATACTAAGTGTTTGAAATACTAGTCTGATATGTGATCGGCTTTGGTTAAACATTGTCCACTTAAAGGTTGGAAAAATATTGTCTAACTTAAATATTGAACATTGTCTAGGCTTTGATCACATATCTAGCTAACACTTTCCCTTTCTCCGACTAGTATAAAGGATCCAACCATGTCATTACGATGCAAGATACTCAAGGCATAGTAAAATATTAAATATTGAACATTGAACATTAAACATTGAGCATTGAACATTATCTAATATTAAATATTATCTTTTAACCATATGAGAACACGAGGAACAATGAAACTATAAATAATATCCCATGACTGATCCATGTGTATACTAGTCCATGTACCAATGTGTCAAGGGTCATGTAAAATTTTTCTAAATACTTGCATTATAGTAATTATCAAATAAAAACTATTAGAGAATGTACTCATTTGTAGTCAAGAGCAATGAATGTCAAACTGTGTCCGAACTAGTATCACACAGACCTATATATGGAATATTATATTAATACAAGATTTTGGAATAAAAATAAGTTAAACTAGTCAAATTTGGTCATAAAGCTATTTCTAAGTCAAAATAGTCAAATTAGGTCAACTCTAGGTCAAACTAGTCAAATTTGGTCAAACTAGCTATTTTTAGGTTGTATTGGTCCATTTCTAGGATATTGGGTCCATACATTATGTAACTAGGCTATACTAGCTATGTTAGGATACTAGGATACCAATAATATACCATATCATAAGATAGGTAAATTATTAGATATGAAAATACAATAATATATATATATATATATATATATATATATATATATATATATATATATATATATATATATATATATATACAAGATAAAAATATATAGTACCTCTAGCTAAACTAATGCTAAGTGGATACCTTGGCTTTTAGCCAAATATGGTATCACACTACCTACATACCCCTCTTGATACACAAACCCAATACCTTGAGTATAAGCCAATACCTTGACATTACCTTGGTATCACAAGGTAATCCAATATCTAGCCATACACACCTCACTATACACTAACAAGCATTTATACTCATAACTTATATCAATACTATACCAAACTAACATACTAACATACTCATTAGGTATTCAATACCTATACCCCACTATACCTCAACTCTAATTACCTTGGTGTAACTAAAGGTAAACTAGAAATAATATTAACCAATACTAATACTTAAGCTAACTAGTGTTTAAATATATATATATATATATATATATATATATATATATATATATATATATATATATATATATATAACTTAACAATATTAACTAACTTAACTATTCATTAAGTCAACTAACATTACTAACTAACAATTGATATGTACTAACTTATCTCAACTTATAAATGCATTAACTTACTCACTCTAATATACTTATATACTAACTTATATATATATATATATATATATATATATATATGTATATATATATATATATATGTATATATATATATATATATATATATGTATATATATATATACATATATATATATATATACATATACATATATATATATATATATATACATATATATATATATATATACATATATATATATATATATATACATATATATATATACATACATATATATATATATATATATATATATATATATATATATATATATATATATATATATATATATATATATATATATATAACTAACTAACAATATTAACTAACTAGCTTATCTACAACTTAATCTCTAAGCACCGCTATACACTGCTACTTATTACTGCTGCTTCTGCTTTTTGCTGCTGCTGTCTCAACTTATAAATGCATTAACTTACTCACTCTAATATACTTATATACTAACTTATATATATATGTATATATATATATATATATATATATATATATATATATATATATATATATATATATATATATATATATATAACTAACTAACAATATTAACTAACTAGCTTATCTACAACTTAATCTCTAAGCACCGCTATACACTGCTACTTATTACTGCTGCTTCTGCTTTTTACTGCTGCGGCTGCAGCTTATTGCTTTCTGTTGCTGCTGCAGCTTGCTACTTCTGCTGCGCTTATTGCTTCTTTAGTGCAGCTGCTTATTGCTTTCTGCTTCTGCTGCTGCAGCTTATTGCTTTATGCTTATCACTGCTTATCCGACTGCTTATTGTTCCTCCTAGCTCACATGCACACATACCCATACACTCACTCACATATATCTATACATATACACTCACTTATACACACACACACACACACACACACACACACACACACACACACACACACACACACACACACATATATATATATATCATATAACAATTATAAATACAATACTCTAATAGTTATAACCAAGGTAGATTGAATTGGAATGTAAAGTATCAAAAACGTGGAGTGCACCGTACCCGTATCAAACTTAATCTATGATACGCTTGCGATATGGCTCCACTGTAGAAGCATGAAAAATACGCCGGATGGCTATACGCAGCATATTGTTACAGAGCAGCGTAAACAGAGGCCTTCAGAGCCATCAAGCGTACAACAGAGCTTTTTCCGCTAAACACAGCATAAAATATAAGCTCAAAGGACCATCCACGTAAGACAGTACGTCCAAGCTGCTTCAGCGTAAACATGGTGCTTCATCGACTCCTGGGCATAAAACCCATCCTCTTTCAACGCAGCATTGAAGTGTACGAGAGACGTTTCGTATTCTCCGAAGTGAACCTGTCAGATCCTGCAATGAACCTGACGTCTGGACTTCTGACAAAGGGATACTGCTCGACTACCCAGACGACGGCTATAATGATGGCACCGCACTGCGACCCAGGCTGTCATTTACCGCCATCTCCTTTGCGTAAACTGCTTTTACGTGCACGAAGGGATACACTGCCTTGTTTTACACAGGAAGACATGAGCTGTTTACGCTCTGCAGTAGGCAAACCGACTGCCACATCAAAAGCTGCACTCCGTACGGGGCTCGAGACACGTCTCTACGTCCAATGCACAGAGCGATGACAGTTGCTCGAGGCACGTCTCTACGTCTAATACACAGAGCGGTGACAATTTTTCGAGGCACGTCTCTGCGACTGATGCACAGAAGGGCTGCAGACCTTCAAAAACACGTCTCTGTATTCAATGCACAGGATGGTGGCAAATCTCTGTATTTAATGCAAGAGATTTGATTATTTCTTCAAAAGCCGTAATTCCGGCTAAGACGTCCACATCAGCACTCTGGCACGGTACGCAGCGGCTTCTACGCCCATTCAGCTCCTGTGCTCACTCGGCTTCTACGTCCATTCGGCTTCAACGCCTACTTGGCCTCTATGACCACTCGGCCTCTATGACCACTCGGCTTCTACGCCCACTCGGCCTCTATGACTGCTCGGCTTTTACGCCTATTCGGCTTCTATGCCTGCTTGGCTTCTACTCCAAGGTGACAGACATTTGCTTCTACGCCTACCTCTTCTACACAAGGTGTCACGCCCCAGTCCCAAAAATACGTAGGACTAGGACACGTAAGCATGCCAGCCGCATGAATATGGCAACTCCAATATATGGAAACCAAATCCACACGTACGCTGTAATATGAAAATCAATCCACAAGTGGTATAAACATATGTCACAAGTCATAGGGTACAATCTAAATCTCATCCACCAAAATCATATAGAAATAAATAACCAGTATCTATGAACTAGATCTCAATAAGAAGTACCTAAGGATGATAGTTGGATGGAAACAAATCCACTACCAACTCAAATGGAAAAGTAATACAATATGAGTACAACACAATCAAACAATATAAGTACCAGCTACCAATCACGGCTCGAAGAGAAGGCATCCACGAAGCATCTATATCCTTCCAAATTTGCGCTCCTGCAAATACTCAAGAACAGGTACACCTGGCAGCGGACCAGGTCCTCAGAGGGACATAACAAGTATACTTAAACACATGCCAATAAAGTACTGAAATAAATATCCAATGGGGTCGCCTAACCGTCTAAAGTGAATGCAGTTAAGAACAACTTTCCCCACAAGTGAGCTATCTGGCTGAAAACTGAGATTTGGCATGGTTCTCTTTTGAAGATCCAGGGGCCTAAAAGGCACGTCGTCTTTTGAACGCCGGTGGCCCGCCTGATAGTACATAATATATAGTGGTCATCATGACCCGTATCTCCAGCGGAGAATCCGGGCGTACAGGAGAAAGTGCAAAGGAGCTCAAATGCGGTACTTGTTGTTCTCCCCACCCCATGCTCTAAGCATGTCACATCCATGACACGATTTGGTCCATAGCCTATTCTTAGTATCCTAGCCCAATCCTGCAACCAAACAAGGACAAGGATGGGACCACCGTACTACAATAGGCTATGTCCATGGACCTCTAATAACTGCCAAGTCTTCTAGCATGCAAAGTTTCTAACAGCAGTTATTCCTAACGCACGTCCCACACGTACAGGAGGCCAGACCTGTCACGCAGTCCGTGATCTATATGAGACTCACACTCGTGTAACAACTGTGTCACGGCCAATGAACCTAATGGTGCTACATGATAATGGGGTAGTCTCATGAACAAGGTCAATGCAATACATAAATAAAAATATATCGCGACGTCACCGTCGCGAGCATTTTATATAATAATTAAAATATATGAACTAAAGACAGAAAAATAAAGATGCGTGCAACATATGGAATAAGAATAACAGTACAATGGCAAGGTATACTTGCCTGGCAAGAATCTGTAAAGTGTACGCGCCCAAATGTCCAATACACAGGACCAGAAGCTATGGCCACAGAACAAATATCTCCGGATGCTGAAATAAATATCACCAACATTTTCGGAATGAGCAAAATAGCTAAAAAGCACATCCCTTTCGTCCAATTTGGACACAGGGGCAAAACGGTAATTTCGGACAAAAGTAGGGTCCACGTGTGGCCCACTTTGCACTGAAAAGCGTGCCGAGGGTAACAGTCTCTAAATGGGACAAACTATGGGTCAAACAACTCTAGATGTCAATACGAACCCAACGGTATGTCCAAATTTGGATTCCGATGAGCCGAACAAAATTTGGTCCAAAAAGTCAACTGTGGGGCCCGCCAATTGGCGATCTGGTCAACCATCTCAGAAATGCGTGAAATTTGGGTCACAGGACCAGCGCGTTACCACGAGTCCAGTGGCACAAGTTTCGTCGTAATCTGACAAACGTGCACAAAATACGTGCGAGTTCCACAAAAGTGGCGACACGAAATGTGTCCGCGGATACGGCCTGATTCCGGCGCGCTCACGCGTCCGAATCAGTCCCCATAAATTTTCACGTGTCCCGTTATGCTGCGTGCACCATTCGGTACACTTGGCACACGGCGGGGCGGTCCCGTTTGGCGGGGCACGCTCTGATCTCCAACTTGTGAAAAACCGAAAAAAGTGGGTGCGCGTAGTTTTGTGACGAATATAATTTTCTCCACAGCGACTAATAGCACAGGGTTATTTTATAGAAAATAAACTAGGTCATGCAATCTACAGGTATCACAAAGAATCATCGAATTTGGATCTCTGTGGTGGGAGATACGAACTCGGCAATATGGTTGGTCATTCTGGAATTCTGCGATCCCAGAATTGGGTCTGTCCGTACCGACTTGGGCGCTGTTTTTCACCTAGGGGCACACGTTATCCGAGGTTGACTACAAAATAGGTATGGGAGAGGGTTAAGGGATGATCATACCTATGAAGACGGAACAGCGTTTGGTCGAGCGAGTCGACGGGAAATCACGCCGGAGCAAAGGTGCCTCGAGTGAAAAACTGCAGGGCGCGATGTCGGCGTCGACGGGATGGTTAGATTGCTTGGCGGGGCTTCTCTGGCTGTGGTGACGGCTCTAGATGGGAAGAGGAAGTCTGGAGTTTCTAGGTTAGGGTTTTAGAGAGCTATTATATATATATATATATATATTAGGAGAAGAGAGAGAGGTGGACGGGTCCGCGGGGTGAAGCCGTTGAATCAAGGTCTCGGGTTGGGTTATAGTTGGCTGAAGGGGTGCGGATCCTGGGAAACAAGTGGCTGAAGGGTGAATTGCAAGTAGTAGTAATGAAATAGGAATAGTAGTAGTAGTAATTCTTACTTTTATTATTATTAAACTTAATAAATTCTTATTTAATTAATCTTATACTTTCTTTTCTTTATAAAATATATATATACATATATATATATATATTTGTATATACATATATATATATAAACTCATAAGAAAAATTTATAGATTAGGGTAATGCACATCTTTAGGCTAGCAACAGCTCAAGGGGTCTCCTACATGGAATAAATTCCGAAAAATTTCTGATGGTCCCACAAGTCATCTAAGTGCCCGAACACCTAACATAAAAATTATTAAAAATCTATTTCTCCTATTTAGCACATAATTACCATGATTAAATTATTAATTAATAATAAAAAATAATAAATACGATTTTTTTGAAATAGGGATTTTACATTCTACCCAACTTATAAAAATTTCGTCTTCGAAATTAAAATTAAGCCACGATAGAATGCAAGGATGGTCTAAGATTTGCATTGTTTAAAATGCAAGGCTAGGTTTAAAGGGGTGGGCGATGTTGCACGTTGCACATCCCAAAAAAAATTCATGGAAAAATCCATATGAGCGAAAAATAGGTTTCTTCAGGGGTCATGTCCAATGGTGTGGACACATAAATGCTCTTTTGCATAAGAGCGTCCAACAATTGGAAAATTGCACAAAGGTGGAAATTGGATGATGGGCATGTCTAGGATAAGGGTGTGGAATTTGTAGGAAGGCAGTGGCTAGTGACTTGCTCCATTTATCGGAGCACGGTAAGGCGTGTCAAGTGATATCATGTTGTAAAACTAAATAAAATATCGTGTTCTATTTCTAAGTGGATTCGAGCTAGCCTCAGTCTCACTATCTAAGCCGAGTAGGTCAAATTCTTAGGTGAGGGGGTTTCATAATTCAACCAACTTAAGACAATGTCGTCCTCAAAATTGAAATAAGGCAGAATCGGTTAATCCTTTACGTACAATAAGGCAAGTCAGTCGCAATCTTCTTGCGATAACTAAAATCCTAATCATATCCATTACAATCACTTCTAGGTTAAGATGACCACTGCTCCAATCAAAATTTAGCCTATGGTTATCTCTTCTCCCCTTGTTTCAAATTATCCATATCCACATAACATCTCCAAGATTTACATACGCATATAACTTTTACCTCACGATCTCTAACTATCATAATCTCCTTTAGAACTGGTTTGAGTCCAATATATTCCCATTTTCACTTATAAAATTTTGTATGCCTCAACTCTTTAAATTCCATTCACATCCTCATTATTTCAAATATGTCGTCCAACCAAAATTTTATTTCTTAATTCAAATCGCCAAATTGAAAAATAATTTAAATGCAGTCCACCAATATTCAAGTCTGAAATTCTATATTTATCCTCTAAATTCAAATTGGTGGTTCTACCTTCATTGTTCAAAAATTTAACTCATGCAATTAAGGTATAAATATTGGGTCCTCAATATCAATTCATTGGTCCTCATCATTTTAGTCATCCTTCTAAATTTCTCAAAATTACAATGGCTTGAATCTCTCCCAATCTAGTCTTACTCGATCATAATCTAAGAGAAATTCCTCCCGAGTTGACAATGCACTACTACCCAACTTAGAATGTACCCATCTATAACATAAGGCTATATACCTTAAGAAAATATCCCTTAATTTATTTACTCATGTCGTTCAATCCTCGAAACTTCAACGCCGATCATATCACATATGATATGTCCTTAATTACGAAAGAATAATCCTCAAGTATGTGATCGGCCTATGGGGTATATCTAGTACTCTCTGTGTATCAAACTTATACCAAGCACGAGGTTTCGTCTTTCCGAAATAAGGGAAGACGGAGATCAATAATAAAGAGTTCAAGGGAGAGGTAATAGAATAGAAGTATCGGGATCAAGGCGTTTAAATAATTCAATGGGAATTGTCAAAGCAGTTGTGGATTGAAATCCTATTTTGGTAATCCTTTGTTTGCCTGTTCGTATTAGTACAGTTATGTACTGATACGATACGCTTAGACATGTCTAGGGCAAGTATATTCGTCTACTAATCTTTACATATCCCAATCCACGTAAAGTAGTTATGCGAAGGGCGAACCAAAATATACTAAGGTTGTCCAGACCGTAATACACTGATTCTGATTAGACAATTATATCAGTAGGCGTCCCCAATAATACATGTCTCATGATCAAGCTCGATAAAAAATAAGCTTACAAAGACTAGGCTATAATAGCAGCATAAGTCGAGGTAGCACAGAAAATATAACGCTGGATTATGACGAGAGAAGTTACAACTAATTCAAGTTTGCAAAAACAAAAACAACATAAGCAGCAATAACAAAGACTCTACAATCTCTACGGTTAACATATTAATCCTTGTCTAAGTCGATAGTCGACAAAGTAGGGGTATGAGTCTCTAAGTTCTATAGTCTGAATAAACACTATCATCTTATGTTAGCATACAATTAATGCCATTCAGTTATACTTCATCAATGGATAACAAGGGCTATATGATACTAGGTGGTGAGGTATACTACCCAACTTATAAGAATTAAGCTAATACTGTGACAGTCTTAATAGGGTCCTACATAATAATCTTGCACATGTACATAGAACAGAAACTCTTATTAGGGTCTCCTATTGCATTATATAGGTAAGGGTCACCTTAAGTCCTAATCATAGTACTCATAGAACATGTGTCAATCGTAGGGATAGAGGAGTTACTGGCCGTTAAGGGGGAAAGGGGTCTAACTTGTATCGAGGTGAGGGTACAAATTACACGATTTAAAAACTAAGGTTTAATCATTGGTCACAATCTACAAAACAACTTAAACTTATCAAGTTCTAACTACCAAGCAAAAAAATTCACACTCAAGGCCACAACTATAATCCTAGCAAACTATGAGCCCTTAACAAAGAAGAAAATTACTTGGCCTACTATCCGAAGTGTCAGATGGCACGAGTTGAAAGATGAAGAGAAGAAACGTAATTAGCCGTCGCATAATAGTGAGCGCTATGGTCGCAGGGAAATAATATATAAAATAAAGATAGAGGGCTCTAGATAGCATCATGATTTCTAAAGGGAAGTGGTACGCTAGCTACTATGTTTGAGGTATGATTAGGGAAATATTCTATGTATTGCTCTTGGCCTTCTAGGGTACTTGTCTACTAATAATAAGACAATGTCATAAGTTTTATAGTTCTCTAATACTATCCAATTATGAAGGTTAGGTTCAGTCCTAATGTTCAATATTGGTTCTCCATTGGTTCCTCAATACTAGGGTCAAACATTATTGTAAAACTTCTAACTATCTCTAGTAGTGTCTATACTACTCAAGTCTTCTTAATACATCAAGGGGTAATGGTATACCAATATAAATATAAGGAGTTCTAGGGTTCACTAGATTTTTTAAACTTAGTGGTGTGTCTGTATTCTCGTTGTATTCTAAATAGGTGTGCTACCATAATTATCATCTAACAACAGGAACTTCTATATTCTAGGAGAAGGCTATACTTAAAGAACTATTAGGGAAGTACAGGAATCAAGCATGATACAATTGTTCAAATAGAACAGATAGGTGGAAGATGAATCATGGTTAATTGTGGATGAGATCCTATGCTCTAGTCCTAGGTACAGGCTTGTTCGGTACAGTAACGTAACCGAGACAATATGCTCTCGACCTGCATGGGCCACCACAAAAATATGTCACGCCCCAGTCCCAAAAATACGTAGGACTAGGACACGTAAGCATGCCAGCCGCATGAATATGGCAACTCCAATATATGGAAACCAAATCCACACGTACGCTGTAATATGAAAATCAATCCACAAGTGGTATAAATATATGTCACAAGTCATAGGGTACAATCTAAATCTCATCCACCAAAATCATATAGAAATAAATAACCAGTATCTATGAACTAGATTTCAATAAGAAGTACCTAAGGATGATAGTTGGATGGAAACAAATCCACTACCAACTCAAATGGAAAAGTAATACAATATGAGTACAACACAATCAAACAATATAAGTACCAGCTACCAATCATGGCTCGAAGAGAAGGCATCCACGAAGCATCTATATCCTTCCAAATCTGCGCTCCTGCAAATACTAAAGAACAGGTACACCTGGCAGCGGACCAGGTCCTCAGAGGGACATAACAAGTATACTTAAACACATGCCAATAAAGTACTGAAATAAATATCCAATGGGGTCGCCTAACCGTCTAAAGTGAATGCAGTTAAGAAGAACTTTCCCCACAAGTGAGCTATCTGGCTGAAAACTGGGATTTGGCATGGTTCTCTTTTGAAGATCCAGCGGCCTAAAAGGCACGTCGTCTTTTGAACGCCGGTGGCCCGCCTGATAGTACATAATATATAGTGGTCATCATGACCCGTATCTCCAGCGGAGAATCCGGGCGTACAGGAGAAAGTGCAAAGGAGCTCAAATGCGGTACTTATTGTTCTCTCCACCCCATGCTCTAAGCATGTCACATCCATGACACGATTTGGTCCATAGCCTATTCTTAGTATCCTAGCCCAATCCTGCAACCAAACAAGGACAAGGATGGGACCACCGTACTACAATAGGCTATGTCCATGGACCTCTAATAACTGCCAAGTCTACTAGCATACAAAGTTTCTAACAGCAGTTATTCCTAACGCACGTCCCACACGTACAGGAGGCCAGACCTGTCACGCAGTCCGTGATCTATATGAGACTCACACTCGTGTAACAACTGTGTCACGGCCATTGAACCTAATGGTGCTGCATGATAATGGGGTAGTCTCATGAACAAGGTCAATGCAATATATAAATAAAAACATATCGCGACGTCACCGTCGCGAGCATTTTATATAACAATTAAAATATATGAACTAAAGACAGAAAAATAAAGATGCGTGCAACATATGGAATAAGAATAACAGTACAATGGCAAGGTATACTTGCCTGGCAAGAATCTGTAAAGTGTACGCGCCCAAATATCCAATACACAGGACCAGAAGCTATGGCCACAGAACAAATATCTCCGGATGCTGAAATAAATATCACCAACATTTTCGGAATGAGCAAAATAGCTAAAAAGCACATCCCTTTCGTCCAATTTGGATACAGGGGCAAAACGGTAATTTCGGACAAAAGTGGGGTCCACGTGTGGCCCACTTTGTACCGAAAAGCGTGCCGAGGATAACAGTCTCTAAATGGGACAAACTATGGGTCAAACAACTCTAGATGTCAATACGAACCCAACGGTTTATCCAAATTTGGATTCCGATGAGCCGAACAAAATTTGGTCCAAAAAGTCAACTGTGGGGCCCGCCAATTGGCGATCTGGTCAACCGTCTCAGAAATGCATGAAATTTGGGTCACAGGACCAGCGCGTTATCACGAGTCCAGTGGCGCAAGTTTCGTCGCAATCTGACAAGCATGCACAAAATACGTGCGAGTTCCACAAAAGTGGCGATACGAAATGTGTTCGCGGATACGGCCTGATTCCGGCGCGCTCACGCGTCCGAATCAGTCCCCACGAATTTTCACGTGTCCCGTTATGCTGCGTGCACCATTCGGTACACTTGGCACATGGCGGGGCGGTCCCGTTTGGCGGGGCACGCTCCGATCTCCAACTTTTGGAAAACCGGAAAAAGTGGGTGCGCGCAGTTTTGTGACGAATATAATTTTCTCCACAGCGACTAATAGCACAGGGTTATTTTATAGAAAATAAACTAGGTCATGTAATCTACAGGTATCACAAAGAATCATCGAATTCGGATCTCTGTGGTGGGAGATACGAACTCGGCAATATGGTTGGTCATTCTGGAATTCTGCGATCCCAGAATTGGGTCTGTCCGCACCGACTTGGGCGCTGTTTTTCACCTAGGGGCACACGTTATCCGAGGTTGACTACAAAACAAGTATGGGAGAGGGTTAAGGGATGATCATACCTATGAAGACGGAACAGCGTTTGGTCGAGCGAGTCGACGGGAAATCACGCCGGAGCGAAGGTGCCTCGAGTGGAAAACTGCAGGGCGCGATGTCGGCGTCGACGGGATGGTTGGATGGCTTGGCGGGGCTTCTCTGGCTGTGGTGACGGCTCTAGATGGGAAGAGGAAGTTTGGAGTTTCTAGCTTAGGGTTTTAGAGAGCTATTATATATATATATATATATATATATATATATATATATATATATATATATATATATATATATATTTATATATATATATTAGGAGAAGAGAGAGAGGTGGACGGGTCCGCGGGGTGAAGCCGTTGAATCAAGGTCTCGGGTTGGGTCATAGTTGGCTGAAGGGGTGCGGATCCTGGGAAACAAGTGGCTGAAGGGTGAATTGCAAGTAGTAGTAATGAAATAGGAATAGTAGTAGTAGTAATTCTTACTTTTATTATTATTAAACTTAATAAATTCTTATTTAATTAATCTTATACTTTCTTTTCTTTATAAAATATATATATACATATATATATATATTTGTATATACATATATATATATATATATATATAAACTCATAAGAAAAATTTATAGATTAGGGTAATGCACATCGTTAGGCTAGCAACAGCTCAAGGGGTCTCCTACATGGAATAAATTTCGAAAAATTTCTGATGGTCCCACAAGTCATCTAAGTGCCCGAACACCTAACATAAAAATTATTAGAAATCTATTTCTCCTATTTAGCACATAATTACCATGATTAAATTATTAATTAATAATAAAAAATAATAAATACGATTTTTTTGAAATAGGGGTTTTACACAAGGGATACCTACTTACGTAGCTTCTATGCCGTGATCTTCGTAGCGATTATACGCGTTATGTCCCTTAGTTGGACCCGCGTCACACGCTCATTCAAAGGATCATCTATACGCAGGCATTGGTTATTTTAACCGTTGTGTAAAAGGGTGCTTTACTTTCCACTCCTCGGTTTCTATACCGACAGAGTGGTCACTGTCACTAAAACTCTATAAATAGAGACCTCTATCAATGAGGAAGAAGGTCGACAAATTGGAGGGTCAGAGGAATTGGTCTAAAAACCTCCAAAGAGATCGAACCACGGGTCAAAACTTTGAAAGAAGGATCGAACAAGGTCGAACTTCCAAGAAAGATCGAACCAGAGGTCAAGAGAGAGAGAGAGAGAGAGAGAGAGAGAGAGAGAGAGGAATACGGAGCTCAGGAAAAGTGTAGGGATCGACAACTTTGGCATCATGCATCCACCCTCTTCTGTAACCTTCGAAGCTGCTTCCTGTCTTCTACGACACTTATTCATCATCGTGTGGTCCAAGGGCTAAAGTGATCGACTGCAGATCAGACACCTATAGCAATATTTATCCAGATTAAATAAATTGTACTCCCACATCCTCGTATAGGATCGAATTGTACAAGTTTGTTTGTAAACCAAAGAAGGCGGGTTTCGTGTAAACCCCATCTTGAATACATTTTTATTCTTTCGTTTTCCACCACAAACAAGATGGCGACTCTGCTGGGGAGAATCTTTCTCTTCTGATGAGGAAGTAATTGCTCAACACGATGCGATATCTGTAGGAATCGTGAAGAAGACACTGGTCGTCCAATTCGACCAGTCTGCCTACGAAGACATGCTTCGAACCGGGGGTAGCTCTCACCCTCTCTCCGTCCAAGACAATAGGAAGCTGCACAAGGTCTGGATGCCCAAGACATCCTCTACCATTCCTGTGGACTCTCCGATCTCTCCGACCAATGAGGTTGTAGCATTGCTCCCTCCGTGCCCCGCACGTAAAATTCAGTCTCCCGCTACACGCGGTACAGACGAAACTTCGGGCAAAGCCTCAGCGCTAACCCAGAAGTGTCCACTGCGCTCTACGCGTAGAAACCAGTCTCCCGCTACGCACGGTACTGTCATGACCCGTACCCGATGTAAGGATACTAGTCGGAAACAACGCCCAGCCTACGCAGCAGAATCGGCGGTAGAACGCTGTCTAGATAGTCTATCTAAAGTAATGAACCACCAATAATGATAGAATACTCAATCACAGAACTAAGATAGAATGAGCACGAATCAGATAAGAATAGAATAGTCATCATACAACTCATGAGTTTAAAATAATACATCAATGAGTCTGAAGAGTAACAAAAAATAAGCTGGAGACAAATCCAGTACAAAAGAATACTATCATACTACAAAGCTACACTCCAGGGTCAACTGTCTCAGTTGGGATAAGTCCCTCTTGAGCCAGGGTCTCCGAATCTAAACCCACAACATCCTGGGGTCCATAATAGGTAGGGTACTCCTCAGTGTCATCTGGAAAAATATATCCAGTCAGGAAAGGAGCAGAGTACATCTCTAACAGCAGTTCTAATCCATGATAAAAACTATGTAATAGTAAATAGCTGTGGATAAACAAGATGCACAAAATAGATACAAGAGATATATAGACAATAAGTAAATACTGGAAAGAAATACAATAATGAACAATATGCAAATGAAATAATAATACTAATGACTAAGTGTGTGAGTACTAGCTTAACATGTGATCGGCTTGGGCAAGATACAATGCGGCCTGGCTAATCATACGTGCGGTGCATGATCAACACTATTCGCTTACCAATACTTTATTCAATAGGGATTTGATCACATATCTATACTAATACTCCCCACCCCCAACTGGTATAATAGATCCAACCACGGTATGCTATGGCACTAGATTCCCCAAGAAGAGAGTGACTCCTCCCGAAAATTGATGTCTGTACATGTACAAGATAACCAATGAAACAATACTTGCACCATATACACCATATACCAAGGAATAACATCTCATGACGAGATCCGGATATACCAATCCGTGTAACCATAGTGTCAAGAGAAATATGTATATCTACACTAGATACAACGAACATAGAGGATATCATAAATGAGAAACTATCAGAGAATGTACTCGCCTGAAGTCCAATAAAAAGTCTCACAGATGTCTGACTTGGTACCTCGAAGACCTAGATATAGAATACCACATTAAAACAAGGTCCCGGAAAGAGAACAAGTCAAACTAGTCAACTTCTAGGTCAAAAAATCAATTCTAAGTTAAAAGTCAACTATGGTCAACTGTAAAGTCAACTAAAGTCAAACATGGTCAAACCAAGGTCAACCTCACAAGACATCTATATAAATAATATAGAATAAAATACACAATTAGGAATCAAGGTCTTGATCCCAATTGGTACCCACACAAAGTATACTAATAATACAATATAATACACTCTAATATAAATTATATACAAACCAATATTTATACAAATAATATAATATATTACTACTAGTATTATACCTCACAAAAACACATATATATATAAGATATATAAATCAAAATACATATATATATATAAAACAATTTAATAACTATATACTTATATATATATATATATATATATATACATATAAACTTACATAATTAAATATCAATAGTTACATAACACATGCACATATTAATGTATGTATTTTACATGGCTAGAAGCACACATAAAAATACATTCATTAATATCCAAATAATTACATAATAAATATAAATAATATAATTACACATTTAAACACATAAATATATTTTACAAAACCTTTATGTATAAATTATTTTATTAACATAAGTACATATATAATTGCATACAAGAAAGCTACATACATATATTTATACACCATATTAGAACACATAGAAATATTTATAGATCTATACTACAATAAATACCATAATAAATACACTAAAATAATATATAATATCTATTTATATTTACTAGTTATAAATGAAGAATTTAAAGCATAATTAATTAGATCTACACATAAACACACCAAATTGGAGAGTATCACACCGTATCCCACTAGATCTAGGATACGCATGTGACACGAGTCCAATACACAACCAATTGTACCCCGAAGGACACAAACAAGTCACAAATAATATTTATGAATAAATCAAAGTGTCAAAAGTAGATCTATGTGTCCGTGTCAAAATACGACATGTACAAAGCCCCGTGTTGGAGGAAAACCCCCAAAATGACACGTATCACCAAATAGTTGGGATACGAACCACATGTACCCAAATATAGACACGACACAAGCCCCAAACACATAAGCACATGCCCAATTGATCTATAGGATCAATTGACACACACAACAAAATATAAATTCGGAATTCCATCCAAATTGACACAAAAAGCACCATAACTTTCTCCATGGGTCTCCTATGAACACAAAACAAAGTCCTATGGGTAGTACATACATATAGGTTGATTTTACATGATTAAATCTCAGATTTAGAAGCTATTTTAATGGAAAAAACTGAATTATACCTATTGGGAGATGGATTCCCAATGAAACATCCAATTGAGATGAATTTGCTTCCAAATTGTAGATCCTTGCTCCTCTTTGTAGATCCTTGCTTCCTCCTTCTAGATCCTTGCTTCTCAACTTTCTAATGGTGAATTGGGAAGAATTTGGAATGAATTTGGTGGAGAATTGGAATTGGAATGGAAGGAATTTGGGAGTGGGAAATTCTAGATCTAGATTTGAAATGAGAATGAGAGGAGAGAGAAATTTCCCCCCTCTAATATAGGCCGGTTATGCCCCCTTCCCCAAGCAATTATAAAATGTCCAATGTACCCCTTGGGGCCTCTCATGAAGAAATAATTAAGGAAGAAAACTTCTAGTCTAATCATTTAATTAATTTAATCCATCTCCTTAACCATGGGCTTTCTAAATGGGCCAAATCTAACTATTTAATTCATGTTGGTCCATGGGTCCAAACTACACTAGTTGGGTCTACTAAAATAAGTCCAAAATAATTAAATAACATCCAACAACAATTAAATAATACAACAAAAATTATTTACCATGCACAATATTTATTTAAATAGGAAATTACTAAAATACCCTTTTTCCTAAAATATGGTAGTGACAAGTCTACCCTCCTTAAAATAATTTTGTCCTCGAAATTTAAAGATGAAAACTACCCCCAGAAAATCACAGAACAGAACTAATGAATCACAACTAACTAATGAACAAAACATAACAATGAACAGAACATAGCTAGAGAATTAACATACCTCAAGGTACAAACAAATATGGATAACGCTCTCGTATGTCATCCTCTCTCTCCCAGGTAGACTCTCCCGGAGAGTGATGCCTTCATGCGACACATACCAAAGGAATAGTCTGGTTCCTCAGCACCTTCTCTCTCCGATCCAGAATCTCAACTGGCTGCTCTGGATAGCTAAGAGTAGGGCCCACCTCTATCTCTGAGTGATCCAATACATGACTAGGATCTGCCACGTATCGTCTCAACTGCGACACATAAAACACGTTGTGCACTCCCTCCAATGCAGGTGGCAAGTCTAGTCTATAAGCAACTGCACCGACCCTCTCTAGAATAGTGAAAGGTCCGATGAATCGCGGACTAAGCTTTCCGCCTCCACCGAAGCAAATCGTGCCTCGTGTCGGAGAAATCCTCAAAAACATCAAACCACCCACCTAGAACAAAACACCATCTTAAGAACTTAATCTATAACAAACAAGAACAAGCACAAACAAAATCTAAACTATACCTCAAACTCCAAAGGTCTTCGATGGCTATCGGCCCAATACCGCTGTCTGTCCTGCGCCACTCGAAGTCTGTCTCTGATCAACTGAACCTTCTCTGCTGCCTCCACAACCATCTCTGGCCCAAGCAAAACTCTCTCTCCAACATCGTCTCAAGACAAAGGAGTACGACACCTCCGACCATATAGAGCTTCAAAAGGTGACATCTCTATACTGGCCTGGTAACTGTTGTTATAAGCAAACTCTACCAAATGGAGATGGTCCTCCCAAGAACCCCCAAAATCTAGTACACAAGTGCGCAACATATCCTCGAGAGTCTGGATAGTCCTCTCTGACTGCCCATCTGTCTGGGGATGATATGCAGTACTGAACTTGAGCTGAGTGCCCAAACTCTCCTGCAAACTCCTCCAGAAATGAGAAATGAAACGACTATCTCGATCTGAGACTATGCTGACGGGAACTCCATGTATCCTAACGATCTGCCTCATATACATCTCTGCCAGCTTCTCCGTAGACAAACCCACCTTGAAAGGCAAAAAGTGGGTCGACTTGGTCAACCTGTCAACAATGACCCAAATCGCGTCTTTCCCTCCTGGAGATCGTGGAAGTCCGAACACAAAATCCATAGTAATGTGTTCCCACTTCCACTCTGGAATGGGTAATGGCTGAAGTAAACCTCCTGGCCTCTGCCTCTCGGCTTTCACCTGCTGGCACACTAAGCATCTGGATACAAACTGTGCCACTTCCCTCTTCATGCCATACCACCACACACTCTCTCGCATATCCCGATACATCTTGTTAGCACCTGGATGTATGGAATACTGAGAGCGATGCGCTTCCTGCAACACCTTCTCACGCAACTCCCCACTAGGCACACACAATCTAACTCCATGCCTCAAAGATCCATCCTCTGAAATAGTGAAATCATCCTCCAATCCTGCTCTCACCTGAGCTCTGATACTCCTCAAAGATACATCATCATACTGTGCTGCCTTGATCCTGTCCATTAAATCTGAGTGTATCTACAATCCCCACATCTGCATAGCACCACCAGAAATAATCACCTCAATGCCCAAGCTCTCCAAGTCCTCCAACAAATATCGATTCTGCGTTAAGAACATAGCTACCGGATACCTGCTCAAAGCATCGGCAACTACATTGGCTTTCCCAGGATGATATTGTAAAGAGATATCAAAATCCTTCATCAGTTCCAACCACCGACGCTGCCTCATGTTCAACTCCTTCTGCGTGAAAATGTACTTCAAGCTTTTGTGGTCTGTGAAGATCTCCACACGCTCTTCGTACAAATAATGTTTCCATAACTTCAGGGCGAATATGACAGCTGCCAACTCCAAATCATGGGTAGGATAGTTCTTTTCATGAGGACGCAATTGCCTGGATGCATAGGCAATCACTTTCCTATGCTGCTGAAGAACAAAACCTAAACCCTTTCCCGATGCATCACTATAAATAGTGAAACCTCCGGACCCTGATGGCAACGTTAAAATAGGAGCAGACGTCAACCTCTTCTTCAACTCTTCAAAAGCAACCTGGCAATCCTCCGTCCAAATAAACTCCACATCCTTCCTTGTGAGTCTGGTCATCGGCTCGGCAATCCTCGAAAAATCTTGCACAAACTTCCTGTAGTAGCCTGCCAATCCCAAGAAACTCCTGATCTCTGCTACCGAACTCGGAGTCTTCCAAGATTCTACTGCTGAAATCTTCTTCGGATCCACTGAAATACCATCACCAGTCACAACATGCCCCAAGAATTCTATCTTGTCCAAGAAAAACTCATATTTGGACAACTTTCCATAAAGCTTCTCCTTCCTCAGCACATCCAACACAATCCTCAAATGCTCCTCATGCTCCTCCGGTGTCCTCGAGTATATGAGTATGTCGTCGATGAACACCACCACGAACTTGTCAAGGTACTGGTGGAACACCTTGTTCATCAAGTTCATAAATACCGCCGGTGCATTAGTCAAACCAAACGGCATCACCATAAACTCGTACTGACCATACCGAGTTCTAAAAGCAGTCTTCGGTATGTCCTCCGGCTTCACCTTCACCTGATGGTAGCCTGATCTCAAATCTATCTTAGAAAATACCTTCGCACCACTCAACTGATCAAACAGATCATCAATCCGTTGTAAAGGATACTTATTCTTGATAGTGAGATTATTCAAAGCCCTGTAATCAATGCACATACGCACCGATCCATCATTCTTCGGTACAAACAACACCGGGGCTCCCCATGGTGAAGAACTCGATCTGATAAACCCCTTATCCTGCAATTCGTCCACCTGCTTCTTCAACTCGACCAGCTCGCTGTTGTTTACTCTATAGACATGCTGCAAAATTGGTTCTGCACCTGGCACCAAGTCTATAGAAAATTCAACATCTCGATCTGGTGGCAATTCTGGCAATTCCTCAGGAAACACATCCAAGAATTCTGCTATCAACGGATGCGGCAACTCCTTGTCTTCCACCATAGCTCCACAAATAATGCCTTCTTCCTGCTCCGCAGCTCCTCTAGCAAACTCGAACTCTGGCTCTCCTGGCGAACCAAACAAAACTCTACCTCCTCTACAGTCTATGCTAACACGGTGCCTACTCAACCAATCCATCCCAAGTACAATATCGTAGCTGGGAAGTGGCATTACAAGTAGACACGCACTCAACTCCCGGCCTCCCAGAGTAACTCTCCGATCCTTGCAAATATCATTAACCAGGATAATACCTCCCCCGGTCATGATCTTGCAACTCCTAAGCAAAGACTCAGCTACCAAACCATGCTTTAGAGCAAAAAAAACAGATACAAAACTATGGGAAGCACCACTATCAAACAAAGCTAAAGCTGGAATGGAATCAAGAAGAATAGAATTAATATGGCACAAGATGTAAGACATCAAGGAAAGGACAGTTTAAGGGATCAAGTATCAATGTCAAAGGAGAATAGTTGAATCAAAAGAATTTTCCTAGATGTGATTGAGTATCTCAGCCTATATCCTATATCCTATCGCAGGCTCGCAGTAGTACAACTAAGTTATCGTACTACCACGACATCACATACTTGTGAAGCTAGACCTGCGTGGGCCACCACCAAAAATGTGTCACGACCCGTACCCGATATAAGGATACTAGTCGGAAACAACGCCCAGCCTACGCAGCAGAATCGGCGGTAAAATACTGTCTAGATAGTCTATCTAAAGTAATGAACCACCAATAATGATAGAATACTCAATCACAGAACTAAGATAGAATGAGCACGAATCAGATAAGAATAGAATAGTCATCATACAACTCATGAGTTTAAAATAATACATCAATGAGTCTGAAGAGTAACAAAAAATAAGCTGGAGACAAATCCAGTACAAAAGAATACTATCATACTACAAAGCTACACTCCAGGGTCAACTGTCTCAGTTGGGATAAGTCCCTCTTGAGCCAGGGTCTCCGAATCTAAACCCACAACATCCTGGGGTCCATAATAGGTAGGGTACTCCTCAGTGTCATCTAGAAAAATATATCCAGTTAGAAAAGGAGCAGAGTACATCTCTAATAGCAGTTCTAATCCATGATAAAAACTATGTAATAGTAAATAGCTGTGGATAAACAAGATGCACAAAATAGATACAAGAGATATATAGACAATAAGTAAATACTGGAAAGAAATACAATAATGAACAATATGCAAATGAAACAATAATACTAATGACTAAGTGTGTGAGTACTAGCTTAACATGTGATCGGCTTGGGCAAGATACAACGCGACCTGGCTAATCATACGCGCGGTGCATGATCAACACTATTCGCTTACCAATACTTTATTCAATAGGGATTTGATCACATATCTATACTAATACTCCCCACCCCTAACTGGTATAATAGATCCAACCACGGTATGCTATGGCACTAGATTCCCCAAGAAGAGAGCGACTCCTCCCGATAATCGATGTCTGTACATGTACAAGATAACCAATAAAACAATACTTGCACCATATACACCATATACCAAGGAATAACATCTCATGACGAGATCCGGATATACCAATCAGTGTAACCATAGTGTCAAGAGAAACATGTATATCTACACTAGATACAACGAACATAGAGGATATCATAAATGAGAAACTATCAGAGAATGTACTCGCCTGAAGTCCAATAAAAAGTCTTACAGATGTCTGACTCGGTACCTCGAAGACCTAGATATAGAATACCACATTAAAACAAGGTCCCGGAAAGAGAACAAGTCAAACTAGTCAACTTCTAGGTCAATAAATCAATTCTAAGTTAAAAGTCAACTATGGTCAACTCTAAAGTCAACTAAAGTCAAACATGGTCAAACCAAGGTCAACCTCACAAGACATCTATATAAATAATATAGAATAAAATACACAATTAGGAATCAAGGTCTTGATCCCAATTGGTACCCACACAAAGTATACTAATAATACAATATAATACACTCTAATATAAATTATATACAAACCAATATTTATACAAATAATATAATATATTACTACTAGTATTATACCTCACAAAAGCACACATATATATATAAGATATATAAATCAAAATACATATATATATAAAACAATTTAATAACTATATACTTATATATATATATATACATATAAACTTACATAATTAAATATCAATAGTTACATAACACATGCACATATTAATGTATGTATTTTACATGGCTAGAAGCACACATAAAAATACATTCATTAATATCCAAATAATTATATAATAATTATAAATAATATAATTACACATTTAAACACATAAATATATTTTATAAAACCTTTATGTATAAATTATTTTATTAACATAAGTACATATATAATTGCATACAAGAAAGCTACATACATATATTTATACACCACATTAGAACACATAGAAATATTTATAGATCTATACTACAATAAATACCATAATAAATACACTAAAATAATATATAATATCTATATATATTTACTAGTTATAAATGAAGAATTTAAAGCATAATTAATTAGATCTACACATAAACACACCAAATTGGAGAGTATCACACCGTATCCCACTAGATCTAGGATACGCATGTGACACGAGTCCAACACACAACCAATTGCACCCCGAAGGACACAAACAAGTCACAAATAATATTTATGAATAAATCAAAGTGTCAAAAGTAGATCTATGTGTCCGTGTCAAAATACGACATGTACAAAGTCCCGTGTCGGAGGAAAACCCCCAAAATGACACGTATCACCAAATAGTTGGGATACGAACCACATGTACCCAAATATGGACACGACATAAGCCCCAAATACATAAGTACATGCCCAATTGATCTATAGGATCAATTGACACACACAACAAAATGTAAATTCGGAATTCCAACCAAATTGACACAAAAAGCACCATAACTTTCTCCATGGGTCTCCTATGAACACAAAACAAAGTCCTATGGGTAGTACATACATATAGGTTGATTTTACATGATTAAATCTCAGATTTAGAAGCTATTTTAATGGAAAAAAATTGAATTATACCTATTGGGAGATGGATTCCCAATGAAACATCCAATTGAGATGAATTTGCTTCCAAATTGTAGATCCTTGCTCCTCTTTGTAGATCCTTGCTTCCTCCTTCTAGATCCTTGCTTCTCAACTTTCTAATGGTGAATTGGGAAGAATTTGGAATGAATTTGGTGGGAAATTGGAATGGGAATTGAAGGAATTTGGGAGTGGGAAATTCTAGATCTAGATTTGAAATGAGAATGAGAGGAGAGAGAAATTTTCCCCCCTCTAATATAGGCCGATCATGCCCCCTTCCCCAAGCAATTATAAAATATCCAATGTACCCCTTGGGGCCTCTCATGAAGAAATAATTAAGGAAGGAAACTTCTAGTCTAATCATTTAATTAATTTAATCCATCTCCTTAACCATGGGCTTTCTAAATGGGCCAAATCTAACTATTTAATTCATGTTGGTCCATGGGTCCAAACTACACTAGTTGGGTCTACTAAAATAAGTCCAAAATAATTAAATAAATCCAACAACAATTAAATAATACAACAAAAATTATTTACCATGCACAGTATTTATTTAAATAGAAAATTACTAAAATACCCTTTTTCCTAAAATGTGGTAGTGACAGGTACAGACGAAACTTCTGGAAATGGCTTAACGCTAGTCCAGAAGTCCACTCCGCGCCCTGCGCATAAAATGCAGTCTCCCGTCACTGGCGGAATAGACAACATTTCTGATAAGGTCTTAGCGCCAAATCAGAAGTACAAATCACGCTCCGCACGTAAGACAACATCTGACCTCTACGGGGAACCAGATGAGCGCTGTAATCTCCGCAAGGAAAAGCAAGCGGCAGAGTACTCAACTTCTCGGCCTTTACGCCAGTGAGGAAACAATCTGCCTACCCTCCGGATTACGCGAGAAGCCGATAGCCGACTGAGGACCTCTTCAGCTTTACGCCAGTCTGAGCAAATCTCCAAATTATGCCAGGCAAAGTCCCTCGGCGTAAAACAAGCTCAGGTTGCGGATAGACACCCTCCCCGGGGATTATCCGCCACCCAGATGGCCAACCTGTTGTACACAGGTGGCACAGGAAAAACCATGGTGCCCAACCTCCGCATGCCCACTGATGGGAACAGAAGGAATAAGCCGTCGTCTTCTTCTTCTGCCACTCCTCCTGACCTGCGCAAATATCTAATCCAGAAGCGTAAGGAGAGGGGACCTTCCAACATGTCTATTACGCCTTCTGGCGAGCACTGTTGTAATAGTCATAAGATTGTGATTGATTGCTGCTGTTCTAAAGCAAAATGGTCAGTTTTTGACCGGTTGAGCTACTCTCTGTCTTTCCAGGAAGAAGAGCCCGCACATGCATCCGTGAACATGGCTTCATACCTACCTAGAGGAGGGTCGAGCTCAAGACGTCATCCCTCTGGGCCCCCGAGCCGAAGGAGATTCAATAAGCTCCTCAGGAACGCTGAAGCTGGGGTGTTCCAAAACACCCGTGCAAGGTCACAATAACCAGCTTCGTACTTGTCTGATTCCGACACTGGGGGTCGCCAGTCCCCCGGATCATATGCTGAGAGTATAGAGTCGACTTCTACAGCGACCTATACTAATCCTTCAATGACACCCAGGAAAATGAGAGTTTATACCGTTGAAGATGAACGTGAGGAAGCTTCGCCGTCAGGAAACGCGGAACAACGCATCACTATACTAGAGACATCTCTGAAATAAATACAATCCATAATGGAGAACATGCACCAGATGATGCTAACTCAGCACGCAACTACCATGGCTCAAGCATCGGTCCCGCCAACTCAGATACGTGTGGGGGTGGACTTACCACCATCCAACCCGAGCCAAGAGCCTGCTCTAGATCAAGAGTCAGCAGTTCCTCCGCTTTCTCACTCGGAGAATATATTACCTCCCGTTGGAGTCACGATACAACCAACTTCGCACTACACCGTAGTCCCGCTTCCAACTGAAAATCCGATGCAGGCAGTACGGGAGTTGAAAGTCCAGTTTGACGCCTTGAAGCACAAAGATTAGCTCAAGAAACTGGGAATCAACCAGCCTTACCCAGCTATATGGGAAGAGGTCCCTTTCCCTCCGAGGTACAAACCTCAGACTATGGCTCTGTTCGATGGAAAAACATCACCAAGTCAGTACATGAACTATTACAGTATGATGACGGTGTTGCTACAAGGGAACGACGCCCTCCTCACTCGGGTGTTCAAAGGCTGTCTCTCAGGAGTAGCCTATCAGTGGTACCGTAGCTTGGCAGACAACTGCATTACTTCCTTCGAGGACTTCAAAGCTTTATTCTTCACGCGATTCTATGAGGGAGGAATGGACATGTCTATGTCCTCTCTCATCGAAGTCAAGCAGAGGGAAAAAGAGGACGTTCGTACCTTCATCGAACGTTTTCGTCAGGCCACGCTACAGATGCCTCCAGGAGTTTCAGACTCTGCGTTGGTAGACATTTACAGGAAAAATCTCCTTCCCGTAGTCTCGATGTTTACAGGACCATATCAGTTCCATGATTGGCCCTCGTTCATCATCTCGGCCGTGGCCGCCGAAGACAACAGTCGCAAGCCGCACGACAATGGCATCATGATCTCCGCCTCTGACAGAGGCAAGAGGTCATCTCCCAACAGCGACCATCCCCGCAGCTCCAAAGGAAAAGAAGCTCTGGCGATCAATACGGCCAGGCAAAAGACTGCGGCAACCGCACAAGCGAGACCCGGGACCTCCAGGCCCGTCGAAGTCTACTCTTTCGACGACGACGATATCCCAAGTATATTCGAGTGTCTCGTTAAAAGTGGCAAGATCACCCTTCCGGAGTTAAGGCGGCCCCAAGAAGTCAGCAGTACTAACGACCCCAAATACTGCATCTTCCACAGATACGTACACCACCCGACAAAGGCGTGTTACATACTGAAAAGGAAGATCCAGGGGTTAATCGATGCTAAGGCCATCACTCTGCACAACACCGAGAAGACGGTCATGGCCAACATAATCTCTCTGCGGTTTGGCAATCTGCCTTCCCAAGAAGTCTCGGACGGTGTCACACCTATTTCCCAGACCACGATAAACATCGTCAATCTCCCTCCAGCTAGGGGTCAAAATTATGACCTGGTACCCGTAACCACCCGGCAGGGCGAGATTATGTGGGTTCATCCGGATTTGGTGTCAGGAGAATGGGCTATTATTGGCCCACTATGATCGTAGACGCGATCAACTATGCAAGATAATGCAGAGCCTGTCAGGTTCATGCAGACTTCATACATCAACCGTCTGAATATCTACATCCTACGCTTGCATCCTGGCCTTTCGAAGCATGGGGTATGGATATCATTGGTCCTATTCACCCGTCTTCTTCTAGAGGTCACCGGTTCATACTGGCCATCACGGATTACTTCTCCAAATGGGCAGAGGCGATCCCTCTTGCTGAGGTAAAGGTGTCTAATGTAATCAGCTTCATCAAGCATCACGTCATTTATCGCTTCGGGGTACCCCGGAGGATAATTCACGATAATGGGCCTCAATTTATCAGCCAAGCGTTTCACCAATTTTGCGATAAAAATTGGATACATAATATTGCCTCTACGACATATTATCCAGCTGCTAATGGTTTGACGGAAGCTTTCAACAAAACCATTATCAAACTCTTGAAGAAGTTCGTCTCTTCAAACAAGAGAGATTGGAATGAGAAGCTGGGCGAATGTCTCTGGGCATACCGCACAACGGTACAAACATCGACAGGTTGTACCCTATTTTCACTGGTCTACGGGAGCGAAGCAGTTCTTCCCATTGAAATCCAGATCCCGTCACTCAGGATAGCCGTGACTAATGAGCTGACTCAAGAAAAGAATGACCTGTTAAGGCTTCAAGAGCTAGAAGGATTAGACGAGAAATGCCTCCAAGCTCAACAGCGCATCGCGCTCTACCAAGCACGCATTTCCAGAGCTTTCAATCATAAAGTAAAGGAAAGAGTGTTCAAAGTCGGCGAGCTAGTTTTAGCCGTAAGAAGGCCGATGATCCTTACTCACAGGAGTAAAGGCAAATTCCAGCCCAAGTAGGAAGGCCCTTATGTGATCGAGACAACGTTCTCAAACGGCGCTTACAGGTTAGCCCAGCCTAATGCAGACCTGTTAATGGATCCTATCAACGATAAATTCCTGAAAAGGTACTATGCTTAACCTTCTCTGCTCAAGTGGAATATAGTGAGAATATCAATTCTGACAAAACTACCAAAACGAAACTAGTTGGGTCATATTCTATCATATCCATATAACCTCTGAATAGATATGTTCGACTAATTTGGAAAATGCAATACCTATAACGTCCATATTACCTCTGATAGTGTCTTGTCTACAAACTTTAGTCAAAGCATATTCTATCATGTCTGTATGACCTATGAATAGATATATCCTACCAAAGCATATTCTATCATGTCCGTATGACCTCTGAATAGATATGTCCTACTAAAAATTTATCGAGAGTCTATCACGTCCATACTACCTCTGATATCACTCCCGCCCAAACCTGTCATTTACATTCCGAAATGATGGGTCCACAGAGTCAGAAAAGATTCGCTTTATTTATTCCCAAAAAGAGCAGAATTATATTTGGGAAGCAAAAAGAACGAGGGAAAAAACTCAAACAGTCGAAGCCTCTCTTTCGCAGAAGACGGATGAAAAGTTTTTCTCTCAAAAGCTTGGGATATATATAGAGTTCGGGTCGACTCCTCGAATCCTCAGATGGACTCCTCGAAACCCCAACCAAATCTCACAATTAATATTTGGTTATGATTGGGTACTACGTAAGCCCACTACTCTTGAAAGGCGGACAGTCTGCAAATTCGAAGAGTTTTTCGTGCAAAAGCAGGTCAGCGGTTCCTACGCTAAGGAGCTTTCTACGCTCGACAACAACAGATCTACGGTTTTACTCTCGCAAGCTATAAGTCTATGGTTTTACGCCCGGATGCCTTTGTGCTCGGTAGCTTTTATGCTCGAGAGGCTACAAACCTACGACTTTACGCTCAGCAGATACCAAATCGATGATCTCACGCTCGGTGGCGTTTAGTTTACGCTCGGAGGCAACAGATCCACAACCTTACGCTCGGAAGATTTCTTTTTCACAAGCTATAAATCTACAGTTCTATGCTAAAAAGCTTTCTACGCTCGACAGCTACAGATCTACGGTTTTATGCTCGCAAGCTATCAGTCTATGGTTTTACGCCCGGATGCCTTTGTGCTCGGTAGCTTTTATGCTCGAGAGTCTACAAACCTATGACTTCATGCTCAGAAGCTACAAATCTATGATTTCACGCTCGGTGGCTTTCTACGCTCAATAGGCTACGAACTCAGGATTTTCAGCTCATCTACACTACGGATCTCTGACTTTTCGCATATCCGAACAGTTCTCAAGGCGGTCGATTACAGGAGTTCACACAGAAGATACTCCTTCTCGACCTCAAAATATCCTAAGCACCCGAAACATACAGAGTTCAAACATTGAGAAATTACTCTTCTCGGGTCAATTGGAGGTTCATCCAGACTCCAGTCCGAATATTTCATCTATCAAGATGGCAACTCAGTTTGACAGCCATTCCTCGACCCTGTTCCAAGGGATTTTCGAGAAGTCATTCTTGAAGATGAAGTCTGAAACAAGAATTCTGTTTACACAGAAGTGAAAAACAGTTCAGAAATTCTACGCGGTTCCTCATTCCTGACAACAGAATAGTTCGAACACTCGAATGCTAAAGCAGCTTTATGCGCATCACTATTTATGCGTAAAAGATAGGACAGGGCCTAAATACTCTTTCTATCAGAATCGGCGTAAAGAATCAGACGTGTCGAAGCTACACATATTCAGACTTCACAGCAAAGTATGGCAAGATGATCATATGAAGAAGAAAGACGATTTTATTAAGATTAAAGTCATGATTACATATGAGGGAAATCCAGTCTACAAGGGTTTTCTTTCTTCATTTTTACGACTACATATGAGGGAAATCCCGTCGACAAAGGTTTCCTCATTGTCGGCAGAAGATCGCACCGAGAAGCTGTTCTGACAGGTTCTCACATTGGTGAAGGTCTTCCTCTTCTTCCAAGACGGTTCGTCGACATCCACAGTCGATGAACAAGAAGATGATCAGTGGCGGGCGGATACAGAACTGGGCATGGACCCATACCGCCAACAGAAGAAAAGCAGAGTAAATCTGCTTTCTTATATCCCGCGCCACGGAGGTAACGGGAGAAGGTGCCACTTGCAAGCAGCGTGGTGAAATATGATTCTTCGTCTCTCCCGAAGAACCACCATACAAAGTTGCTGATTATCCCGAGCAAGGGAGGCTAAGATATCCTTCCATGATCCATCGTTGCAGTGGACACTTGCTCGAAGATGCCGTCTTTTTCGGCTCCTTACACGCTGGAAGAACATGATCTCCTTCTTCCTCAGGTCGACCCGACGAACTCCGGCGATCATCTCTGCATAGTAATGGAAATGTGGGGAGAACAGGTTAAACCCTCAGCCTTTTTATAGGCGAAAGAGGTCACACCGGTCCCCAATAAATCCGCCATAAAGTCAGCATCGACCGTTTCAAATGCTCCATTCAGAAACGTTTCGAGTTACGAGGAGCGATTCATGCTTCATTCAAAGCGTTCCAAATTTCGAGAAATTTGAAAGCTTTGAAGGGGGTCTTGTAGAAGCATGAAAAATACGCCGGATGGCTATACGCAGCATATTGATACAGAGCAGCGTAAACAGAGGCCTTCAGAGCCATCAAGCGTGCAACAGAGCTTTTTCCGCTAAACACAGTGTGAAATATAAACTCAAAGGACCATCCACGTAAGGCAGTACGTCCAAGCCACTTCAGCGTAAACAGGGTGCTTCATCGACTCCTGGGCGTAAAACCCATCCTCTTTCAACGCAGCATTGAAGTGTACGAGAGACGCTTTGTATTCTCTGAAGTGAACCTGTCAGATCCTGCAATAAACCTGTCAGATCCTGCAATAAATCTGACGTCTGGACTTCTGACAAAGGGATACTTCTCGACTACCCAGACGATGGCTATAATGATGGCACAGTACTGTGACCCAGGCTATCATTTACCGCCATCTCCTTTGCGTAAACTGCTTTACATGCACGAAGGGATACGCTGCCTTGTTTTACACAGGCAGACATGAGCTGTTTATGCTGCAGTAGACAAACCGCCTGCCACATCAAAAGCTGCACTCCGTACGGGGCTCGAGGCACGTCTCTACGTCCAATGCACAGAGCGATGACAGTTGCTCGAGGCACGTCTCTACGTCTAATGCACAGAGCGGTGACAGTTTCTCGAGGCACGTCTCTGCGACTGATGCACAGAAGGGCTGCAGACCTTCAAAAACACGCCTCTGTATTTAATGCACAGGATGGTGGCAAATATCTGTATTTAATGCAAGAGATTTGATTATATCTTCAAAAGCCGTAATTCCGACTAAGATGTCCACATCAGCACTCTGGCACGGTATACAGCGGCTTTTATGCCCATTCAGCTCCTGTGCTCACTCGGCTTCTACGCCTATTCGGCTTCAACGCCCACTCGGCCTCTATGACCACTCGGCCTCTATGACCACTCGGCTTCTACGCCCACTCGGCCTCTATGACCTCTCGGCTTCTACGCCTATTCGGCTTCCATGCCTGCTTGGCTTCTACGCCATGGTGACAGACATTGGCTTCTACGCCCACCTCTTCTACACAAGGGATACCTACCTACGTGTCTTCTACGCCGTGATCTTTGTAGCGATTATACGCGTTTTGTCCCTTAGTTGGACCTGCATCACACGCTCATTCAAAGGATCATCTATACGCATGTATTGGTTATTTTAACCGTTGTGTAAAAGGGTGCTGTACTTTTTACTCCTCGGTTTCTACACCAATGGAGTGGTCACTGTCACTAAAACTCTATAAATAGAGACCTCTATCAATGAGGAAGAAGGTCGACAAATTGGAGGGTCGGAGGAATTGGTCTAAAAACCTCCAAAGAGATCGAACCACAGGTCGAAACTTTGAAAGAAGGATCGAACAAGGTCGAACTTCCAAGAAAGATCGAACCAGAGGTCAAGAGAGAGAGAGAGAGAGAGAGAAGAATCCGGAGCTCAGGCAAAGAGTAGGGATCGACGACTTTGGCATCGTGCATCCACCCTCTTCTGCAACCTTCGAAGCTGCTTCCTGTCTTCTACGATACTTCTTCATCATCGTGTGGTCCAAGGACTAAAGTGATCGACTGCAGATCAGACACCTATAGCAATATTTACCCAGATTAAATAAATTATACTCCCACATCCTCGTATAGGATCAAATTGTACAAGTTTGTTTGTAAACCAAAGAAGGCGGGTTTCGTGTAAACCCCATCTTGAATACATTTTTATTCTTTCGTTTTCCACCACAAACAAGATGGCGACACTCTAATAGTTATAACCAAGATAGATTGAATTGGAATGTAAAGTATCAAAAACGTGGAGTGCACCGTAACCGTATCAAACTTAATCTATGATACGCTTGCGATATGGCTCCACCACACCACCAAACGTATCCAGAAGGATACGAGCAAGTCTAGAATCACAATTAAAAGCAACACGAGGTGTTATCTACTCATCTACGTGTCTGTGTCAAAATATGACATGCTCAAATCCTCTTGTCAGAAGAAATCTCCCAAATCAATCCGTATCACCAAATTATCGTGATACGGCCTACACGTATCCAATTTTAGACACGTACCTACTCTCACACAACCAAACACATGTTAATTTAGTCTAATTAACCTATTGACAAACATATGATGTGTCAATCTCGAAATTTTCCCAAAATTAACATAAAACATCACATAATACTCACGATACCTAGCCAATTAGCCTAGAACTTGTTCCTATAGGTAGTCCTTTGCTATGGGGTCATTCCTAATGGTCAAATGCATGATTAAGAAGCTATAATGAGAGGGAAATTCATAAATTACCAATTGGAAAATGGATTCCTAATAAAAATGTAATTGGATACGATCCGGACATGATCTCTTCACTAATGCTCTTTTTTCTTGTGCTCCTTGCTTCTCCAAGCTCCATAACTTCTTGAGTGATGAGGATGGGAGGGAATGGAATAAATTTGGGAAGAATTGATGTAGAAATTATGTAGAAAATCAATAGAGGAAAAATAGGAAATTGGGGATCTAGAATTTGAGATCTTGAGTGAATGAGCAAATAAAAGGAGAGAGAGATGAATGACCTATATGTGGCCGGCCCCAAGTTCCCCGCTCTCCAAGCAATATTCAATGACAACTATGCCCCTACATGCTAATATGAGGAATAATTAAGAAAGGGTATTTTTGGAAGTCTCTAACTAATTATAATTAAACTAATTTTTCTTAGTTAATTAGTGGAAATGGGTTCATTGGGCCTAGTCCATGTTGGCTCACTATTTGTCATGACAAGTCTAATTTAGGTCCACTAATGTCAAGTCAAATTAAATAGGCTAGCCTACTAACTAAATTAAATGCTACAAGCCTCTAATTAAATATAGCACTTTAATAATTAAATAACTAATACAAGCATAAAATAAATATTCATGGCCCACTAATATTAATATTATATTCCTAAAATTAAATAACTAGGCTAAATTACCAAATTACTTATAGCTGGAAAAGTGGAGGTGATAATCCTATCCACCTTAGAAAAATTTTGTCCTCAAAATTTAAATATGATCGTACCCCCTCTGGGTCAACCCCAGTCCAAACTAAAACATACAATATACAATTTAAAAAAAAATACTAATTATGGTCTTTGTCCATCATAGTTTTGTAGTCTTCGACAAGGTATACTAACTATATAATAACTTACAAGTAGTCTATAAGGTACTAAATAAACACACAAACAACAGATGAAAATGAAAGGATAAGAACAGGACAAAATATACTAACTTATCACCTGAAGTATCTTCCTCTCCGACTGCCATCACAAATGCCCCGCCTTGCTGGGGTGGCTCTCTATGCGGGTGTTGAGCAGTCTGCGGTACCACAGATGACCTAACTCTACCTCTCTGACCGCGATCTAGTTTATACGGGTTGTTGGAATACTCCTTCACCTGATGGTCAAGGGAACCACAATACAAGCATAGTCTGAGCCTCTTTCGACTGTTCTTCCTATGATGCCCATATCTTCCACAATAGGTACAAGAAAAAGTCTGCTGAGTCTGCCTCTGAGGCTGCTGCGGTGCATGATGAACTGGCTTCAAAAAATATTATATCTATTGAGCTAGCGTCCTAACTGGCACAAGATACTATTGATGATGATATACTCTCGGTTGTTGAAAGTGGGTGCGCTTCGCTGGGCCTGCACCACTACTCACTCCTCCGGTGTCTCTTGGCCTCTTGGAGCCAAGCTCCAAATCATCCTCCGCCCGCTGTGCTTATCTCAGAATTTTCTCAAAAGTAACGGTACGGTCTCCATTAGTATGGAACTTAATCTTACTGTTCAGACCCTTCCTGAAATTTTTAGCCTTATCCCGAGGATTCTGTCCCTCAATAAATTGTCCTAATATGCAATACTCAGTCGCATACTCGTTCACTGTCAAGTTTCCCTGGACAAGGTTCTGGAATTGATACTCCAAAGTACTCTGTGCCACATCCGGGAAGAACTCCTTAAAAAGCTCTTTGAAAGCTTCCTAAGTAAGTCCCAGCGCTGATATCCTACGATATGTCCTGAACCATGTCAATGCAATATCGAACATCATACTAACCGCCGCCTCTACATGCAAGCTCTCAGGAATCTGTGCCAATCACCGGTCCCTCTCAATGTCCTCCATCCAGTCATCTGCGTACAAGATTCCCTCAGTGCCCTTAAATTCCTTAGGCCCCATCCTCTTGAAGTCAATGATTGCCCTGGCCTCGGCTGCTGTAGATCGGGCTGATACGATATTGTCTGTGGCTGGACTAAGGCGACTCTCTCGACTGCGGCAAGCACAATCTTGTGAGCATTATCAATATCCTGTCTCATAACCTCTGACTGGCGCCGTTGTGCCTCTATCATCTGCTGAAAGAGCACAAATATCTACGTCTCTTCGACTACGGGTGGTGGGAATGGAAGATCCCCTGAAACTGTCAGTGCTATCCTCTGTACCGGAGGTGGAGCACCCCCGAAAGCTGCTGCAAAAATGTCTACCTGGATTGGTGAAGCGAACCTCTAGAATGTAGCTGCTGGAACAGTGTCCGCTGGTGCTGCTCTCATAGGCGACAAAGTGACTAACCTCGCTGATATTGTGCATGAGCGCTGGAAACGCATCTTCGGCGGCATCCTGAAGACAGATTTAGAAATAAGGAATCAATATTGAGCATGATATGATATCATCAAAGAAGGATAATTTTTTTCAAGGAAACCAGTATTACGAATGATAAAGGTGGCAAGATTTAATTAGGTTGAAATTGTTTCCTAGTTGTGATTTAGTATATGCTCTCATCCTAATATCCTATATCCTATCCTATCGTAAGCTCGCAATAGTACATATAAGTCGTTGCACTACTACGATATCGTACTATTGTGAAGCCTGACCTGCATAGGCCACCACAAAAATATGTCACGACCCGCACCCGGTATAGGGGCACGAGTACGTGGGTATGTCCAGCCTACGTCACAGCATCAACAGTAGAATGTTGTCTCGGTCTTCTATACTATCTAATATCTCACACACTATATATATATATATATATATATATATATATATATATATATATGATACCTGTCATGCCATCTCAACTCCAAATGGAGGAGCAATATGATGATATAATAAAGGGTAGTCAATACTCAATCACATATAAAAACTAAAGAAAGATTTAAGAACAATATGGAATGGAAAGAAAAGAAATACAAGTCTCAATACATCAAAGGTCCAACTCAACATCTAACACAACTCAAGATCTCAAAATAAGAATATAATCCAAAGTCTAACTAGAAACAACTACTACATGATATGGAAATCTAAATGGCCTCAGTATATGATACTACATCCTCAGGTGACACTCCATCTGTTAGCCCGTAGTAAGTGAGACGCATCTTCACTAACCAGTCATCTGAAAAATATATCCAGTCAGGATTAGAGCGAAGTACAACCCAATAACATTTCCAAGTTAATTGATAATGACTATAAATAGAAATAAAGAATATAATACAAGACGAGAATCAATGAACAATATCATACTATGGTAGAAGAAACAGGTAAACAAGAGAAATATGGTATACACTGATCACGATGAAATAGAATAAGGCAATGAAATAGAATATGGTGAAGAACTATAACTATACTAAGTGTTTGAAATACTAGTCAGATATGTGATCGGCTTTGGTTGAACATTGTCCACTTAAACGTTGGATAAAAATTGTCTAACTTAAATATTGAATATTGAATATTGTCTAGGCTTCACATATCTAGCTAATATTTCCTCTTTCCCCGACTAGTACAATGGATCCAACCATGACACATTACTATGCAAGATACTCAAGGCAATATAAAATATTAAACAATGAACATTGAACATTGAACATTGTCTAATATTAAATATTATCTTTTAACCATATGAGAATACGAGGAACAATAAAACAATAAATAACATCCCATTACTGATCCATTTGTATACTAGTCCGTGTACCAATGTGTCAATAGTTATGTAAAATATTTCTAAATATATGTATTATAGTAATTATCAAATAATAGAAACTATCAGAAAATGTACTCACTTGTGGTCCAAAGCAATGAATGTCAAACTGTCTCCGAACTGGTATCACACAGACCTATATATGGAATATTACATTAATACAAGGTTTTGGAATAAAAATAAGTTAAACTAGTCAAATTCTAGGTCATAAAGCCATTTCTAAGTCAAAACAGTCAAACTTGGTCAACTCTAGGTCAAACTAGTCAAACTTTGTCAAACTAGCTATTTCTAGGTTGTATGAGTCCATCTCTAGGATATTGGGTCCATACACTATGTAACTAGGGTATACTAGCTCTGTTAGGATAATAGGATACCAACACTATACCATATCATAAGATACGTAAATTATTAGATATGAAAATATAATAATATATATACAAGATGAAAATATATAATACTTCTAGCTAAACTAATGCTAAGTGGATACCTGGGCTTTGAGCAAATTACAGTATCATACCACCTACACACCCCTCTTGATACACAAACCCAATACCTTGAGTATAAGCCAATACCTTGACATTACCTTGGTATCATAAGGTAATTCAATATCTATCCATACACACCTCACTATACACTAACATGAATTTATACTCGTAACTTGTATCAATACTATACCAAACTAACCTACTAACATATCCATTGGGTATTCAATACCTATACCCTACTATACCTCAACTCTCATTACCTTGGTGTAACTCAAGGTAAACTAGAAATAATATTAACCAATACTAATACTTAAGCTAACTAGTATATATATATATATATATATATATATCAAACTTAACAATATTAACTAACTTAACTATTCACTAACTCAACTAATATTACTAACTAACAACTGATATGTACTAACTTATCTCAACTTATAAATACACAAGCTTACTCACTCTAACATACTTATATACTAACTTATATATATATATATATATATATATATATATAACTAACAACAATATTAACTAACTAGTTTATTTACAACTTAATATCTAAGCACTACTACATACTGCTGCTTATTGCAGCTGCTTCTGCTTTCTGCTATTGCTGCTTATTGCTTTCTATTGTTTCTGTTTATTGCTTTCTGCTGCTGTTGCTGCAGCTTATTGCTTTCTGCTGCTGCTGCAGCTTGCTGCTTCTACTGTTGCTTATTGCTTCTGCAGTGCTGTTGCTTATTACTTGCTGCTGCTGCTGCTGCTGCTGCTGCTGCAGCTTATTGCTTTCTGCTTATCACTGCTTATCCGACTGCTTATTGCTCCCCCCTAGCTCACATGCACACATACCCATATACTCACTCACATATATCTATACACATACACTCACTTATACACATATCTATATATACATACATATATCTACATACATATATATATACCTATATATATATGCTAACATATACCTACACTAATGATGCACATGAACTCTCCTACTCTCCAATGACCACCAACACACCTCAAATAAAAAAAAATACATATAACTATATATAAATATATATATATATATATATATCTATATCATATAACAATTATAAATACAATACTCTAATAGTTATAACCATGATAGATTGAATTGGAATACAAAGTATCAAACACGTGGAGTGCACCGTACACGTATCATATTCAATCTATGATACGCTTGCGATACGGCTCCACCACACCACCAAAAATATTCCAAAGGATACGAGCAAGTCTAGAATCACAATTGGAAGCAACACGAGATGTTCGCTCCTCATCTACGTATCCGTGTCAAAATATGACATGCTCAAACCCCCGTGTCGGAAGAAAACCCCAAAATCAACCCGTATCACCAAATTATCGTGATACGGCCTATACGTATCCAATTATGGACATGTACCTAGTCTCACACAACTAAACACATATCAATTTGGTATATTTGACCTATTATCAAACATATGATGTGCCAATCTCGGAATTCCTCCAAAATTAATACAAATTACCACATAAAACTGACAATACATAGCCAATTAGCCTAGAACTTGTGACTATAGGTAGTCCTATGCCATGGGGTCATTCCTAATGGTTAAATGCATATTTAAGAAGCTATAATAAGAGAGAAATTTAGGAATTACCAAATGGGAGATGGATTTCTAATAAAAATATAATTGGATACGATTCGGACACGATCTCTTCACTAATGCTCTTTCTCCTTGTGCTCCTTGCTTCTCCAAGCTCCAAAACTTCTTGAGTGATGAGGATGAGAGGGAATGTAATGAATTTTTAAAGAATTTATCGAGGAATTGTGTAGAAAATCAATGGAGGGAAAATCAAAAATTGGGGATCTAGAATTTGAGATCTAGAATGAATGAGCAAATAAAAGGAGAGAGAGAGAGAGAGAGAGAGGAATGGCCTATATGTGGCTGGCCCCAAGTTCCCCCTTCTCCAAGCAATGTTCAAGGACAACTATGCCCCTACATGCTTGTCACTACCATATTTTTTAGGAAAGGATATTTTGGTTATTTTATAATTAATTAAATATTATGCATATTGTATAATTAGTTATTATATTATTTAATTATTGTTAGATGTTAGTATATTATTTTGGGCTTGTGTTATTGGACCTAACTAGTTTATATTAGATCCATGGAGCAACATTTATATTTAGTTAGAATTGAGCCCAATTAGAAGCCCATTCATTAGGAGGATGATTAATTAAATTAAACCCATTAGAATAGAACCTTCCCTCCTTAATTATTTCTTCATGAGAGGCCCCAAGGGATATTTTAGACTTTACATAGAAGCTTGGGGAGGGGGTCAATTGGCCGACCTATTCAAATAGAGGGAAATTTTTTCTCTCTCCTTATTTTTATTTTAAATCTATATCTAGAATTTTCTCTTCCCAATTTCATCATTCTCATACCAAATTTCTTCTTAATTCCTTTCTAAATCACCATTGAAGGCTAGTAGAGCAAGGATCTACAAGTAGGAAGCAAGGATCTATAAGAAGAAGCAAGGATCTACAAGTTGGAGGCCAATTTTACCTACTTTGGAAGTTTCATTGGGAATCCATCTCCCAATAGGTACAATTTAGTTTTTTTCCTTTGTGTAGACTTTAAATCTATATTTTAATAATTAGGAAACATCCATATACTAAGGCTACCCATAGGAATTGGAATTAGGTTCATAAGAGGTCTATGGAGATAGTTATGGTATTTTATGTCAATTTTGGAGGAATTTTGAGATTGAGACATGTTGTGTTTGTCAATTGGTCAATTAGACCAAATTAACATGTGTTTGATTATTTGTGGATAGTGTCATGTCCATAATTGGATATGTGTAGGCCGTATCCCAATAATTTGGAGATACGGATTGATTTGGAGGTTTTTTCCCTGACACGGGACTTTGTGCATGTCATATTTTGACACAGACACGTAGATGTGTAATTGATTCTTTGTATTATTCCTAATTGCTATTTTAGACTTTCTTGTATCCTTTGGGGTACGTTTAGTTGTGTGGTGGACTCGTATCACAAGCGTATCATCGATTTAGTGTGATATGGGTACGATGCACTCCACGTGTTTATTTGATTACATTTCTAGATTCAATTGCCTTGTGTATAGCTATATTATATGAATTTATCATTGTTATATAGTGTATATATGTATATATATATGTGTGTGTGTGTTGTTCATATGTATATATATATATATATATAAACATGTGAGTTATGGATATATACTATATACATAGCTATGTATGTTGTTGATATTTATATATATATTCATAGACAGTGTTATGTTCATGTATATATATAAACCCCCTCACCCAAAATTAGGCCTAATTAGCTTAGATAGAGAAACTATGGCTAGTTTGAATCCAATTAGAAATAGAACATTTTATTTTAGACGATTTTGCAATATTTATATCACCTAGTGCACCTTACCGTTGCTTCAATAATTGGAGCACTACACTAGCCAATGCCTTCCTACAAATTTCATACCCTTATCCTAGACGTGCCCGCCTTCTATTCTGACCTTTGTGTAACTTATAATCATGCTCTCTTGTGCTACATTTTAGTCGTACGATATTTGTCGCGGACGTTTATATTTAATTCTAAATAAATTTGACTTTGTATCTTTGTGCGTTCCAATCAAAATTGGAGACACAATCTTGACCCATTTTGTGCAACCCAAATTATGATAATATTCTATCCTGAGTTCTCTATGTTCATGACACTTGTGTCCCACATAATCTTAGCCCCATATACTTCTTATTAATTTTAGAACACAATATTCAATAATTTTAATTAATTTAATCCAATTTTCATCTTTGTGCAATTTTCCAATTGTTGGGGCACTTTTATTCAAAAGTGCATTGGGATGTCCACACCATTGGACACAACACATGAAGAAACCCATTTTCCTTCATTATTTGGTCATGTGAATTTTTTCCATAATTTTGGAGTGTGTAGCACTCAACATCACCCCTCGTCAATTCCTAGCCTTGCATTTTAAATAATGCAAATCCTAGCCCTCCAAACATCTCCATGTGAGGCCAAGCCCATCCCAAGTAGGATGTTGACCAACTCAACCCCTAGGTAAACATCAAACCCTAGTTTCCACATGTATAAATATACAACCTTTCCTTCTTTTCTTATTTTTTTCCAAAACATAAACCCAAACCAACCCTAGCCGACCCCTTCCTTCTACTGTTCATCCTCTTCCTCCCCTTTCCCAACACATCGGAGCCCGATCATCCTCCACCCTTTGACCGGAGCAGACTGCCCGAGACCGGCAGCGCCGACTGCCTACACGACTGGGCCGACCTCCCATCTCTGCTGTCAACTGCTCAGCCCACGAGCAGTGCACCCGACTACCTCCCTGGACACGCCCCCACGCTCGGCCTAGCCCCACCTCGTCGGACCTTCCTCTCCGTCGTTCCCTGTCCTCTGCCTGAATTGACTCATCCACCCTCCTCCATGCTCGCAGGAAGCCACCGGATTCCGATCCTCATCTTCCCGGCCATTAATCCCGACATCCCTCGACTGAACTCCACGTCGGAGCCGCCTGTACCATGCCTCCCTGTTTCCCATCCCCGACTCCCCTTCGTCCACCATCACGATACCCCGAGCCCTCTGCCATTGAATACCGGAGCAACCATTAACACCACCATTGTCCCCACGTTCACCTTCCACCTCGACCACCACACCACCAGCAACACCACCGTCATCCTTGACCTGCACTCGCCCAGCCAATGCCTAGACCAGCCTGCATCATCTCTCCGTTGAACCCGCTGTACCCGACCGAAGCAACCCCTCATCGATCGAGCCCTCCACCTAGCACCGCCTGTCAACACTTCTTCGACCACCCGTCCTCCGCCGACTAGACAGCGGCTAACACCACCACCATTACCACCATCACCACCTCTTCACCCTATCCTCCTCGTCCCAGCAGTTCCTCTTCCTCGTCGGACCTCCCCCCTGGCCGGAGCAGCCTCCTCCCCTTAACCTTAATCATCATCACCATTATCATCTCATTATCTCATCATCACCATCTCACCATCTCATCATCTCATCATCAACACCATTATCTTCGCATCATCTCATCATCTTATCATTATCATCTCATCATCACCACTATTATCATCTCATCATCTCACCATTATCATCTCACCATCATCATCTAATCATCTCACCATCATCATCACCTTAATCATCACCCTCGTCATCATCATCAACATCGACATTATTGTCGTCCTCGTGGACCCGTCACCCTCACCGAAGATGACCTGTAGTAGTCACCCTCGATCCTCGTGCCCTGTGCGCGTACCCCGAGGACCATTGGATTGTTCTGTGAGACTCTAAGAGCATGCTATTGGCACTACGCAGCTTCCTTACCAGGTAAGATACCTTGCCAAATTGCTTACAGTATTTTTCATGCTTATTATATTTTTATATGTTTATTGCATGTATATTTTTCTTTCAGTCATAATTATGTACTATATATATATTGACACACACTTGACACATAGTATCATGGGAGGGGAGGACAATCAGTAGGCGTATGGGCTATAACCACTCTGGTAAACCGTAGTATCTAGCACGTACTACGGTAGTGTGTCGCGCTGGTCGCTACCCCCGAGGTATATCGATTTTTGGTGTCGTGCTGGTCGCTACCCTTGAGGTATGTCAATTTTTGATGTCCCTGCCGTGTGTGTGAGTTGCGAGATTAGATCGAGTAGCCTACCCATGCCCATACGTCGAAAAATTGTCCTCATTATGCATTTCATATAGATTGTCTTGTACAACGTACTTATATATTTTTTACCTATTATGCATATTTATTGTATTCAAATTGGCATGCTTCTATGTATCGAGTAGCCTACCCAAGCCCATCCCAAGTAGGATGTTGACCAACCCAACCCCTAGGTCAACATCAAACCCTAGTTTCCATATGTATAAATATACAACCTTTCCTTCTTTTCTTATTTTTTTCCAAAATATAAACCCAAACAAACCCTAGCCGACCCCTTCCCTCTACTGTTCAACCTCTTTCTCCCCTTCCCCCGGATGCCGAAGCCTGATCATCCTCCGCCCGTCGACCGAAGCAGACCGCCGGAGACCGGCAGCGCCGACTCCCTGCACGACTGGGCCGACCTCCCATCTCCGCCGTTAACTACTCAGCCCGCGAGCAGTGCACCCGACCACCTCCCTGGACACGCCCCCACGCTCGGCCGAGCCCTGCCTCGCCGGACCTTCCTCTCCACCTTTTCCTGTCCTCCACCTGAATTGACTCATCCACCCTCCTCCTTGCTCGCTGGAAAGCGTCGGATCCCGAGCCTCCTCTTCCCGGCCATTAACCTTGACATCCCTCGATTCAACTCCACGCAGGAGCCGCCTGCACCACGCCTCCTTGTTTCTCGCCCCCGACTCCCCTTCGTCCACCACCACGACACCCCGAGCCCTTTGCCATTGACGACCGGAGCAACCATTAACACCACCATCGTCCCCATGTTCATCTCTTCCCCTTGACCACCACACCACCAGCAACACCACCGTCATCCCCAACCTGCACTCGCCCAGCTGACGCCCAGACCCGCCTACATCATCTCCCCGCTAAACCCATTGTACCCGACAGGAGCAACCCCTCCTCGACCGAGCCCTCCACCTTGCACCGCCTGTCAACCCTTCTTCGACCACCCATCCTCTGCTGACTGGACAGCGGCTAACACCACCACCATTACCACCATCACCACCTCTCCACCATGTCCTCCTCATCCCAACAGTTCCTCCTCCTCGTCGGACCTCCCCCTTGGCCGGAGCAGCCTCCTCCCCTTAACCTTAATCATCATCACCATTATCATCTCATTATCTCATCATCTCACCATTATCATCTCATCATCTCATCATCATCTTATCATATCACCATCATCATCACCTTAATCATCTCCCTCGTCATCATCATCAACATTGACATCTTCGTCGTCCTCGTGGACCCGTCACCCTCGCCAAAGATGACCTGCTGTAGTCACCCTCGATCCCCGTGCCTTGTGCGTGCACCCCGAGGACCATTGGATTGTTCTGCGAGACTCCAGGTGTAGGCTATTGGCACTACGCAGCTTCCTTACCAGGCAAGATACCTTGTCAAATTGCTTACAGTACTTTGCATGCTTATTATATTTTTATATGTTCATTGCATGTGTTTTTTTCTTTTAGTCATAATTATGTACTATATATATATGTTGACACACACTTGATACATAGTATCATGGGAGAGGAGGACAATCAGTAGGCGTATGGGCTATAACCACTCTGTAAACCGTAGAATCTAGCAGGCACTCCAATAGTGTGTCGCGCTGGTCGCTACCCTAGAGATATGTCGATTTCTGGTGTCGCGCTGGTCGCTACCCCCGAGGTATGTCAATTTTTGATGTCCCTGCCGTGTGTGTGAGTTGTGAGATTAGATCGAGTAGCCTACCCATGCCCATGCGTCGAAAAGTTGTCCTCATTATGCATTTTATATAGATTGTCTTGTACAACATACTTACATATTTTATACCTATTATGTATGTTTACTGTATTTAAATTGGCATGCTTCTATGTATCTTGTTACGTCCCTCTAAGGACCTGGTCCCTTTCCAGGTGTAGACGATCTTGACTATCCGCAGGAGTACGGGCCAGGACCTGACGCATAACTTTCTGCCGAGGAGGTCTTACCTTCTTGGTGTCTTTGATTATCTCTAGCGATGGATCCTTTAGCTGACACTCTTATATAATCATCTTATTTTATATTGGAGATTTTATACTCCTCTCTCATTTTAGTATTGATATAGTCATTGTTAGTGGATTTGTCTCCACCCGACTATTATTTTGGATTATTCAGACTCATTATTCTAGTTTAGTTATTTCATTTATGTGACTTGTTGTGTAGATGAGATTAGTATTCTGTGACTTGTGACTATATATATACCACATGTGAGTTAATATTCATATTACAGCGTACGTATATATTATGGTATCCATATATTGGAGTTGCCATATACTTACGGCTGACATGCTTACGTATTCTTTGTCCTACATATTTTGGGACTAGGGTGTGAAAATATATATATACATATATATATTGATATAGGTATACTTATGTATATGTTTATATATATAGTATGTTTGAGTGTGTTTATATATATTGATATCTATGTATCTATTAGCATATGGTTATCTACACATATTGATAAGTATATATATATATATATATATATATAGGTGTATCCATATATATGTATATAGATATATATAGATGGTTGTATGTAGTAGTGTGTGTGCAATGTGTTGAGGGGTCGGGAACAACATCATATATAAGTACATCAGCAAAAAATATAGTGCCTTGGAAGCTAGCTCAGTACAATAGCAAGACACAAGCAGCAACAACAACTACAAGGTAGCAGCTGCAGCTTCATGCAATGAAGTAGCAGTTTGAGCATAGCAGAGAACTAGCAAATGATGCTTCATGCAATATAGTGGCAGTTTGAGCACAGTAAGGGAACTACCAAATACAGAACAACAATCAGTGGGCAAATGTAGTGCAAGCCTCAGTATGCACTGTAGGTGTGCAGTGGCAGCGTGCAGCAGCAGCATGCTATACAAGCAGCAGCAGCAATATGCGAGCTTAGAAGGCATGTGCAACAGCAGCAAGCCTGCAACGTAGTGTGTACACAGCAGCAACATCCAGTACCAACAGCAACAGCATGGTATCCGAGCATGTATCAATAGGTAAATTCATAGTTAGTTAGCCATTGTTATTAGTTGTTAGTTTAGTAGTCTAGTATTTTAGCTAGCTTAATAGTTATCTAGTTAAGTTAGTAATTATCTTGTTATATATATATATATATATATATATATATATATATATATATATATATATATATAGTTAATTTGATAGTAGTTATAAATAGATATGTATGCATATAGATTAGTAGTTAGATCTATATATGTATAATTGTACATCTCTAATTATGTATATGTATATATGCATACATGTATATATGTATATTGGTAGTGGTTAGCTAGTAGTGTTGTATTAATGATAGTTGTTAGTTTATAGTTTAGTTTGGGTAATTAGTATATGTTAGTTATACTTTAGTTATATACTAGAGTGACATTACCTTGAGATACCAAGTCAAATGTCAAGGTATTTAGGGATACTCAAGGTATTTGAGTTGGGTATCGAGATGGGTGTGTAGTGGTACGATACCGCGTTGGTTTAAAGCCAAGGTATCCACTTAGCAATTATAATTTGGAATATTATATATAATATTGATTGTATATATATTGTGATATTTCTAATTAGTTGTGTATCTTGCGATACGGTATCATATTGACTTTCTAGTATCCTAGTTAGCTAGTGTGGCCTAGTTACATAGTGTATGGACCCAATATCTTAGAGATAGACTCATACAACCTAGAAATAGGTAGGTTGACCAAGTTTGACCAATTTGACTTAAAGTTGACCTATTTGACTATTTTGACTTAGAAATAGCTTTTTGACCTAGATGTTGACTAGTTTCATTCCAAAACCTTGTATTGATGTAATATTTCATATTTAGGTCTTCGAGACAGCGTACCAGACATCTGTGATACCGTGCACCAGATTTTAGGAGAGTATATTCTCTTATAGTTTCTTATTTATGATATTCTCTATGTCTCTTGTATCTAGTGTAGATATCCTTGATTTTTTGACACGATGGTTACACGGATTGGTATCTGGATCTCGTCATGAGATGTTATTCCTTGGTATGTATGGTGTATCATATGCAAGCCTTGTTTCCTTGTTCTTCCTATACATGTACATACATTGATTCTTGGGGAGACTAGCTACCTACCCTGTGAATCCCATGTCATAACGTACCATGGTTGGATCCACTATACCAGTCAAGGAGGGGGGGGAGTATGTAGTATAGATATATGATCATACCCTCCTTGTATTAAGTCTTGTTCATTGAATAGTGTTAATCATACACTACATGTATGATTAGCCGGGCCATTAATCTTGTATCAAGTTTCTAACTGATCAAATGTTAAAGCTGGTACTCACTCACTTAGTCATTAGTATTCATGTTCATTGCCATATTGTTCATTCTTGTATTTATTTTCAGTATTTCTTTATTATATATCTCTTGTATGTATATGTTGCATCTTGTATATTTTATATCTATTTACTGTTACATAGTTAATATTATTTATTAGAACTGCTGTTAGAGATGTACTCTGCTCCTTTCCAGACTGGATATATTTTTCCCAGATGATACTGAGAAGTAGTACCCCACTCACTACGGACCTCAGGATATTATGGGCTTAGAGCCAGAGACCTTGGTTGAGGAGGGTCTCATCCCGACTGAGACAGACGACCCATGACTCATAGTTTAGATGATTAGTTTCTTTTGTACTAGATTTGTCTCCAGCATTATTTTTAGTTTTCTCTGACTCATTTGATGTTATTATTGTCTCATGAGTTGTATTCGTGACTCTTCTATTCATTTATCATATTCATGCTTATTTCCATCTTAGATCTGTGATTGAGTATATTCATATTGGTGGCATATTTATATTGATAGATAGTTTACCCAAACAGTGTTCTACCGGTGATGCTGCGACGTAGGCTGGACGTTGTTCCTGACTAATACCCCTACACCGGGTGCGGGTCATGACAATGCTAATATAAAGAAATGGTATTTTTGGAAGTCTCTAACTAATTATAATTAAACTAATTTTTCTTAGTTAATTAGTGGAAATGGGTTCATTGGGCCTAGTCCATGTTAGCTCACTATTTGTCATGACAAGTCTAATTTAGGTCCACTAATGTCAAGTCAAATTAAATAGGCTAGCCTACTAACAAAATTAAATGCTACAAGCCTCTTATTAAAAATAACACTCTAATAATTAAATAACTAATACAAGCATCAAATAAATATTCATGGCCCACTAATATTAATATTATATTCCTAAAATTAAATAACTAGGCTAAATTACCAAATTACCCCTAGCTGAAAAAGTGGGGGTGAGATTATTTCATGATTGTGTATATATCACATGTTCTAGAACTGTATACTTGATTCCGACATAATGGTTACACGAACTGGTACTATATGGATCATGTTAGGAGATGTTATCCCTTACCGTGTTCAGCAGGTACTACTACACATGTATTTCATCGTGTATATCGGGTGTTAAATTTAGTATAATTTGTGTTCACACACTGCTCGTGTTCAGTGTGCCCATATTTATGTTCGTAACGTGTCATGATTGGACCCATTGGTATTGGTTGGGGATGGGGGAATATGAGTTGGTTATGTGATCAAGCCAAGTGTATTCGTGTACATATCAATTATATATCACATGTGTAATCGAGTTACCATATTGTATTCGTGTTCAACCCAAACCGATCACATAATAAACTTATACTCTATGGCACAGTAGTTAGTTTATCTATTTTTTTCTAGTTGCAGTTATTCTATTGCCTGTTCTTCATTCCAGTATACTACCTGTTCACTCTAGTTCACTCCATTCTTATGATTATTTATCCTTTATTCTTTTCTATTATCTGTTATATATGCTCGATTATATATTTGAAACTACTTTAAGAGGTATCTATTTCGCTCCAATCCTAACTGGATATATTTTTCAAATGATTGGCTTGTGGACCAGTGTCCCACCTACTACGGGCTGCAGGACGATGTACCATTAGAGGATACTCCTTTAGAGCAGGAGGACATAGTACCAGAGGCTGATGAGGCTTAGACTTATTATCTAGACTTGTATTAGACTCTATTAAGGTTATTGGCATATATATATATATAATATTTCAGATTTGTGAATGTATTGTGACTCTTTTCTTTCATTATTCCTTATTGTCCTTTATCTTCCTTAGTTTGTATTATGATTGAGTATAGTTTACCATTATCATATACCATATTGTTCCCCTATTTGGAATTGAGATGACATTGACCGGTACCTTATATGTATTATGTGAGAAGTTTAGATTGTATGGACGACCCAAACAACGTTTTATCGCCGATGCTGTGGCATAGGCTAGGCATTGCTCACTACTTGTGCTCTTATTTCGGGTGCGGGTTATGACACATTTTTAGTAGTGGACCATGCATGTCAAAAGTCACATTTAGATCGATATCGTAGTAGTGCTCACCTAGAGTACTACTATGAGCCTGCTTTAGGATATAGGCTGAGATTATACTCAATCACAACTAGGAAATATTTCTAAATATCTGTTTTGTTATCCTTATCTATTGAATAATTGCTTTACTTTGAATAATTTTATTCTTCTTTGATGATATCGTATCATACTCAATATTGATTCCTTGTTTCAATCTATCTTCAGGATGCCACTAAAGACGCGTTTCCAGCGCTCAGGTACAATGTCAGCTAGGTTGGTCACTTCGTCGCCTATGAGGGCAGCGCCAGCAAACACTGTTCCAGCGGCTATATTTCAGAGGTCCGCTTCACCGATCCAGGTGGGCGTTTCTGCAGAAGCTTTCGGGGGTGCTCCACTTTTGGTACAGAGGGCAGCACCAACAGTTTTAGGAGATCTTCTACCCCCACCAACAATAATCGATCAGACATAGATATTTGTGCTCTTTCAGCAGATGATTGAGGTATATCAGTGCCAGTCAGAGGTTATGAGGCAGGGCATTGAGAATACCTACCAGATTACGCTCGTAGCAATCGAGAGAGGACAATCATAGACTTTTAGAGGATGGGCCCGAAGGATTTTAAGAGCATTGAGGGGATTATTTATGTGGATGAATTGATATAAGACATTGAGAGAAACCTGCGGCTGGCATATATTCCAGAGATGTTACAAGTAGAGGCCGTATGAATTATGATATTTGATATCGCATTGAAATGGTTCGGGATGGACCCTAGGATCTCAGCACCAGGACTTACTTGGAAAACTTTTAAAGAGCTCTTCAAGGAAAAGTTCTTTCCAGATGTGGCTCTGACTTCTCTAGAGAGCCAGTTTTAGTATCTCGTACAGGGAGGTATGACAGTAGATGAGTATGTGGAAGAGTATTACAGATTAGGCCACTTTATGGAGGGACAGAACCCCAGAGTAAGGGATAAGAAGTTTAGGAAGGGCCTGAATAAGGAGATCAAATCACATACAAATGAAGACCCCACCGCTACTTTTGAGGAGATTCTGAGGCAAGCACAATGGGAGGAGGATGATCTAGAGCTTGGCTCCAAGAGGACAAGGGACATAGGAGGATCCAGTACTAACAAGGGTCTAATAAAGCTGCCTCACTTTCAGCAGCAGCACCAAAGATACTTCTAACAACCAAGGCAGCAGTACCCGGGACCACTAGAGCGCAAGTGCTGCAGACACACTATATCCAGAGATAAGCTATTCGTTGCCCATTTTGTAAGAAGCAGGAACATGGATGTGATGCATACAATATAAGATTGGGCTAGTATTTATTCTGGGGATCTAGAGACCACAAGTTAAGGGCTTGTCCTAGAGCTCCAGCTCGTCCAGCTCAGGGCGGGGCTCAGGCACAGAGAGCACCCGCGAGACCACCAGCGGGACAGCAGAGAGGACCTCCTTTGCTAACTCAGCAGTAGAGGTTCGTACAGCACCATCAACAGTAGAGAGGTGCTCAGTAGGGGCAAACTTTTGCCTTGACCGTCGAGGAGGAGGAGCCAGTCGGTAATACTATTTTAGGTTCAATCTATCTTGATTCTTTTCTAGCTCATGCTTTATTTGATTTTGGTTTTTTACATAGTTTTGTATCTATATCTTTTGCTCTGAAGCATCACCTTGAGACTGAACCGTTGGCGATGGCTTGCAAGATCATGAACGGGGGTGGCATTATCCTGATCTGTGATATTTGTAAGGATTGGAGAGTTTATTTGGGAGGTCAAGAGTTGAGTATGTGTCTACTCGTAATGCCACTTTCGAGCTACGATATAGTACTCGGGATGGATTGGTTGAGTAGGCACCATGCTAGTATTGATTGTCATAGAGGCAGCATTTTACTTCAGATACTAGGAGAGCTAGAGTTTGAGTTTGTCAAAGGAACAACAGAGTAGAGCAAAGAAGATTTCTGTGGAGGTATAGTGGAAGAGCAAAAGCTGCCACATCCATTGTTTGTAGACTATATAAACGTCTTTCCGGAGGAGTTGCCGGGGTTGCCACCAGAAAAAGATGTGGAGTTCTCTTTAGACTTAGTGCCAGGCACAGAGCTGATATCATAGCACGTCTATAGAGAGAACAACAATAAACTGGTAGAGTTGAAGAAGCAGGTGGATGAGTTGCAGGACAAGGGCTTCATCCGCTCTAGTTTATCACCGTGGGGTATTCCGGTATTATTTGTACCGAAGAAGGATGGGTTGGTACGTATGTGTATCGATTATAAAGCACTCAACAACCTCATTATCAAGAACAAATACCCGTTGTCGCGGATTGATGATTTATTTGATCAGTTGAGCCGATCGAAGGTATTTTCAAAGGTAGACTTGAGGTCGGGGTACCACCAGGTGAATATGAAGAAGGAGGACATTCCGAAGAAAGCTTTTAGGACTTGGTATGGGCAGTTTGAGTTCTTAGTAATGACGTTTAGGTTGACCAATGATCTTAGCAGTAGTCATGAACCTAATGAATAAGGTATTTCATCAATACTTGGATTAGTTTGTGTTACTATTCATTAATAATATTCTGGTTTATTCGAAGACCCCGGAGGAGCATGAGAAACACCTGAGGATAGTTTTGGAGACCCTCAGTAAGAAGACGCTTTATGACAAGCTTTCGAAGTATGAGCTCTTCCTTGATAATATTGAATTTCTCGGGATATGATTATAGGAGACGGGATCTCAATAGACCCGAAGAAGATTTTAGCAGTCGAGTCATGGTCCACCCCGAGTTCAGTGACAGAGATCAGGAGTTTTCTTAGATTGGTAGGTTATTATCATAGATTTGTTCAGGAATTTTCTAGGATTGTGGAGCCAATGACTAGACTAACCAGGAAGGACGTGGAGTTTCTCTAGACTGAGGATTGTCAGGCTGCTTTTGGGGAGCTAAAGAAGAGATTGACTACAGCTCCAGTGTTGACATTGCCATCAGGGATAGAAGAATTTCTATATATAGTGATGCATCGAGTAAAGGCTTGGGATGTGTGTTACAGTAGAATGAGAAGGTGATTGCGTATGCTTCCAGGCAATTACACCCGCATGAGAAGAATTATCCGACCTATGAGCTGGAGTTGGCAGCAGTTATTTTTGCTCTTAAACTGTGGAAGCACTACTTGTATGGAGAGTGGGTAGAGATCTTTACAGATCACAAGAGCTTAAAATATGTGTTCACATAAAAAGAGCTTAACATTAGACAACGGCGATGGTTGGAGTTGATAAAGGACTTCAACATTTCTTTGTAGTACCATCCATGGAAGGCTAACATAGTCGCTGATGCCTTAAGCAGGTATCCAGTGGCTATGTACTTGACGAGGGACAAATATTTATTAGCCGATCTTGATAGCTTGTGTATTGAGGTGTTAGTTCCTGGAGTTGCACCATAAATGTGGGTACTCCAGGTACAGTTAGAGTTGATGGACCAGATCAGAGCTGCATAGTTCGAGGACGAGTATCTGAGGAGCATCAGGGCACAGGTCCGGATAGGTTTGGCAGAGGACTTTAGTATTTCAGAGGATGGATCATTGCAGCACAGTACCAGATTATGTGTGCCGAGTGGAGCATTACGCGAGGAGATTCTTTAGGAGGCGCATCGATCTCAGTACTCTATGAATCTAGGTGCCAACAAGATGTATAGAGACATGAGGCTGTATGTTTGGTGGTATGGATAAAGTTGGAGGTAGCTAGCTTTGTATCCAGATACTTGGTATGCCAGCAGGTAAAGATGGAGAGATAGAGGCCAGGTGTATTTCTTCAGCCTTTATCCATTCCAGAGTGAAAGTGGGAGCATGTAACGATGGACTTTGTATCGGGGCTTCCGCGTTCTCCAGATGAAAAGATGTTATTTGGGTTATCGTATACAGGTTAACCAAATTAGCACACTTTCTGCCATTCAAAGTGGGTACGTCTACGGAGAAGCTCGCAGAGATGTATGTGCATCAAATAGTCAGATTGCATAGAGTTTCTGTGAGCATAGTCTCAGATCGAGATAGTCACTTCATGTCCACTTCTGGAGGAGTTTGCAGGCTAGCTTGGGCACTCAAATCAAGTTCAGAACTGCATATTAACCCCAGACAGACGGGAAGTCCTAGAGGACTATTCAGACTCTCGAGGATATGCTTCTTATGTGTGTTTTGGATTTTAGAGGCTCTTGGGAGGATCAACTTCACCTGATAGAGTTTGCTTATAACAACAACTACCAGGCCAATATCGAGATGTCACCATTTAAGGCACTATATGGATGAAGATGTCGTACTCCGTTATCATGAGATGATATTGGTGAGAGAGCCTTATTGGTGTTGGCCCATCCGGTCTCAGTCAACTTGATTTTGATAGTTAACTAAACCATGCATTGATATATCGCAATCTGAAGCCTCAACACTGCTATTACATGTCATCTATATTGTGTCTATTCAAATGTAATCTTTTTTTTATTTGAGTCTAGGACTGATGTAACTAGAAAATCTAAGTACCTATACCCAGATACCTAGTTCACTCAAATAAACCAAAGAACCTATCCACCAAATTAGGCCACATTCATTAACAAAGTCAACAATACATAGAAATTGGACTCGGGCCGAATTTATGCCGAACTCGGACCAAACTCGGTTACCCTTTTGGTATGAAATCAACTAGTTCAATTAGCTCCTGATTTCCTGGCCCAACGGTTGGAAATTTGAATTAAATCCCATCCAAATTCTGGCCAAATTCTGTTTGCCTACAAGCTATAAATAGGATTGGATTTCTATATTACTACTTACTCAACCATTCTTAAATCTTCTATCCTATTATAAGCAAACATCTAAGCTTTAACTTTTCCATCTCCAAGATTAACTCCCTAGCCTTCCTAGTGCCAAGTGCGGTCTCGGTCTAGAAGTCTACAGAGTTGTAAAGAACTTGGTTCCATCAATTACTCTCTCTCTCTAGCTGTGAAGTTGTGAGACTTCGGATCAAACCTTGTGGTGTAAAAAAATAGAAAGCCTTTAGATCAAAGCTTATGATTTACTATTGGTGATTATAGTAGATAAAACTCCGAGCTTGAGTTCTCGGGATTGGACTAGTCCTCTCAAAGGGAAACCAGTATACATCTTAGTGTTTGCATTTGTTTTCTCTCTCTACTTTACTGCTTTACTTTACTGTCTTTATATACACTATTAGTTGGCAACTTCCTTCATTCTGATAATCTTAAATTGGGTAGATTATTTTGCTGCACTATATTTATCCCCCTCTAGAGTTGCCTTACGGTCCTTCAAATAGTATCAGAGCTAGTTCTCATGATATTTGGCTTAACATCCTAGGAGACTTATGGCAATTGTTAGATCTATCCATACCAACAATGGTGAAGGCCAATCCAAAAATAGGCCACCCCTATTTGAAGGAACTAACTACACATACTTAAAGACACGTATGAGCTTCTACCTAAAGTTACTTGATTTTGACCTTTGGGATGTAGTAGTAGAAGGATACAAGAAGCCACCTAGAATGGTCATAGATGGTAACCTTATAGAGAAATCTCATGATAATTACACAGACACCAAAAAGAAATAAGCTAGTCATGATGCTAAAGCTATTAACGCTCTATTTTGTGCTATAGATATAATTAAATTTAACATGGTCTCCACTTGCGGAACTTTGCACGAAATATAAAAACTTTTTGAGGTCACTCATGAAGGAACCTCTCAAGTGAAGGAATAAAAAATAAGTCGTCTAACACAAGAGTATAAAGTATTCAAGATGAAGTAAAATGAGACAATCACTCAAATGTTCACGAGATTCCTCGACATCGTCAACCCTCTATTATCACATAGCAAAGAGTACCTTAATATCGAGAAGATTCGCAAGGTACTCAGGGGACTCACCAAAAATTAGAATCCCAAGGCCACTGCAATCATAGAAGGGAATAATCTTACCATAATAACCCTCGAGACGATCATGGACAAGTTTATGACTCATGAGCTGGATCTCAAGAAATTTGAAGAACCCACTCCCAAGAGAAAGACGATTGCTCTTAAGGTACACCACAAAAAGGTCACCAACTATAACTTCGACGATAATGAGTCTCAAGATGAGGAAACTGCCCTGATCACTAGAAACTTCAGGAAATTTCTAAAGCTTGAGAGATCAAAGAAGAATGAGCCAACTGACAACATTGATGAAGTGCCTACATGCTAAAACTGTAAAAAGATAGGGCATATAAAGAAAGAATGTCCAACCCTAAGAAAAGAAAATTTCTACAATCACTCATCCAGAAGAACATCATCACGAAAATATGTAAACACTAGTATCTGGCATGAAAGTGAAGCTAGTGAATCAGAAGAAGAGAATCTTAGAGAAGCAGCAAACCTATGCTTCATGGAGTTAGCTGATCAGGTAACGGATAAAAACTCTTATGATGATTTTACTTTTGATGAACTTGGTAATACTTTTAGTGATCTGCTTATTGATTTTAGGAAACTTAGAAATAATTACAAACATGCTAAGAAAGATGTTCAAGAATGTCAGACTGAAATAGAAAGACTAACATCTTTACTAAATAAAGTAAATGATACCTTTAACAATTCAGATAAGAATTATAGACTTAAGCTTAACCTCCAAGAGGCACTTACCAGTCTTGATAAGACCTCTCGGGAGAAGCTAAACTTAAGAAAGAACTCAAATCTGAAAAAAAGAAGTATTCCATTATTACACGTAGAATATATGCTCTCACTGCTAAATATGATGAAGTATATGCTACCTCTAAAAGATTAGAGATTAGATTGGGTAAACAGGTCGAACAAACCTCCACCCAACCTAACAAGAGAAACATAGTAAGACAAAAGAACACTTACAGCTATGCTCCCACCAATATGCATAACCGTTTATGTAATCATATGTTCAGAATATATCATACACATAGAACCAAATATAATAATACATTCTGTTATAGATATCCATGAAGACCAGAAAGAAATATCCCACATAATCATATATTTTATCCACATAGGCCATAAAATACTGCTTAACACATTCATATCTATCATGCTGCACCAAGCACCAATCACACAGCTATATGTCACTACTGTGGTAAGAAATGACATATATCTAGATTCTGTAGAATGAGAAACTTAGTAGATGTGAACGTTTATGCATAGGTACCAAAAACTAATATAGCAGGACCCTTAAAGAAATGGATACGAAGGGTCACATCTATAACTCGTTTTGTAGGTGGACCAACCATCTCATGCTAGAAGCAAGTGGATTCTCGATAGTGGTTGCTCACGACATATGACTGGTGATGCTAACCTATTTTTAAAGCTATCGATGAAGAAAGAAGGTTATGTATCCTTCGACAATAACCTCAGAGGATATATTATTGGTAATAGTATTATAGGTGTTCCTCCCTATCATTTCATTAAAGATGTTTGTCTAGAAATAGAATTAAAACATAACCTACTTAGTATCCATTATCTAGCTAACAATGGTTATGGTATTAACTTCGTTAAAAATAAATGCTTTATTTATAAAATATCTACAGGTAAGGTAATCTTTGAAGGGATCAGGGAAGACAATATATATATATATATATATATATATATATTATTTTTTATCTTTTAAAAGATACTAACAATGTAGGCAAATGTCTATATGCCAACAAAGATGACAGCTGGCTATGCCATATGCGTCTAGGACACACAAACATGGACACTATTGCAAGAATATCCACAAAAAAACTCGTAAGAGGCTTACCAGAGATTACTTTCAAGAAAGATATGGTATGTGTTGACTGTGAAAATAATAAAGCTATTAAATTTTTCTTTAAAACAATCAACTCTGTAAGTACCTCTAGACCTCTATAACTCTTGCATATATATATTTTTTGGACCCATTAGAGTCGCCAGTCTTGGCGGTAAGATTTATACTTATGTTATTGTTGATGATTTTTTTAGATACACATGGTTTTATTTTTTTGTAAACAAAAATGAAGTATTCTCTGAATTTGTCACTTTTTGTAAAAATATTCAAAATGACAAAGGTTTCATGATTACTCGTATCCAAAGTGATCATGGAGGCGAATCCAAAAATAGTAATTTCAAAAGATTTTGTAATAAAAATGTTTTTCTCATAAATTCTCTTGTCCTAGAACTCCTCAACAAAATGGTGTTGTAGAGTGGAAGAATAAAACTCTTGGCGATATGGCTAGAATTATGTTAAATTAATATAACCTTCCGAAATACTTTTAGGCTGAAGCTGTAAGTACTTCATGCCATATTTTAAATAGGGTATTTATCTGACCTATATCGAAGAAAATCCTCTATGAACTTTAGTTTGGTAGAATCCTAATAATTAGTTACTTTAAAATTTTTGGCTACAAATATTTTATTCTTAATACCAAAGATAATCTAGAAAAGTTTGACTCCAAGGTCGATAAGGGTATTTTTCTAGGTTATGCCACCAAAAGTAAAGGATTCAGGGTATTCAACAAGAACTCATTGACTGTTGAAGAATCAATCAATATTTTATTTGATGAACACAACACTCAAGTACTAAATGACAGTGACAATGAAGGTAGTCAACCTGCAACCAACAAGACATTTGAAGATACAAACAGTGCAAGTCATCCAGAAAGTCTGCCAAGGAGACTAAAGTTCTCTACCGATCATCCTGAGGACTTGTTAATAGGTGATGTATCGAAAGGTAAAAGTACACGTTCCTCAAATAGAGATACCATTGGAAATGTTGCTTTTATTTCTCAAATAGAACCTAAAAATACTGATGAAGCTTTTGCTGATAAATTTTGAATTTCTGCTATGCAAGAGGAATTCAACCAATTTGAACGTAATCAAGTTTGGAAATTCGTTCCTAAACCTAATGATTATCCGATCATTGGTACTAAATGGGTTTTTTGAAATAAATTAAATAAGAATGGTTCAGTTATACGTAACAAAGCACGTCTTGTAGCTCAATGATACAACCAAGAGGAAGGTATTAACTACGATGAGACCTATGCTCCTGTTGCTAGACTTGAATCTATTCGAATGCTTTGCGCTTTTGCTAGTTTTCATAACTTTAAACTTTTTTTAAATAGATTTTAAAAGTGCTTTTCTAAATGTAGTTATCAAAGAAGATGTTTATTTCAAACAATCCCCTAGTTTTGACAATTTTAAATATCCTGACTACATATTCAAGTTTTGAAAGGCTCTATACGGACTCAAACAAGCCCCACGTGCTTGGTATGAATGTCTTTGCTTCTTTCTACTTGGAAATAATTTTTTTAAAGAAAAAAAATTAATACTACCCTTTTTATAAAATCTTCTGCTGATTCTTTGTTATTAGTGCAAATATATGTTAATGATATCATATTTGGATCTACTAATGAGATACTATGTAACGAGTTTGCTAAGTGTATGTAGAGTGAATTTGAGATGAGCATGATGGGAGAACTGACTTTCTTCCTAGGATTGCAAATCAAGCAAGGTTCACAAGGAACCTTTATCCATCAGGCTAAGTACACTAAGGATTTGCTCAAAAAGTTTTATATGGATAATGCAAAGCCTATTGGACCTCCAATGGCAACAACCACTAAGCTTGACCTTGATAAAAGCAGTAAAATAATAGACATATGTAAGTATCAAGGTATGATTGGTAGTTTGTTATATCTAACTGCTAGTCGCCCAGATATTATGTTTGATGTATGCCTTTGTGCTAGATATCAGGCTAATCCTAAGGAATCACATTTGTGCGCAGTTAAGCATATCTTTAGATACCTTAAAGGGACTTTGTCGGCAGGCTTATGGTATCCCAAAATTACGTCCTTTGACCTTGCTGGTTACTCGGATGCTGATTTTGCTGGATATAAAGTCGATCAAAAAAGCACCAGCGGCCCCTGTCATTTCCTAGGAAAGCCTCTAGTCTCCTGGTTTAGCAAGACACAAAATTCTGTTGCATTATCAACAACTGAGGCAAAGTATATCGCCGCAGGACGTTGTTGTGCTCAAATTTTATTGATAAAGCAAACCCTAGAATACTTCAATCTGCACTATATGAATATTCCTTTCTTTGTGATAACACCAGAACCATTAATCTCACCAAGAATCCAGTATGCCACTCACGTACTAAGCACAAAAAAATTAGATATTATTTTCTAAGAGATCATCAATTACACGGAGATATTTGTTTAGAGTATGTGGACACGGAACATCAATTAGGAGACATCTTTACTAAACCTTTAGCTGAAGATCGATTCAACTTTCCGTCGAGAATTAGGTCTTTTGAATTCTGATAAAATATAAGAATCATAAGATGCTTTACATATTTTTTGTCACATTTTTAATTTTTTTTTAAAATTTTGCATACAAGCCGAAAGGGCCCTTCTGTGAAAAATGTGTAAATAAACTTAAGTGACACGGAATTTAAGTGCCTCGGACCACCGCTAGTTGGGATTTGACCCCTGCAGCTGCTCCAAAGTGATTTAAAATCTTGAAAATTAAGATTTAAGTTCAACACTTATTATTCTGTATTTATATCAAGTCAAAAAAGGCATAATATCGATTAATGTTACATTGAGATTATGAAAATAAATGTCAACAGAATTCAGATCGAACTAGGGCCGAGCTCGGACCGAACTCGATTAGTTTAATTCCAGAATATGCTATGTCATTAATCTTCTTCCTAATTTAGGTTTGTGCTACTCTATTTATACATCTTTTCGTGGCTCGTTATTCAGACCAACAAAAATCATCCTATCCTCCACAAATAAACTTAGTTTTTCCTCCCATATCCTCTTCCGGCCCCTAAAAGGAAAATAGATTCCTTTTTCGACTCTTTTTTCTGTCCCATTATGCCAAACATAGAAGAATTCGACAGTTTTACTTTTCGAAGCCTCAAAATTTCAAATGATTGGTTTAATGACTTCTCTAAGAGACACATCTGTCTTGGCCATCCTATTGATTATTCTTTCCAGCACAAAGACTATCTACCTATTCTTCAAAAGCTTCAACTTGAAGAACTTGTTACAACCTGTACCAATATTTAAACCAATGCTATTCAAATATTCTATTATAACTTAACATATGAACATAATACTATTTCATCTAGAGTTCGTGGCATTCCAATTGAATTCGATGCAGACGACTTGGGTAAAATCCTACGCATTCCCGCTGATGGAAAAATCCTAGTCAACATCAAGCAATTTCAATTAGACCAAGGCTTAACTCTAGACTCATCAAAAATATCCTTTGTCACCCTCTTGAATGTCCACCTGAAAAATTTTATGCTAGATACTTGAATGTTCACTTCTTTGAAATGCATCATATTATCTTTTTTAACTTTTTTTTACCTAAGAAAACTTACTTTGATAAAGTCTCTTATCTAGAAATGTCAGCTTTATATGACTTGCATTTGGCATTAACTTTAAATTTCCCTAGACCATCATATCTCAAATGGTTCAATATCGCAAGAAAGGGCATCTACTACTATACGCCATGTACTTGCCAACCATTTTCAGCTATTTCAATATTCTATTGGATACTTGTCCAAATCTTGAGTAACCTTTATACCTTAATAGAATTCGGAGAATTGAGCCAACTATGCTTCTACCTTATAACTCATCATCAATCTTTAACACATATCCTGCTGATTTTGTCCCTCCTGTTGATGAACAACCATAAACCTTAGAGTCTATTTTCAATTTGTTGCATGATCGCTTCCACAAAGAAGATATAAGCAATCGTGGTACTGATCATCGCCAAACTCTTCAGACTCAGGCTCTTGGCAACACTTTGATAGATATCTAGTACACCCTATCAAAGCACCCAGCCGAACATTTTTTAATTCTCCGGAATCTGGATCAACAAGGATTTGGCATTAATCACTCCTATGTTTAGTGATATTTTGATCCAGCTGATGCCTTCTTTGATCCCAACAGAATAGTTGAACCTGATGATGAAGATGAAAAAATGATAACTAGTTACTCAATGGATTTGACTGTTTAAAAGGTTTACTTTTAGATGCTCTACTATGATATTTCTAATGCACATATGCTTTTGTATATTTTCTTTTCAAATGAATAATGTTTAAAGTAATTTTCTTTTGTCATTGTATGATCCTGTATACACTTTACTCCTTTTTTTGTTATCTCACCGATTTCGGGGGAGCATGCCATTTCGATCAAATGACAACATGGAAGAAATATATACATGATACTAGCATACAAGATAATACTTGATAGATGTTGCCTTCAGCATATCAACTGCTCCACAGTTATGGGAGAACCTTGCATATTAAATACTTTTAGTATCATTCATAGTTTGTCAATTATCAAAATGGGGGAGATTGTTAGCCCATCTGGTCTCAGTCAACTTGATTTTGATAGTTAACTAAACCATGCATTGATATGTCGCAATATGAAGCCTCAATACTGCTATTATATGTCGTCTGTATTGTGTCTATTCAAATGTAATCTTCTATTTATTTGAGTCTAGGACTGATGTAAGCTGAGTCATACTGGCAAATCCAAGTACCTATACCCAGATGTTTGTGTTATTAAACGAAAGGATGAAAATGCATTCAATATGGGGTTTATACGGAACCCGCCTTCTTTTGTTTACAAACAAACTTGTACAATTTGATCCTATACGAGGATATGGGAGTACAATTTATTTAATCTGGGTAGATATTGCTATAGGTGTCTGATCTGCAGTCGATCACTTTAGCCCTTGGACCACACGATGTTGAAGAAGTGCCGTAGAAGACAGAAAGCAGCTTCGAAAGTTACAAAAGAGGGTGGATACACGATGCCAAAGTCTTCGATCCCTACTCTTTGCCTGAGCTCCGGGTTCTCTCTCTCTCCATCTCTCTCTCTCTCTCGACCGTTGGATCTGGTACTGGATCTCTTGATCAGTTTTCAGACCTAACTTCTTTGACCCTCCAATTTGTCGACCTTGTTCCTCATTGATAGAGGTCTCTATTTATAGAGTTTTAGTGACAGTGACCACTCCGTCGGTGTAGAAATCCAGGAGTGGAAAGTATAACACCCTTTTACACAACGGTTAAAGTAACCAATGCCTGCGTATAGATGATCTTTTGAATGAGCGTGTGACGCGGGTCCAACTAAGGAACACAACGCATATAATCGCTACGAAGATCACGGCGTAAAAGCCACGTAGGTAGGTATCCATTGTGTAGAAGAGGTTGGCATAGAAGCCAAATGTCTGTCACCATGGCATATAAGCCAAATAGTTATCAAACCGTCATAGAAGCCGAACAGGCGTAGAAGCCGAACAGGCGTAGAAGCCGAGTGGTCGTAGAGGCCGAGCAGGCGTAGAAGCCGAGTGGTCGTAGAGGCCGAACAGGCGTAGAAGCCAAATGGGCACAGAGGCCGAGTAGGCGTAGAAGCCGAACAGGCGTAGAAGCCGAGTGGTCATAGAGACCGAGAGAGCACAGGAGCTGGGTGGGTGTAGAAGCCGAACAGGCGTAGAAGCCGAGTGGTCATAGAGACTGAGAGAGCACAGGAGCTGGGTGGGCGTAGAAGCCGCTGCGTACCGTGCCAGAGTGCTGATGGGGACGTCTTAGCCGGAATTACGGCTTTTGAAGTTATAATCAAATCTCTTGCATTAAATGCTGAGATTTGCCACCATCCTGTGCATTAAATGTGGAGGCGTATTCTTTGACGGTCTGCAACCCTTTCTGCGCACCAGTCGCAGAGACGTGCCTTGAGAAACTGTCACCGCTCTGTGCATTAGACGAAGAGACGTGCCTCGAACCCCGTACGGAGTGCAGCTTTTGGTGTGGCAGGCAGTTTTGTCTACTGCAGAACGTAAATAGCTCGCATTTTGCTGGTGTAAACAAGGCAGCGTATCCCTCCGTATTTGTAAAAGTAGTTTACGCGAAGGGGATGGCGGTATTTGACAGCCTGGGTCGTAGTGCTGTGCCATCATTATAGCCGTCGCCTGGGTAGTCGAGCTTATCCCTTTGTCAGAAGTCCAGATGTCAGGTTCATTGCAGGATCTTCATTGCAGGGTCTGACAGGTTCACCTCGGAGAATACAAAGCGTCTCTTGTATACCTTAATGTTGCGTCTGAAAGAGGATGAGTTTTATGCCCTGTAGGCGATGAAGCACCCTGTTTACCCTGAAGCGGCTTGGACGTACTGCCTTACGCGGATGGTCCTTTGAGCTTTCATATTTTATGCTGTGTTTTAGCGGAAAGAGCTCTGTTGCACGCTTGATGGCTCTTATGGCCTCTGCTTACGCTGCTCTGCACCAATATGCCGCGTATAGTCATCCAGCGTATTTTTCATGCTTCTACAAGACCCCCTTCAAAGCTTTCAAATTCCTCAGAATTTGGAACGCTTTGAATGAAGCATGAACCGTACCTCGTGACTCGAAAAGTTTCTGAATGGAGCGTTGAAACGGTCGATACTGTCTTTATGGCGGATTTATTGGGGACCGGTGTGACCTCTTTCGCCTATAAAAAGGCTGGGGGAGTTAACCTGTTCTTCCCACATTTCCATCACCATGCAGAGATGATCACCGGAGTTCGCCGGGTCGATCTAAGGAAGAAGGAGATCATGTTCTTCCAGCGTATAAGGAGCCGAAAAAGACGGCGTCTTCGAGCAAGTGTCCACTGCAACGATGGATCATGGAAGGATATCTTAGCCTCCCTTGCTCGGAATAATCAGCAACTTTATATGGCTGTTCTTCCAGGAGAAGGGAAGGGTCGTACTAGACCACACGGCTTGCAAGCGGTGTCTTCTCCTGTTATACTCTCGGGGATGAGAGAGAAGACAAGCTGTAACAACTGTCTTCCAAGACTGAGTTAGGTTTAAAACCCCTCAACCCAATCTGCCATGGCACACGAGCATGGGGTCTGCATAATTTATGCGAGCCCCAACTCTGTGTTCTCCCGCCACTGATCATCTTCTTGGAAGAAGAGGAAGACCACCAATGCGAGAACCTGTCAGAACAGATTCCGAGGGCGGCCTTCAGACGACGGTGGGGAAATCCTTTTGTCGACGGAGTTTCCCTCAGATGTAATCATAAAAATGAGAAAAAAAAACCCTTGTAGATTGGATTTCCCTCATATATAATCATGACTTTAATTTTTAATAAAATTGTCTTGCTTCTTCATATGATCATCTTGCCATACGTTATTATAAAGTATGAATATGTGTAGCTTCGACACGTCTGATTCTTTACGCCGACTCTGTATAGAAAGAGTGATAGGTCCTATCCTTTATGCATAGCAAATAGTCCATAGAACGCTGTTGAGCATTTTGAACGTTTAGAACTGTCCTACTCCTAGGACTGAGGAACCGCGTAGAGTTTTTACTTCTGATGAACAGAATTTTTGTTCAGACTTCGTCTTCAAGAATGACTTCTCGAAAAATCCCTTAGAACAGGGTCGAGAAATGGCTGTCAAACTGAGTTGCCATCTTGACAGACGAGATATTCAGACTGGAGCCTGGGTGAACCTCCAATTGACCCGAGAAGAGTAATTTCTCAATGTTTGAACTCTGTATGCTTCGGGTACTTGGGTACGTTGAGGTCAAGAAGGAGTATCTTCTGTGTGAACTCCTGTAATTGATCGCCTTGCTATTCGGATATGCGGAAAGTTAGAGATCCGTAGTGTAGATGAGCTGAAAATCCTGAGTTCGTAGTCTATTGAGCGTAGAATACCACCGAGCGTGAGATCGTAGATTCGGAGCTGCTAAGCATGAAGTCGTAGGTTTGTAGCCTCTCGAGCATAAAAGCTACCGAGCACAAAGGCATCCGGGCATAAAACTATAGACTGATAGCTGGCGAGCGTAAAACCGTAGATCTGTTACTGTCGGGCTTAAAAAGCTCCTTAGCATAGAACTATAGATTTGTAGCCTATGAATGAAAGAAATCTTCCGTGCATAGAGGTTGCTGATCTGTTGCCTTCGAGCGTAAACTAAACGCCATCGAGCGTGAGATCATCGATTTGGTATCTGTTGAGCGTAAAGTCGTAGGTTTGTGGCCTCTCGAGCATAAAAGCTACCGAGCACAAAGATATCTGGGCGTAAAAACATAGACTTATAGCTTGCGAGCGTAAAAACCGTAGATCTATTCCTGTCGAGCGTAGAAAGCTCCTTAGCATAGGAACCGCTGACCTGCTTTTGCACGAAAAACTCTTCGAATTTGCTGACTGTCCGTCTTTCGAGAGTAGTGGGCTGACGTAGTACCCAATCATAACCAAATATTTAATTTTGTGGGATTTGGTTGGGGTTTCGAGGAGCCCGTCTGAGGATTCAAGGAGTCGACCCGAACTCTATATATATCCCAAGCTTTGGAGAGAAAAACTTTTTATCCGTCTTCTGCGAAAGAGAGCCTTGGTTGTTTGAGTTTTTTCCCTCGTTCTTTCTCCGAGCACTCCGAGTTTCCAGAAATGGCGCCGAAGCAAACCCCCTCCACTAAGGGAAAGAGTATAGGCTCTTCCTCTCGTTCTTCTGTCCCAGCGAGAGAGTCTTCGATTGGGCTAGGTGAACTTTCTTCTGAGCGAAGGATCCTGCCGACGAGTAGCGCACCCGGCCTTAGAGGTATAGCCATTGGGAATGACAAAGAACGACGAAAAATCCTTCGCACACATTGAACGTGACCGTGCTAGGTCGTCTTCTGTGCTGATAGCCTCTTCAAGGAAGATGACGCACAGAGACATTTTCATCTTTTACGCCCATATTTCTAATGTGTCAGCGTAAAAACTTTATGTCTTCGCAGTTATGAGCGTAAAAGCTCTGGCTGCCGAAGACTTGGTGTATACTATAAAATTTTAGTTTTACGCTTTGGATGGGACCTCCGGCGTAATAACTAGAATTTTAGCAGTCTGGCGTAAAGTACGGACCGTATACCGCCAATTACGCTTCAGGATGTGATTTCCGGCGTAAAATGACTAAATTTTGTACAGTCTTGGCGTAAAGCACAGACTGTCATCTCTTAGTCTTTTTGTTGCAAGATTCGTAATGACGTATTTTTTTTGCACTCTCACAGTTAACTTGCAGGAGTCTCCACTGGCTGAGGTAGTGGGTTCTGCTGCCGGGATGCTGCACTCGAACTACCTGGAGGATCTGTCGCACGTGACATTTCCTATCTCCGGACCCCAGTACCCTGAAGGAAGGGGGATCTTGATATCGGCTCAGGGCGAGCGAATGCTGCTGAACATGATCAACGGGGAGCCCATAACGTACGTAGACGGGGAGCAGTACATCAAGCCGGCCTTTCTCTTTGGGGACATGATAGACAAGCAGTCCCAAACGAAGCCCAAGAGAGAACCCTGGGTTTTCCCTGCCGAGAGCATGGTCTTGTATCTGCCCACGATATCGAGAGATTATCCTATCTCGGCTTTCTTCCATGCCACACATCGCAGGAGGATGTCGTCGACGCTGACTCCTGATCTTCACGGGAAGTCGGGGAAGATCTTTCACCTGAAAGGAGCTGACCAGGGGTCGTTTGTAAGCCGCCCTTCTGGTGTCGTGATGTTGTTCAGGGGACTGTGCCCGGGCAGCGTCCCTAGTGAAGACAGTTCAGTGATCCAGCCGGTCCAATTGCCGACTTTTTGTAATGACTTCATGGTGCGAGGGGGGGTATATCCCAAGGAGAATCCTCGGTGCAATGGGTAGATCACCCCAACAAACCTCCGATGGTCCTGCCTAGTTGACTGGGCCTTGAAGCATTTTCGGAGAGAGTTGGAAGTCATTGGACTGTATGCCGCCGTGAGCATGACGAGTGTCGGGTTGCCTCCCAACCCTAACCTGTTTCTGGCGCTGATGGAGCGATACATTTCGCTCACCGGGACCTTTGCCACTCCACTGGGGGAGTTAGGGTTGGCCCTTCACGAAATGGCAGCGATCTCGAGACTGCCAATGAGGGATACTCCGTATGAAGAGTATGTTCCCACCAACCGGGAGTTGGAAGACTCGGACCCTCGGGTCGTGGAGGTGTATCAGGAGCTGATGTGCCACTACTTCGCGTGCACTGCTTTTTATAATGAGCCTTCTGACATGGCTCATACCACTAAGTGGATGTCCTACCTCTTCTTCCACCGGGCCAGGGCCGTCAAGTCGGTGAAGGTTTCGGGGGACAAGCATGAGCCCGTGAACTGCTTGGGCGTGCTCAGTGCCCAGGTCATCGAGGATCTTATAGAGGAGGCTAAAGCTCCAGATCAGCTTCTCAATGACGGGGTAGGAAAGTACCCTGAGGGCACTAAGGCCTATAGTTACTCGAGGCGCTGCCGTAGGCCTTTGTCTGAGGAAGCCAAGCTGGCTGGCTTTCTCTCCCTATGGCTGCGTTGAGTAGTGGTGCCCGGTATCGCGTCCGCGGACCGCATTCACCGGAACATCCTGTGGCCCACCGTCCGTCTGGTGTTCGGGGCAAGTCTGGGCTTGCTCCCTGCCATGGTGTGCCGTATACAGGCTGGACTGAGAGCCATGACTGACGGACTGTTCGTCGATGAAGCTCGACGTGATAGCTTTCCCCGGGGAGAGTTACCATACCTGTACTTGATGGGATGGTTAATTCTCCACAACCCCCGAGTGATGTCTCCCGGTCCTGGTAGCAGCGCGGGGGGGGGGGGGGGGTAGTTTCTTGCTGAACTAGAAGGACTCCCTCTGGAACGTGAACACAGTCGTGGACTGTCGGCTGGCGCTGAGCCTCGGTCATTGCTGGAAGCTCCTCTGCATTGTCCCTTCTGTATATCGTAATCAGTCGGGGATTAGGCTTGAGGATTTAGGCGGAGAAAAGACCAATCTTTTTCCGGAAGCTTTTAATTGGTTGGTCTGCATCAGACCCTCCCATTTGCTGTACAGAAGCGAGGATCATTGCTTCTTCGAGCCTTACTTGCCCAGTCGGTTCGCCAGGCAGTTTGGGTACGATCAGCTGCACGTGGGCAATGCCATCACCAGCTTCAGGTCCAGGGGCGGCCTTATTGATGGAGCCAGGGGATGGCGGTACTTTATTATGGGCTGCACGGGAGCAATCTTTATCGTGCCGGTCGCCACCCTCTCCACGGAGCTGCGGATCCCCCATTCGTACGCTCAGTTCTATGTGGCGATCAACACCCTCCATCGCAATTTTGACACGCATGGAAGCTTCAGGGTGCCTTCTTCCAAGCCTGGGGGAAGAATCGAAGTCCCCTCGATTTCATCTGACGAGGGTGAGGAGTCCGTCACTCCGGATGAGCCCCTAGTGTCGGTGCCGAGGTACGAAGTGCCTCCGCCTGCGGGGGCTTTGGCGGTCTCTGGGAAGCGAAGGGCTCCTGTTTCGAAGCAGACTTCCCCTCGCAAGAGGAAGAAGAAGACGGTTGATCGCCCTCTCCGGATTTCTGGCATTGAGGCTCCTAGATAGGAACCTGCTGCCCCTCCTGTTGGGGATGTCCCTTTGATTGGAGGTTTCCCGCCTCTCGGAGAGGGACCCTCAGTTTCGGCTGGCGGTGCCGGAGGACTCCTGCTTGAGGCTGCCGTCGTTGCCACTGCCTCCGGTAGTGCAATAAAATCGCCTGCGTGGCCGAGGCGAATGGGAGAATCTTCCCCTGGACCAGCAACGAAGGAAACTCCTGCCGCGTCCGTGATCATGACCAGCGAGGTTCGAGCTGACGAACCTCGACCGCGTCTCGGTGAAGGCTTGGTGGAGCTCCTGGCAATGTCGGTTGGCCCACCTCCTTCCCCATGTAAGACAGTTCGTATTGCGTCATTAAGGCATGATATAGCTACATCGGCTGCAGACACGGCATATATACCGTTGGCTACGGGTAAAGGTCATCTTTATGTCTCCTCTTAGAAAGATTACTATCATATTGATATCAACTTTCTTGTCCTCTTCTCAGGAGATGGCGTCCACAGGGAGTATAGCATTAAAGCGCATTCCGACTCTGCTCGGGCTCCCGACGATGATACGGAGGCGTTCGACTTCGAGGGGGAAATAGCTTCGGGGGCCAACTCGCCCAGAGTAGTTTCGTCACCTCAAGAGGAGGACGAACCCGTCATCGTGACCTCGTCTCTTGCGAGTATGCCGATGACTTCGACCGTCGTTGTCGCGCCTTCTTTGGTCGCACCACCTGTCGAGGCGGCGGATGTGGCCACCTTGTCCGCAATCATTCTTGGAGGGGAACTCGCCAATATCGCGGCCACTCCTGGCATCCAACCAGATCTGGTTGCGCTGACCGAGCTGTATACCAGCACCTTCTACACCAATTTGAACACGCTGATATCAATGGTGTTGGCGAAGAATCTAGATTTTGAGCGTCTGAAGAAGGCTTCCCAGTTTTCGATTGGGGCTGTCAGAGAGTTTGGCGATTCCGGGGTAGCTGACGCCCTGGAGGCGATTGTTAATGGGTTGGAGCAACCTATTAACGAATACTTGCAGCTGACTCGGGGCAGTTTTGAAGCCGAAGTCCATGCCAGATACGACTCCATGACTGCGCGGCTTACCAAATAGCTGGAGAGCTTAGATAATTCCATCGAAGCACATAAGCTGGAAATGGATAAAAGAAAAGCTGTCGTGGAGGAGGCTCTTGCTCTTGAGACGAAGTGCCAATCTGAGCACGAAGGGAACGCAGCGAGGGTTCGCAAGTTGAAGGAGAAACTCGCTCTGGCAGAGGAGTGGGCTTCTCAGTCACTGGGAGGTCTAGGCGTAGCGATTGGTTGACTGAGCACCGCGCGACAGGACCTGGAGAGTGCAGAAGCTGCCCGAGCTGGCTCTCTCCGGGCAAGGGCCGAACTGTCCTTCACGAACAATCCCGAGGCACGGCTGGAACAGGCCCGCGCTGATGCCTTGGTTTCCAGGGACGAGAGAGTGGCTGCACTGGCAAAGTTGATTCGCAATCTGACTGCTCCCCCACAATGATGTACCCTTTCTTCTCTTCGCTTCCCCAATATAATTTTGCTCCTTTCGAGAATAAATAAAGTGAATCTTTTCTGACTTTGTGGACCCATCATTTCGGAATGTAAATGACAGGTTTGGGTGAGAGTGATATCAGAGGTAGTATGGACGTGATAAACTCTTGATAAACTTCTAGCAGGACATACCTATTCAGAGGTCATACGGACATGATAGAATATGACCTAACTAGCTTCATTGTGGAAGTAGTTTTGTCAGAATTGAGATTCTCGCTATATTCCACTTGAGCGGAGGAGGTTAAGCATAGTACCTCTTCAGGAATTTACCGTTAATAGGAGCCATTAACAGGTCTCCATTAGGTTGGGCTAACCTGTAAGCGCCGTTCGAGAACGTTGTCTCGATCACATAGGGGCCTTCCCATTTGGGCTGGAATTTCCCTTTACTCCTGTGAGTAAGAATCATCGGCCTTCTTACGGCTAAAACTAGCTCGCCGACTTTGAACACTCTTTTCTTTACTTTATGATTGAAAGCTCTGGAAATGCGTGCTTGGTAGAGCGCGATACGCTGTTGAGCTTGGAGGCATTTCTCGTCTAATCCTTCCAGCTCTTGAAGCCTTAACAGGTCATTCTTTTCTCGAGTCAGCTCATTAGTCACGGCTATCCTGAGCGACGAGATTTGGATTTCAATGGGAAGAACTGCTTCCCTCCCGTAGACCAGTAAAAATGGGGTACAACCTGTCGGTGTCCGTACCGTTGTGCGGTATGCCCAGAGATATTCGCCCATCTTCTCATTCCAGTCTCTTTTGTTTGAAGAGACGAACTTCTTCAAGAGTTTGATAATGGTTTTGTTGAAAGCTTCCGCCAAACCATTAGCAGCTGGATAATATGCCGTAGAGACAATATTATGTATTCGATTTTTATCGCAAAATCGATGAAACGCTTGGCTGATGAACTGAGGCCCATTGTCACGGATTATCCTTCGGGGAATCCCAAAGCGATAAATGACGTGATGCTTGATGAAGCTGATTATGTCAGACGCCTTTACCTCAGCAAGAGGGATCGCCTCTGCCCATTTGGAGAAATAATCCGTGATGGCCAGTATGAACCGGTGACCTCTGGAAGAAGACGGGTGAATAGGACCAATGATATCCATACCCCATGCTTCGAAAGGCTAGGATGCAACCGTAGGATGTAGATATTCAGACGGTTGGTGTATGAAGTCTGCATGAACCTGACAGGCCCTGCATTGTCTTGCATAGTTGATCGCGTCTGTGATCATAGTGGGCCAGTAATAGCCCATTCTCCTTATATGATCCTGTAGCTTAGGACCGGGCTGGTGCGCTCCGTATACACCATCATGAGCTTCCCGGATAATCTGCTGTGCTTTGTCGTCAGAGAGACATCTTAATAGCAGTCCGTCGTAGGTCCGGCGATATAGGCATTGCGAAGATGTATCGAAGTAGAAGCGTAATGATCATCTTTTGACGGATACTGCTTCTTTGGGGTCCTCCGGCAAGATTCTGTATGCGACAAAATCTATGAAGGGACTTCTCCAGTCTCTTCTAGGGGGATCCGTGTTCACGGCGTAGCTGCATTCTATGTGAAAGTTTTCTTTACGCAAAATAAATCTCTGTTAAGAAGGATTACCGAATCCTGCCTTCTTATAGGAGTGGCTAAATCCGCAGCTAGACTGGCTAGGGCATCAGCTTCTAGATTCTGAGATCGAGGTACATGCTCTAGGAAGAACCCTTTGAATGTCATGGCTATCTCGACCGTTGCTCGGTGATAGGGGATGAGGTCTGGATTCCGGACTTCATATATTCCTCTGACTTGATTGACGATAAGTAGAGAATTACCGAAAGCTTCCAGGGACTCGACCCCCAGCTCTTTAGTGACTTGGAGCCCGATTAACAGAGCGTTGTACTCCGCCACATTATTGGAGCATGGTTCGTTGAGAAAATACGCTCGGTAGATGACGAGTTTATCAGGAGTGACCAGGACGATTCCTACCCCCGAAATCACGTTTCCCTGGGGACCAGTCCTGGAGGCACCGTCGAAGAACAGTTGCCACGTGTCACTTTCCATTGCGAAATTATATTCTGCAACTTCGTTGGGAATAGTAGGACTCTGATTGACAGCGGTAGTGCGGCAGAGGGTTCTCCTGGCTCCCGGTGGGATTCCTTCTCCGTCTCGCCCGACACTTCTTCTGTGTGGTCTTGAGAGTACAACATGGCATTGGAAAAGTAGGACTCTACTCCTTTAAACGGGTTTAGGTCGACAACCTCTGTTTGTTTTCTTGGGGGTCTACATATTTAAGACATTGATATAGAGTTGAAGGAACGATGTTGTGATCATGGATCCAAGGTCTTCCCAGCAAAATATTGTAGGACACCTCTGAATCGATCACGTAACATGTGGCCACCGATCTGAGGTTGCCAATCTGGATCCTTAGGCGAATCTTTCCCAACGACTTACTTCTTCCGGCGTTGAAACCCACGATTGTATTGGAGGTGTAAGCCAGTTCGCTGGTAGGAATCCTCAATGGTCTGAGCAGACTGTGAGGGATGATGCTGATCGACGATCCCGAATCTATGTAAATCCGATCGACCTCCATGGAACCGACGTACCCGATGTAATAGAGGGGCCTGTCATGCTTGTTATGTTTTAACAGCATGTCGTCTTGGGTGAAAGTGATATTTGGGACCACCTCCATCACACTGTGGCATTGAGGACACGCCACTGGTTCTTCGTCGGGGGACTTGAGCTGGGTCAAGCATGCCTCCGCCTGCATCAGCGCTTTACTTAGGGCTAGACGAGTGTCTTGGGAGAGCCTGAGTAGCTCAAAGAGGGAGAGCCTGGCTGGTGTATTAGCCAGTTGGGCCAGGATGTCAAAGTTGTACGGCTTCTCAAAACCTTTGTTTGGAATGTTTTTCACAGGTTTATCAAAGCGCACTTCTCTTTGTTTCCCTTTGTCCGTCGGCATCTATTTTGAAGGGCTGGCCTCTGGTACTGCGGGGCCTGGTGCTGAAGGTTTGGCAGTTGAAGCGTCCGCCGGTGCATCTTTTTGACTCGCTCCGTAGTCGTTGAGGTAGGCTTTCCCTGAACGGGTTGCAGCAAATACCTCATCTTTGTTCGATGGTGAAGAAGTTGCGACCATATGGCATGGTTTGCATTTGGAGCTTTTTCTCGACGTAGCTTTAGTAGCTTTAGTCTCCTCCTCGAGCTCTGACACCAAATCCAGATGAACCCACATAATCTCGCCCTGCCGGGTGGTTAGGGGTACCAGGTCATGATTTTGACCCCTAGCTGGAGGAAGATTGACGATGTCCATCGTGGTCCGGGAAATGGGCGTGACATCGTCCATGACTTCTTGGGAAGGCAGATCGCCAAACCGCAGAGAAATCATATTGGCCGTGACCGTCTTCTCGGTGTTGTGCAGAGTGATGGCCTTAGCATCGATTAACCCCTGGATCTTGCTTTTCTGTATGTAACACGCCTTTGTTGGGTGGTGTATGTATCTGTGGAAGATGCAGTATTTGGGGTCGTTAGTACTGCCGACTTCTTGGGGCCGCCTTAGCTCTGGAAGGGTGATCTTGCCGCTTTTGACGAGACACTCGAATATACTAGGGATATCGTCATCGTCAAAAGAGTAGACTTCGACGGGCCTGGAAGTCCCGGGTTTCGTCTGCGTGGTCGCCACGGTCTTTTGCCTAGACGTATTGACCGTCAGAGCTTCTTTTCCCTTGGAGCTGCGAGGATGGTCGTTGCTGGGAGATGACCTTTTGCCTCTATAGGAGGCAGAGATCATGATGCCATTGTCGCGCGCCTTGCGACTGTTGTCTTCGGCGGCTACTGCCGAGATGATGAACAAGGGCCACTCATGGAATTGATATGGTCCTATAAACACCGAGACTACGGGAAGGAGGTTTTTTCTGCAAATGTCTACTAACGCAGAGTCTGGAACTCCTGGAGGCATCTGTAAGGTGGCCTGACGAAAACGTTCGACGAAGGTGCGAACGTCCTCCTTTTTCCTTTGCTTGACTTCGATAAGAGAGGACATAGACATGTCCATTCCACCCTCGTAGAATCGCGTGAAGAATAAAGCTTTGAAGTCCTCGAAGGAAGTAATACACTTGTCCGCCAGGCTACGGTACCACTGATAGGCTACTTCTGAGAGGCTGTCTTTGAGCACCCGAGTGAGGAGGGCGTCGTTCCCTTGTAACAACACCGTCATCATACTGAAATAGTTCATGTACTGACTTGGTGATGTTTTTCCCTTGAACAGAGCCATAGTCTAAGGTTTGTACCTCGGAGGGAAAGGGACCTCTTCCCAAATAGCTGGGTAAGGCTGGTTGATTCCCAGTTTCTTGAGTTGATCTTTGTGCTTCAAGGCGTCGAACTGGGCTTTCAACTCCCGTACTGCCTGCATCGAATTTTCAGTTGGAAGCAGGGCTACGGTGTAGTGCGGAGTTGGTTGTATCGTGACTCCAACGGGAGGTAATATATTCACCGAGTGAGGAAGCGGAGGAACTGCTGACTCTTGATCTAGAGTAGGCTCTTGGCTCGGGTTGGATGGTGGTAAGTCCACCCCCATACGTATCTGAGTTGGCGGGGCCAACGTTTGAGCCATGGCAGCTGCGTGCTGAGTCAGCATCATCTGGTGCATGTTATCCATCATGGATTGCATTTGTTTCAGCGATGTCTCAAGCACAGTGATGCGTTGTTCCGCGTTTCCTGACGGCGAAGCTTCCTCGCGTTCATCTTCAACGGCGTAAACTCCCATTTCTCTGGGCGTCCTCGAAGGATAAGTATAGGTTGCTGCAGAAGTCGACTCTATACTCTCAGCATCTGATCTGGGAGATTGGCGACCCCCAGCATCGGAATCAGACGAGTACGAAGCTGGTTGCTGTGACCTTGCACGGGTGTTTTGGAACACCCCAGCTTCAGTGTTCCTGAGGAGGTCTTCGAATCTCCTTCGGCTTGGAGGCCCAGAGGGATGACGTCTTGAGCTCGTCCCTCCTCTAGGTATGTGTGAAGCCATGTTCAAGGATGCATACGCGGGCTCTTCTTTCGGAAAAGACTGAGAGTAGCTCAATCGGTCAAAAACCGACCGTTTTGCTTTAGAACAGCAGCAATCAATCACAATTTTATGACTATTATAACATTGCTCGCTAGGGGGCGTAATAGACATGTTGGAAGGTCCCCTTTCCTTACGCTTCTGGATTAGATATGCGTGCAAGTCAGGAGGAGTAGAGGAAGAAAACGACGGCTTGTTCATTCTGTTCCCATCAGTGGGCATACGGAGATTGGGCACCATGGTTTTCCCTATGCCACCTGTGTACAACAGATTGGCCATCTGGGTGGCGGATAATCCCCAGGGAGGGTGCCTTCCCGTAGCCTGAGCATGCTTTACGTCGTGGGACTTCGCCTGGCATAATTTGGAGATTTGCTCAGACTGGCGTAAAGCTGAAGAGGTCCTCAGTCGGCCGTCGGCTTCTCGCGTAATCCGGAGGGTAGGTAGATTGCTTCTTTGCTGGAGTAACGGCCGAGAAGTTGAGTACCCCGTCGCTTGCTTCCTCCTGCAGAAATCACGGCGCTCATCTGGTTCCCCGTAGAGGTCGGATGTTGTCTTGCGCATGGAGCGTGATTTTTACTTCTGACTTGGCGCTGAGGCATCATCAGAAGTTTGGTCTGTACCACGTGTAGCGGGAGACTGGTTTCTGCGCATAGAGCGCAATGGATACTTCTGGATTAGAGCTGAGGCTTTGCCCGAAGTTTTGTCTGTACCGCGCGTAGCGGGAGACTGATTCCTACGCGTAGGCGCAGTAGATACTTCTGGGTCAGCGCTGAGGCTTTGCCCGAAGTTTCGTCTGTACCGCGCGTAGCGGGAGACTGAATTTTACGTGTAGGGAACGGAGGGAGCAATGCTACAACCTCATTGGTCGGAGAGGTCAGAGAGATCGGAGAGTCCACAGGAATGGTATAGGATGTCTTGGGCATCCAGACCTTGCGCAGCTTCCTGTTGTCTTGGACGGAGAGAGAGTGAGAGCTACCCCCGGTTTGAAGCATGTCTTCATAGGCAGACTGGTCGAATTGGACGACTAGTGTCTTCTTTACGGATCCCACGGATACTGCATCGTCTTGAGCAATTGCTTCCTCATCAGACGAGAAGGATTTCCCCAGCAGAGTTGCCATCTTGTTTGTGGTATTAAACGAAAGGATAAAAATGCATTCAATATAGGGTTTACACGAAACCCGCCTTCTTTTGTTTACAAATAAACTTGTACAGTTTAATCCTATAATAGGATATGGGAGTACAATTTATTTAATCTGGGTAAATATTGCTATAGGTGTCTGATCTGCAGTCAATCACTTTAGCCCTTGGACCACACAATGTTGAAGAAGTGCCGTAAAAGACAGGAAGCAACTTCGAAGGTTGCAAAAGAGGGTGGATGCACGATGCCAAAGTCGTCGATCCCTACTCTCTGCCTGAGCTCCGGGTTCTCTCTCTCTCCCTCTCTCTCTCTCTCTCGACCGTTGGATCTGGTACTGGATCTCTTGATCAGTTTTCAGACCTAACTTCTTTGACCCTTCAATTTGTCGACCTTGTTCCTCATTGATAGAGGTCTCTATTTATAGAGTTTTAGTGACAGTGACCACTCCGTCGATGTAGAAATCGAGGAGTGGAAAGTACAGCACCCTTTTACACAACGGTTAAAGTAACCAATGCCTGCGTATAGATGATCTTTTGAATGAGCATGTGACGCGGGTCCAACTAAGGGACACAACGCGAATAATCGCTACGAAGATCATGGCGTAAGAGCCACGTAGGTAGGTATCTATTGTGTAGAAGAGGTTGGCATAGAAGCCAAATGTCTGTCACCATGGCATAGAAGCCAAATAGTTATCAAACCGACATAGAAGCCGAACAGACATAGAAGTCGAGTGGTCGTAGAGGCCGAGCAGGCGTAGAAGCCGAGTGGTCGTAGAGGCCGAACAGGCATAGAAGCCGAATGGGCACAGAGGCCGAGTAGGCGTAGAAGCTGAACAGGCGTAGAAGCCGAGTGGTCATAGAGACCGAGAGAGCGCAGGAGCTGGGTGGGCGTGTAATGCCCCGCTCCGCGCTGGAGTTATGTATCAAGGTGAGTGGGCAGAACTTCGTTCTCTGATTCTTGCACGCCTTAATAATAACCTGAGTTTTTGCTTGCAATATTTTCTTAAGAGAATGATAGAACCTGCCTTGCATGTTAATGAACGAACTCACCTAGCTTATCTTTGAAACAATGCCTACTTAACGAGAATCCTTAATCGCCTGCTTAGAGTGCATGAATATGTTCACTATCGTCTATGCTTCGAGAGAACCATACTGTGCCTGAACGTGTTCAAGTGATAAGTCGGATTGCCCCGCAACAATGAGTGTATTCTGATGGTTCGTCTCGTCTGTATACTAGAGTTTATTTGATAGTGTTCCATGCATTCGCACGCGGTCGGACAATGGCTATTGGTGGAGAGCTGAACTGCATGTGTCACGGCTGCTACCATGATAGTGCAAAGCAACCATGAGTCACAGCTGCCTCTAGCATCAGATAAAGAGTCATTGGTATGCTGTTCCACCAGCTGCCGATCCTGAGATACTCGGGGACCGCCCTGCATATAGCTAAGTCATTTGTTGGCTTGGATAGTGACTGCCCCTAAGAATGTGCATCGTGCGTCTAGCTATGCATCAGACCCTCGAGTCGCACGAGACACGCTACGCACACCCTGGAACATGAACGGTTTGCTTGCTTGCATATTCAATATGAAACTCTGTTTCCAAACATGTTTCTAAACAAGTAAATCGACTCTGCTAGAACTGCATGAAACGAACCTAGGTAAAACTAGAAAGATCACTAGTAATGTAATATTTTATAACATGATTACTTAGTGCCTGTTTGAGTGAATGCTTGTTTCTGTTCAGTTGATTTATCTCACCAGTACTTGTATAAAGTCCTGACCCACCAACAGTTTACTTGTTCGCAGGTACTGGATCGTCCGAGGGAGCGATAGGCGTGCCACAGTCCCGAAGACCCGGAATCCTGGTTTCGATTGTTGCCCCGAGAATGCTATCGTATAAAGGGGCATAATGTATGGAACGAACGTGTGCCTTTGCTAAAGGAAACCCAAGTTGCCTCGATTGTCCCGAACACTCAGTTGGTTAATGCATTGCATTGCAACAAAGTCCCTTTCCGCTGCTTACTCGATTGATGCGATGATAGCCAACTATCAACTTAAACGATTGGCCTTGCACGGGCGCAACCCCAGGCCCGTGCGGCATCACGTCCCCCGAAAGCTCGAACGGGCCATTCGCTTGGCTCCCTTCCTTCCTCGTACCAGCGGGACGGGCGCGGTGATTCGCTCCGGCGTGCCGAGGCACGGTGATACGTGTCCGGTTCGTTAATTCCCGGCCGCACGGGGCGGGGCAGGGCGGAGCGGCGGCCCGGGCGGGACCGGGGAGTGACAGGGCGTAGAAGCCGAACAGGCGTAGAAGCCGAGTGGTCATAGAGACCGAGAGAGCACAAGAGCTGGGTGGGCGTAGAAGCTGCTGCGTACCGTGCCAGAGTGCTGATGGGGACGTCTTAGCCGGAATTACGGCTTTTGAAGATATAATCAAATCTCTTGCATTAAATGCTGAGATTTGCCACCATCCTGTGCATTAAATATGGAGGCGTGTTCTTGACTGTCTGCAACCCTTTCTGCACACCAGTGGCAGAGACGTGCCTTGAGAAACTGTCATCGCTCTGTGCATTAGACGAAGAGACATGCCTCAAACCCCGTACGGAGTGCAGCTTTTGGTGTGGCAGGCAGTTTTGTCTACTACAGAACGTAAACAACTCACGTTTTACCGGTGTAAACAAGGCAGTGTATCCCTCCGTGCTTGTAAAAGCAGTTTATGCGAAGGGGATGGCGGTATTTGACAGCCTGGGTCGCAGTGCTGTGCCATCATTATAGCCGTCGCCTGGGTAGTCGAGCCGTATCCCTTTGTCAGAAGTCCAGACGTCAGGTTCATTGCAGGATCTTCATTGCAGGGTCTGACAGGTTCACCTCGGAGAATACAAAGCGTCTCTTGTACACCTTAATGCTGCGTCTGAAAAAGGATGAGTTTTATGCCCTATAGGCGATGAAGCACCTTGTTTACGCTGAAGCGGCTTGGACGTACTGCCTTACACGGATGGTCCTTTGAGCTTTCATATTTCATGCTGTATTTTAACGAAAAGAGCTCTGTTGCACGCTTGATGGCTCTTAAGGCCTTTGCTTACGCTGCTCTGCACCAATATGCCGCGTATAGTCATCCGGCGTATTTTTCATGCTTCTATACCAGATACCTAGTCTACTCAAATAAACCAAAGAACCTATCCATAAAATTAGGCCACATTCATTAACAAAGTCTACAATACTTAGAAAGCGAACTCGGGCCAAATTTATGCCGAACTCGAACCGAACTCGGTTACCCTTTTGGTATGAAATCAACTAGTTCAATTAGTAACTGATTTCCTAGCCCAATGGTTGGAAATTTGAATTAAACCCTATTTAAATTCTGGCCAAATTCTGTTTGCCTATGCACTATAAATATGATTGGATTTCTATATTCCTACTTACTTAACCATTATTAAATTTTTTATCCTATTATGAGCAAACATCTAAGACTTAACTTTTCCATCTCCAAGAGCAACTCCCTAGCCTTCATAATGCCAAGTGCGGTCTCGGTCTCGAAGTTTACAGAGTTGTAAAGAGCTTGGTTCCATCAGTTACTCTCTCTCTATCGGTGATATTGTGAGACTTCAAATCAAACCTCATGGTGTAAAGAAGTGGCAAGACTTCAGATCTAAGCTTGTGATTCACTATTGGTGATTATAGTGGATTAAACTCCGAGCTTGAGTTCTCGGGACTGGACTAGTCCTCTCAGAGGGAAACCAGTATAAATCTTGGTGTTTGCATTTGGTTTCTATCTCTACTTTACTGTATTTATATACACTCTTAGTTAGTAATTACCTTTATTCTGATAATCTTAAATTAGATAGATTATTCTGCTGGACTCTTTTCACCTCCCTCTAGAGTTGCCTCACAGTTCTTCAATTGGGACCAGAGATGGTCGTAGATGCAGCTGAGAAGGTGATGCTCATCAGGGATAGACTTCGGGTGGCCCAGGACAGACAGCGACATTGAGTCGATAGTCACCGGAGACCATTGGAGTTTGAGGTATAAATTTTTATTTTGTATTGCTTATAATTGCTTGTTTTAGTTAGAGTGCTGATGTTGTATTTCGGGCTAGGTTGATGATCTGGTGTTCTTGAGGATTTCTTTGACACGGGACACGGTTCACTTTGGTGGAGGCAAAAAGCTTAATCCACGGTACATAGGACCCTTCGGTGTTCTTGAGAGGGTCGGTGCAGTGGCCTACAGACTCGACTTGTCGCCTGCATTAGAGGGAGTGCATAATATTTTCTACGTGTCGCAGCTGAGACGTTACGTGGCAGATCCTAACCATGTATTAGATCACTCTTAGATCGAGGTTAGTCCGACTCTCAGCTACCCAGAGCAGCCCGTGGAGATTCTGGATCGAGAAAGAAGGCGCTATAAAACCAGACGATTCCTTTGGTATGCGTCATGTGGAGGTATCACTCGCCAGGAGAGAGTACCTGGGAGAGCGAGACCGAGATGCACGAGCGATATCCTTATATGATTGAGCTGTGAGGTATAAATTCTTTCTTGCTTGTATTGGTAACTTTTGGTAGTTAGTTCTTCCTTAATTTCAAGGATAATTTTTTTTGAAGGTGGGTAAGATTGTTACCCTCACTTTTTCAACTAGGGGTAGTTTGGTAAATTAGCAGGAGTAAATATTTAATTGGTGTGTTATAGAAGTTATTTAATAATTGTATTATTTATTTGATTATTAATAAGTTATAGGTTAAGGATGACTTGTATTAATTATTTTGTTAGAGGCATAATTAGACTTATCATGACAACTAGTGAGCCTAACTTGGACCCTAACTTGGACCCAAGCCCATTAGACCTTTCTCACTAATTAAATAAGGAGAATTAGCTTAATTACAATTAGTTAAAGACTTCCAAAATTACCTTTCCTAATTATTTCTCATAATGCACCATGTAGGGATAACTTGGACCTTGCAAATGACTTGGGAAAGGGAGAAGAGGCCGGCCACTATTAGAGGGGGTTCTCCTCTCTCTCTCTCTACTATCAATTGTATTCATTTTAGATCTAGAATTAGATCCCCAATTTTCTATCCTTTTCTCTATTAAAATCATACTCAATTTACCTCCATTTTCTTCTTAAATTCTTCACTCTTGGAGCTTTGGCGCTTGGTGAAATAAGTAGCACAAGGAGGAGGAGCTTTGGAACTGTAGATCGTGTCCGGAACGTGTCCAATTATATTTTCGTTGGGAATTTATCTCCCAATCGATAATTCCTGAATTTTCTTTTCATTGTAGCTTCTTAATCATGTATTTGACCATTAGGAATGACCCCATGGAATAGGGCTACCTACAGAAACAATTTCTAGGCTAATTGGTTATGTATTGTGAACTCTATGTGTTAAATTATGTGTATTTTAGGATAATTATGAGTTTGATACCTCAATTGTGTGTAATGAGACCAATTAGATCTAATTAGGTTGTGAGACTAGGTACGTGTCCACAAATGGATACGTTGTTTGATAATAAACGAAAGAAATTAAAACTAGGTTTATACAAAACCCTTTCTTTGGTTTACAAACAAGAAAAATAAGTACAATTAATCCTATACGAGGATATTAAGTACAAAAGTTTAATTCTGGGGAAATATTGCTATAGGAGTCTGATATGCGGTCTATCACTTTGTCCCTTGGACCACATGATGACGAAGAAGTGCTGTAGAAGACGAAAAAGAAGCTTCTAAGACTGTAGGAGGGATTGAACTCTCGTTGCCAACGCTCTCTATATGTGCTCTCTTGACCTTGACCTCTGTTGTTCTCCTCTCTCTGATTCGACTTTCCTACCTCCGTGGATGGAGGTCTCTATTTATAGAGTTCAGCTACAGTCGGCGTAGAAGCCGAACAGCGGTGGAAGCTGCACCTTTTACACGACAGTTATAATAACTGCTAGCCACGTATGAATGATCTCTTGAATTGGCGTGTGACGCGTGTCCCATTACGAGATAATGCGTATAATCTCTCATCGAAGATCACGGCATGCAAGCCACGTAGATAACTGCTCCTCGCGTAGAGATGGTTGGCATAAAACCCAAATAACTGTCCTATTGGCGTAAAAGCCAAATAGCTGTTCTGATGGCGTAAAAGCCGAGTAGTTGTCATATTGGCGTAGAAGCCAATATAACAGCTACTCAGCTTTTATGCACGTAGAAGCCAAATAGCTATCATTTTGGCGTAGAAGCCAAATAGCTGTCATGTTGGCGTAGAAGCCACGTAGCTGTCATGTTGGCGTAGAAGCCAAGTAGGAGCAGAAGCCGTTCAAGTTGGCGTAGAAGCCAAGTAGCTGTGTAAAGCTTGATGCTTTGCAAATATAGCCCGAGTCGGCGTATTTCAAGGAGATAGCGTACGTCGTGCTCCTATAGCTAAAAATAGCCTGGTTGGCGTAATGTGTGGGGATGGTGATGTGGACGTATTAGCCCTAATTATAGCTCACCCAGTCTTTGAAAGTAGAACCAAATCTCGTGCATTAAATACAGAGATCTGCCCCCATCTCGCACATTAACTGCAGAGACGTGCCTCAAGTTCTGTACGAAGAACAACTTTTGACGTGGTAGTTGGTTTCGTCTCTTCCTGAGCGTAAAAGCTTATCTCTGCCTATGTAAAACAGGCAGTGTATCCCTTGGATGCGTAAATGACATCTTATATCAAGAGTTGTGTCACTAAACGACAGTTTGGGGCTCTGTGCAGAATCGTCATAACAGCCATCCTCTCGATCGTCGTGCAGTACTCTTTGTCAGGAGTCAGGTTCAATGCTTCAACTGACAGGTTCATTTGAGGAATTCGAAGTGATCCTCGTACAAATTCCTGTTGTATTAAAAGCAGATGGGTTATACGCTGAAATGGTGATGTAGCAACCTTTTTACGCCGAAGCAGTCTGGAAATACTACATTACGCGGGTTGTTCCGAAGCTATATTATACGCTGAACTAGCGATGAAGCTCTGTTGTACGCCGATGGCTCTGAAGTTATGTTTCATGCCACCTAGTACTGGAGCTCTGTTTTACGCGGGCTTCCTGCATATTGAGGATTTTACGCGTGTGATTCCCCAGCGTATTTTTCATGCTTCTACAAGACCCCCTTTAAAATTTTCAAATTCCTCGTAATTTAAAACACTTTGAATGAAGCATGAAACGGTCAAGTTTGACTCGTTCCTCGAGGCTGATTTCTCGGCAGATTTTTAGGATTTTGTTGGGAATCGGTACGTTCTCCTCTGCCAATATAAAGGTGAATGGGTTAACCAGTTCTTCCCATACTTCCTTCACCTCAAAGAGAGAGATGGTTGCCGAGCTTCATCGGTTGACTTGAGGAAGAAGAAGATCATGTTCTTCCAGCATGTAAGGACCCATAAAAAGAGGCATCTTCGAGCAAATGTCCTCTGCAATGATGGATCATGGAAGGATATCATAGCTTTCTTTGCTCGGGATAATCAGCAATTTCATATGGCGATTCGTCCAGGAGGGAGGAAGGGTCTCATTTGGCTACACAGCTTTCAAGTTGTATTTTCTCCCGTTACGGCGCTGGACAATGGTAGGCAGTTTGGCCCTGTCTTCCAGTATTGAGTTGGGTCTGAACCCCCAACCCAAATCTTGGGCATGCCTGTCATGGCGTATGGAGGGTGGGCTTGCAAAATTGATACATGCCCAGTTCTGTATCCTCCCGCCATTAATAATTTTTTGTTAATCGGCCGCTGAAGTCGATTAACTGTTGTAGAAGACGAAAAAGATCTACACCAATACGAGAACCTGGCAAAACAGATTCTTGGTGTGATCTTAAATGAGAAATGAGAAACCCTTTGTAGAAAAAGGTTTTTCATCATATGTAATCATGAAGATGAAAAACCCTTTGTAGACTCAATTTCTATCATATGTAATCATAATTAATAAAATTGTCTTCTTTTACGCATATGATGATTTGCCATATTTGCTGTGAGGAAGTCTGAATAGTGTGTAGCTTCGATATGTCTGAATAATTTTACGCCGACTTTGATAAAATAATATCTGATCTCGTCTCGTCTTTTACGCATAACAGAAGACGCGTAGAAAGCCCCTTAGCATTTAAGTTAAAGATCCAAACTGTCATGCTGTTTTGGACGAGGAGTCGCGTAGAATTTCTGAACCGTCACTTCTTTGATGTGAAGAATTCTTGTTCAGATCATCATCTTTATGAATGGTTTTCCCGAAAATCCCTTGGAAAAGGCGAGAAATTTCTGTCGACCAAGCCATACTTGAACTTTTATAAAGTATTCTGACTGGACTTTGGATGAACTTCCAAATAACCCAAGAAGAAGAGTCGTCTTCAATGCTGATCTCTGTATATTTCAGGCACTTGGAATATTTTATAGCCAAAAAGGAGCATCTTCTGCATAAACCCTTGTAATTGGCCGTCTGTAGCTTTCGAGCGTAGAATCATAGATTTGTAGCCTCTGAGCGTAAAGTCGTAGGTTTGTAGCCTCTCGAGCGTAAAAGCTACTGATCATAAAAGCATCTGGGCGTAAAACCATAGACTTATAGCCTCTGAGCGTTAAACCGTAGATTTGTAGCCTCTCGAGCGTAAAAGCTCCTTAGCATAAAATCATAGATCTGCTCTGCGCGTAAATTCTGAATCCACTGACTGTCCGTCTTCCCTAAATGATAGGCTGACGTGGTCCCAAATCATAACAGAATATTAAATATCGGATTTGGTTAGGGATTCAAAGAGTTATCCAAACTCTATAAATAGTCTGAAGTCTTGAGAAAGAAAACTTTTATTTGTCTTCACAAAACCCTTGCTTTCCAAGATCCCTTCTTCTTCGTCTCTTTCGTGAGAACTCAGAATCGCCATGGCACCTAAACAGACTTCCACTGCTAAGGGAAAGAAGGTCGTTTCCTCTTCCCGCTCCGCTGCTCAAGAGCGAGCAACTCCCATTAGGCTGAACAAACCACGATCGGAACACAGCGCACCATCGTCGAGCTGTGCTCCGGATATTACAGGTTGAGACTTTGGGAGAAAACAAAATCCTTCGAACACGTTATACGTGCACGCGCAAGGTCCTCTTTCGTACTGAGAGCCTCTTTGAGGAAGATGATGTACGAAGAGGTTTTATTATTACGTGCACATTCCTAATGTGTCGGCGTAAAAACTCCAAATTTTTGCAGTCTGGCATAAAAACTCAGACTGTCGAGATTTGGTGTTTATCACAAATTTTGAGTTTTACGCGCTGGATATGGGTACCGGCGTAAAAATTCAAATTTTTTCAATGTAGCGTAAAATCTCAGATTATTAGATATTGCCAACCTTGAGTTTTACGCAATGGAAAATAGTTTCCTGCATAAGACTCACATTCTTGCAGTCTTGGCGTAAAAGTTCAGACTGATGATCTTTGGCCTAAAAAGCAAGAGTGTAGCATCTAGTGTAGAAACTGACTTGTTCTCTTGCATTTTGTAGTGGACTTGCAGATTTCTCCTTTGGCTGAAGTTATGGACTCTGCTGCCGGGATGTTGAACTCAAACTACTTGGAGGACTTGTCCCATGTGACTTTCCCTATTTTTGGAGCCAATTATCCTGAAGAAAGGGGAACCCTGATCTCGTCCCAGGAAGAACGTATGCTGCTGAGTATGATCAGTGGGGAGCCATTGACATAGACGGGGCAGAGTATAAGAAACCTGGTTTCTTATTCGGGGATGTGATCGACAAACAATCCCAGACCAAGCCCAAGAAGGAGGATTGGGTGTTTACTGCCGAGGGCAAGGTGATGTATCTGTCCAGTATGCCTAGGGATTACCCCATCTCTGCGTTCTTCCATGCCACCCATCCTAGAAAGATGTCATGGGTTCTGACTCCCGACCTTCACGGTCGTTCGGGGAAGATCTTATATAATAAAGGATTGAACCAAGGATCCTTTATGAGCAGACCTTCAGGTCCAGTTATGCCCTTTAGGGGATTACAGCTGGGTAGTGTCCCGAGCGAGGATACGTCGTTGATCCAGCCGGTTTAGATGTCGACCTTCTGCAATGACTTTATGGGGCAGGGAGGAATGTACCCTAGGGTCAACCCTCGGTCCAGCGGATGGCTTAGCCCGAGGAATCTCCAATGGGCCAGTTTAACTGTCTGGGCCCTGAAGCACTTCCAGACGGAGCTGAAACATATTGGCTTGTTCGCGGCTGTGAGCGCTACAAGTGTTGGGCTGCCTGTCAACCCCAACCTGTTCCTAGCCTTGATGGAGCGATACAACTCGCTGACTGTGACTTTTGCCACTCCGCTAGGGGAGTTGGGCTTGGCCTTTCATGTGATGGCAGAAATTTTAAGGCTGCTAATATGGGATACTCCTTATGAGGAGTACGTCCCTACAAACCGGGAGTTGAGGGATACAAACCCTCGGGCTGTGGTAATATATCCGGAGCTTATGTGCCACTATCTTGCCTGCACCACTTTCTACAAGGAGCCCTCTGATTTGGCTCACATCAACAAGTGGGCAACCTATCTCTTCTTCTACCAGGCCAGAAATATTAAGCCAGATACGGTGGTAGATAGCCGAGATAGACTTTTGAATCTCCTGAGCATGCTGAATGCTGACACGGTCGATGACCTTATTGAAGACGCAGGGGCTTCAGATCATATTTTTGATGAGGAGATAGGGGGTTACGCTGTAGGCAAAAAAGCCTTTAGTTATATGAGGCATTGCCGCAAGCCTCTATCAAGGGAAGCTCAATTAGCTGGCTTCCTCTCCGTCTGGCTTCGTCGCTGAGTAGTGCCTGGCATAGCGTCTGCACATCGCATCCATCACAACACTTTATGGCCTGCAGTACGTTTAGTGTTCGGAGCAAGACTGGGCCTGCTTCCTGCTATGGTATGTAGAATAGAAGCAGGCCTGAGGGCCTTTACTGATGGGCTGCTCGCTGATGAGATGCAGCGTGAAAGCTTTCCCAGGGTGGAATTACCCTTCCTATACCTGATGGGATGGTTGATTCTTCACAACCCTAGGGTGATATCTTTCGATCCTGCCAGCGGTTAAGAAAATAACTTCTTGTTGAATTACAAGAATTCCTCTTGGAACGTGGCGACCGTCACAGATTGTCGACGGATGTTAAACGTTGCACACAGCTGGAAGATCTTCTGTATCGTCCCCCCCGTACATATCAATCAATAGGGGAAGAAACTTAAGGATGAGGGCCATGGGAAGACCATTCTTTCTCCTGAAGCCTTCTACTGGTTGGTATGCATTAGACCTTCCCATTTGCTATACAAAAGTGATGGCCACTGCTACCTGGAGCCTTATTTGCCCAGTCGGTTTGCCAGACAGTTTGGGTATGATCAGCTGCATGTAAGGAATGCCATTACCAGCTTCAAATCCAAAGGTGGACTTATTGATGGAGCCAGGGGATGGCGGTACTTTATCACGGGCTATACTGGTACAACTTTTGCTATGCCCGCGACTTCTCTTTCTATGGAGTTGCACATCCTTCACTCCTATGCGTAGTTCTATGCGTCCATAAATACCTTCTATCGCGATTTTGATGTGCATGGAAGTTTTAGGATGCCCTCCCATAGGTCTACTGCCAGGGAGGAGGCTGCGTTTATTTCCTCGGACGAGAATGAGGATACCGCCGGGGCAGACGAGTTTTTGACGACAATACCAAGTGGTATAATAACTCCGCCAGCTGAGCCTCTCGTTATCCCCCAGAAACGGAAGGCTTCGACTCTGAAAGATCCTTCCCCTCGCAAGAAGAAGACTGCCGGAGGTCCGAAAAGGGCTTCCACCAGGGGGGCTCCTATGAGCGAGCCTGTCGTTTCCCCTGTTGGGGATAATTCTTTGCTTAGAGGTCCTTCACCTTTTAGAGAGGGAGTCTCCATAGTTCCGGCTGATAGTGCCAGAGATTCTTTGCTCGAGGTCGCTGCTACTACTGCTTCTGGTAGTGCTACGAGATTGCCTCCGAGGCCGAGCATAATAAGATTCCAAATACAAAATATCCAGACCAATAATCGGAGTAACCCCAACTTCGTCTGTAAGTATTTCCAGCGAGATTCCACCCGATGAGCCTCGAGTGGATCTTGGTAAAGACTGGGAAGACTACCAGCCAGTGTCAGTTGGTGCACCATCTTCTCCAGGTATGACAGCTCGCTTAGCATCATTAAGAAATAATTTAGCTGTACTGGCTGCGGACGCGACATATATACCATCAGCCATAGGTAAATATTGTCTTTACGCCTCTTTTAGGAAAATTAACATCAGTTTGATATTAACTTTCTCTTGTCTTCTTTGCAGGTGCAGACATCTACGGGGAGGGTGGAATTGACGCAACCTTTGATTTTGTTACGGACCCATCATATGAAGTGGCGACATCCGACATTGAGGGAGCAAGCTTTGATGCTGCCGATCTTTCGTTCGCAACATTCTCGGAAGTTGTTCCGCCAGTACCAGTCCAAATAATATCGGAGGAGGATGAACCGGTTGTCTCGACTGTGCCTCCTTTGTCGAGCATGCCAACAACTTCGATCGTTGTTGGTGCCTCTACTTTTGTCGCGCCATCTGTTGAAGCGACGACTGTGACGACACTCTCTGCAGTCATTCCTGGAGGGGGATTCACTGATATCGCAACCACTCCCAGCGTCCATTCGAATCTCGCCATGCTAGTTGAGCAGTTTACTAGCATTTTCTATATCACTTTGAAAATGCTGATATCGATGGTGCTGGAGAAGAATCTAGGCTTCAAGGCTCTGAAGATGTCCTCCAATCTTATTGTAGCGCCGATTAGGAATTTCGGTGACGCTGAAAGGGCTAATGTACTAGAGCAAATAGTTAATGGTTTAGAACAACCCATTAACGAATATTTGTAATTATCTTGAGGCAGCATCGACGACCTGATTCAGGCTAAATATGAATCCCTGACTGTACAGTTTGCTGAACAGATGGGATGCTTAAATAAATCCATCCAGATACAGCAGCAGGAGATGGATGAAGGGAAGGCCGTCTTGGAGGAGGTTATTCCTCTTCAAACAAAATGCAAGGCCGAACATGAAAGGAATGTAGTGAGGGTCCACAAACTGGTAGCCAAACTCGCTCAGGCAAAGGAGTGGGATTTTCAGTCATCGATAGCTCTAGATGTGGTGAATGGCCGACTGGATACAGCTCAGCAGAACTTGGCACGTGCAGGAGTCACCTGTGCCAGTTTTGTTCAGGCTTGGTCCGAACTGTCCCTCCTGAGCAATGACGAGGTACGACTGGAGCGAGATCGTGCTAACGTCTTGAACTCCAGGAATGAGAGGATGGCTGCTTTGGCGCGACAGATTCGCGATTTAACTGCTCCTCCCCAATGATGTACTTCTTTGCTTCTTTATGTAATTTTGCTCTTCCCGGAGATAATAAAGAAACTTTACCTGACTTTGTGGACCCATCATTTTTGAATATAAATGATAGGCCAGGGTGAAAGTGATATCAGAGGTAATATGGACGTGATATCCTTTCGGTAAGCTTCAGCTGGATATACCTATTCAGAGGTTATATGGACATGATAGAATATGATCCAACTAAATTTGTATACAAAATACTATCAGAGATAATATGGACATGATAGGTTTTGAAGTTCCAAATTAGTTAAACATATCTATTCAGAGGTCATGAGAACATGATAGAATATGATCCAGCCAGTTTTTATATGTAGTGTTGTCAGAATGAGATCTTCACCATACTCCGTTGAGCAAAGGAGATTAAGCATAGTACCTCTTCAGAAATTTGCTGTTGATAGGAGCCATTATCAGATCTCCGTTAGGCTTGGGTAATCTGTAGGCGCCATTTGAAAATGTCGTTTCAATCACATAAGGGCCCTCCTATTTGGGCTAGAATTTACCCTTACTTTTGTGTGTAATGATCATTGGCCTTTTCACAGTTAGAACTAGCTCGCCAACTTTGAACACTCTCTCCTTTACTTTTCGATTAAAAGCTCTGGAGATGCGCGCCTAGTATAATGCAATGCGCTGTTGAGCTTGAAGGCATTTCTTGTCTAATCCTTCTAGTTCTTGAAGCCGTAGTCGATAATTATTTTCCTGAGTCAACTCATTAGCGAATGCTATTATGAGTGATGGAATTTGGATTTCAATGGGGAGAACTGCTTCACACCCGTAGACTAATGAGAATGGGGTATAACCCGTCGGTGCTCGTACTGTTGTGTAGTATGCCCAGAGGCACTCTCCCAGCTTCTCATTCCAATCTCTTTTGTTTGAAGAAACAAACTTTTTCAAGGGTTTGATGATGGTTTTGTTGAAGGCTTCCGCCAAACCATTAACAACCGGATTGTATGCCGTAGAGGCCATATTTTGTATCCGATTCTTATCGCAAAATCGGTGAAACGCTTGGCTGATGAATTGAGGCCCATTATCATGAATTATCCTTCGGGGTATCCCAAAGCGATAAATGACAAGATGCTTGATAAAGCTGATCACGTTGGATGTCTTCACTTCGGCAAGAGGGATCGCCTCTGCCCATTTGGAGAAATAATCCGTAATGGCCAATATGAACCGATGTCCTCTAGAAGAAGACGGGTGAATAGGACCAATAATATCCATACCCCATGCGTTAAAATGCTATGATGCAATCGTAGGATATAAATATTCAGAAGGCTGATGTATAAAATCTGCATGAACTTGACAGGCCTTGCATTGTCTTGCATATTTTACTGCATCTGCGATCATAGTAGGCCAGTAGTAGCCCATCCTCCTTATACGATCCTATAACTTAGGACCGGGTTGATGTGCTCTACATACACCGTCGTGAGCTTCTCGGATAACCCACTTTGCATCATCATCGGAGAGACATCGTAATAACAGTCCATCGTATGTTCGGCGATATAGACATTATGAAGACGCATCAAAATAGAAGCGTAATGATCGTCTTTTGATAGATATTACATCTTTAGGATCCTCTGGTAAGATTTCGTATGACACGAAGTCTATAAAGGGACTTCTTCAGTCTCTCTTGGGAGGATCCGTGTTTACAGCGTAGCTGTATTCTATGTGAAAGTTATTTTTCACACAGAACAGATCTCTGTTGAGAAGAATCACCGAATTCTGCCTCCTTATAGGAATAGCTAGATCTGCAGCTAGACTGGCTAGGGCATCAGCTTCCAAATTTTGAGATCGAGACACATGCTCTAGGAAGAACCCTTTGAAAGACATAGCTATCTCGATCGTTGCTTGGTGATAAGGAATGAGGTTTGGATTGCGGACATCATATATTCCTCTGATCTGATTGACGATCAGCAGAGAATCACCGAAAGCTTCTAGGTATTCGACATCCAATTCTTTAGCGACTTGGAGCCCGATTAGTAGAGCGTTATACTCTGCCACATTATTAGAACAGGGTTCGCTAAGAGAATATGCTCGATAGATGATGAGTTTATTAGGAGTGACCAGGACAATTCCTACTCCTGAAACCATATTTCCCCTGGGACCAGTTCTGGAGGCACCATCGAAGAATAGCTGCCATGTATTACCTTCCATTACGGAGTTACATTCTGCAACTTCGTCGGGAATGTCCTCGTATAGTTTGGAGGTTTTCGGAATCGGATGAGCAGCTAAGAAGTCAGCCTATGCTTGGCCTTTGATGGACTTCTGAGGGACATACACCATATCATATGGTATTAATAACATTGCCCCAATCGCGAGTCAAAAATTAAGAACGCTTGGCTTGTTCATCAATACCCGAAGAGGATTGATTCTGGAGATAATATGAATAGTCTGGCCAGTAACGTAATGTCGCATTTTCTGAATGGCGAACATTAGGGCCAAGCATTCTTTTTCTACTGGATTGTAACGGTGTTCAACTCCGACCATCATCCTGTTTAAATAGTAGATAGCCTGTTCATGACCCTCATTATTCTTCTGTGCGAGGAGATCCCCTAGAGAATGATCCATTACTCGAACATACAACAAAAATGGTCTTCCTATGACGGGAGGCACCAGAATTGGAGGATTGGTGAGGTAGCGTTTGATATCGTTAAACGCTTGCTGACAGGCTTTGTCCCATATGAATGACACACCTTTCTTCATCAGGCGAGAAAATGGCTGATATCTCCCCGAGAGGTTGGATATGAATCTCCTGATAGAAGCCAGACAACCTTGAAATCTCCTGAGTTCTCTCAGATTACGGGGTGGTCGCATTTCTAAGATAGCCTTTACTTTATTAGGGTCCACTTGAATGCCTTTAGTGGTAATGACAAATCCCAGGAATTTGCCACTAGATACACCAAGAAAGGACTTTGTAGGATTCATTTTGAGTTGGTGTTGGCGCATCAACTCGAATACTGTCTTCAAGTCTTGGATATGATTATCCTTGAGGCGGCTTTTGACAGCAATATCGTCTACGTAATATTCCACTATTTTGCATAAATGCTCATGGAATATGTTACTCATAGCTAGTTGGTACTAGCCCCGGCATTTTTCAGTCCGAAGGGCATGACCGTATAGCAATATACCCCCAATGGTGTCCGGAAGGCAGTATACTTCTCGTCTTTAGATTGCATCTTGATTTGGTTGTATCTTGAGAATCCGTCCATGAAAGACATGCGCTCAAAACCGTACGTATTATCGATCATGACGTCTGTAATGGGAAGAGGGAACTCATCTTTAGGACAGACTGCATTCAGATCTTGGAAATTGATGCAAACACGTACTTTCCCACTTTTCTTCATGACTGGGCCAACATTGGCAACCCAGTCAGGATGTTGTTCTTCCTGGATGAACCCACAGGCTATCAGCTTCTTGATTTCAGCTTCAATGGCATCCATCATATCCAGATGGAACCGGCGTTGGTGCTGCTTCACAGGCTTCAAATTAGGCAATATGTTGAGCTTATGGGTAGCCACTTTAGGATCAAGTCCTGGCATATCCTCATAATTCCACGCAAAGACATCGATATATTCTTTTATCAGCTGGATTATTTCTTCCCTTTCTTCTTCGGAAAGATTGTTACTGATAAATATCGGCTTTGGTGAAAGTTTATTCCCAACATCGATTTGGATAACTTTATCTTTAGTGGGCGGTTCTCTCTGCTCGAACCGGAGTTCCCATTGTGTATCCATTTGCTGCGCCCAGGAGTCATTTTCAAACGATTTCGATTCTTGTTCGTCTGCTTCAAGAGAATCTGTCAATACCGTATTTACTGATGATGCTTGTTCGAGATCAGCATATGAGCCGGAGGTCGACGAGCCGTCTTGAAAAAAGGAAAAGATATCCTCACTTAACTCAGAAGTTGCAAAGGAAGTGGTATACCCCAACCCAAAACGAGTTCGTTGACAATAGGGATCACCATGCAACAGCATTTGCCTGCCTTTCCCATAGTTGAGGCCTGGTTCTGACTTCAGATCATAACCCATACTTTGCATAATCTTCAAAGCTTGTGGGCCATATCTGTGAACTTGTATTTTCCCAGTATTGGATTCGTGAGAGTCTTCTTGTATAATCGGTCTGCTACGTATGCGACCGAAGACTATTGGATGCTGATTACTGCGAGTAGGTGGGATAATAAACATAGAATCTTCATGTGGCCCGTATGTCGCGATGACATTAGATGTTGATGCCACTTCCCATACATATGGATGATAGGAGTCTATAGCTTCCAAAAATTTTTGTGCTATAGGTTCTATATCATTGTGGGGGGAGGATTTCTGATTTGGAAATTGAGCGTCAATATACTGGAAAGGAGAATCTTTATTATCGTCAGAAACCACGTTCCCGGTTGTATTTACATCAGTCAGCTGCTTGTTGCGCCGGAGGTTGATGACCAAAGGTGGAGGCTTCTGGTTCAAAGTGATTACTAGGGGATCACGCCCTCCTCTTGATTTGGTTTTGTTCAAGTGGATAGCCATGGGTTCCATGACTTTCGGACGGATAGTCCGCCCTTTCACCTGGATCGACAGGGGTTTCTCGGCAGAGGGTTCTTCTGGCTCCCGGTGGGATTCCTCTTCCATCCTACCTGACACCACCTTCATGTAGTCTTGGGTGTACAATATGGCATCAGAATAGTAGGACTCTACTCTTTTGAATGGTTTAAGGTCAGCAAACTCCATTTGTACTGTTCCTTGGACATCTACATATTTGAAGCATTGATATAGAGTCGAAGGAACAATATTGTGTTCGTGGATCCATGGTCTGCCCTGCAGAATATTATAGGACACCTCTGAATCAATAACATAACATGTAGCCACTGATCTAAGGTCCCCAATCTGGATCCTCAAATGAGTCTTTCCCAATGGTTTACTCTTCCTGGCATTAAAACCCATGATTGTAGTTGTGGTGTAAGCCAGTTCGCTAGTAGGAATCCTCAACGGTCTGAGCAGACTATGAGGGATAATATTGATCGATAATCCCGGATCTATGTGAATCCGGTCTACCTCCATGGAACCGACGTATCCGGTGTAATAGAGGGGTTTGTCATGCTTGTTATGTTTCAACATCATGTCATCTTGAGTGAAAGTGATATTAGGGACCGCCTCCATCACACTATGGCATTGAGGGCATGCCACAGGTTCTTTATCGGGGGACTTGAGCTGAGTCAAGCATACATTCGCCTGCATTAACGCTTCACTCAGGGCTTGACGAGTGTCTTTGGAAAGCCTGAGTAGCTCGAAAATGGATAGTCTGGCTGGTGTATTAGCCAATTGGGCCAGGATGTCGAAGTTATATGGTTTCTATAAACCTTTGTTTTGAATATTTTTTAAAGGTTTATCAGAACGTACTTCTTTTTTAAAGGTTCAGGCTCTGGAAGTCTGGCAGCGAAGTGTCTACCGTTGCATATTCCTGATTTCCTCCATAGTCCTTGAGGTAGGATTTCCTTGAACGGGTTTCGGTAGCCAAAGCCTCTTCTTCGGATGTCGAGGATATTGCAACCATATGGCATAGTTTATGCCTCGAGTTCTTTTTAGACCTAGCCTTAGCAACTTGGGTATCTTCCTTGATATCTGACACCAGATCAGGATGAACCCATATAATCTCACCATGCTGGGTAGTTAGGGGTACCAGGTCATGATTTTGACCCCTGGCCGGAGGAAGATTAACAATATTCATCATCGTCAGGGAAATAGGTACAACCCCATCTGGAACTTCTTGAGGTGGCAGATTATCGAATTAGAGAGAGATCATGTTGGCAGTGACCGTCTTCTCGCTATTATGCAGAGTGATGGCCTTAGCGTCGATTAAATCCTGAATTTTCCTCTTTAGTACATAACACGCCTTGGTGGGATGATTTATGTACCAATGGAAAATATAGTACTTAGAGTTATTGGTACTGCCGACTTCTTTATGCCGCTTTACCTCGGGGAGGGTGAGCTTGCTGCTTTTGACTAGACAATCGAATATACTCGGAATATCGTCGTCGTCAATAGAATATGCTTCAATGGGCCTGGAAGTCCCAGGTTTCGTTTGTGTGGTTGCCAAGGTATTTTTCCTAGACATATTGATCGCCAGAGCTTCTTTTTCTTTGGAACCACGAGGTTGGTCGCTGTTGGAGGATGACCTCTTCCCTCTATGAGAGGTAGAGATCATGATTCCATTATCATGCGCCTTCCGACTGTTGTCTTCAGCGGCTACCGCTGAGATGATAAACGAGGGCCAATCATGGAACTGATATGGTCCTGTGAACACCGAGATTAGTAGAAGAAGGTTCTTCCTGAAAATGTCCACCAATGCCGAATCTGGAACTCCGGGAGGCATTTGCAAAGTGGCTTGACGAAAACGTTCGATGAAAATGCGAACGTTCTCTTTCTCCTTCTGCTTCACTTCGATAAGAGAGGACATAGACATGTCCATCCTACCTTCGTAGAATCACGCGAAGAACAGAGTCTTGAAATCTTTAAAGGAAGTAATACAGTTGTTCGCAAGACTACGGTACCACTGATAAGCCACTCCAGACAGACATCCTTTAAACACTCGAGTGAGAAGGGCGTCATTCCCTTGCAACAACATCGTCATCATGCTGAAGTAGTTCATGTACTGGCTCGGTGACGTCTTTCCCTCAAACAAAACCATAGCCTGTGGTTTATATTTAGTTGGGAAAGGGATTTCATCCCAGATAGCTGGGTATAGTTGGTTGATTCCCAATTTCTTGAGCTGATCCTTATGCTTCAAGACATCAAATTGAGCTTTCAATTCCCGCACTGCCTGCATCGGATCTTCAGCTGGTAAAGGGACCGCAGAGTGGTGAGAGATCGGTTGTATTGCAACTCCAGCAGGAGGCAATACATTCTCTGAGTTAAGGAGTTGAGGAGTCGCTGACTCTTGATCTAGAACCAGCTCCTGGTTTGCATTGGATGGTGGTAAGTCCACCCCCACACGTATTTGAGTTGGAGGGACCGATGCTTGAGCTATAGCAGCTGTATGTTGAGTCAGCATCATCTGGTGCATATTTTCTATCATGGACTGCATGCTCACTGATACGAATATAGGCTCTTCTTCCTGTAAAGACAAAGAGTAGTTCAACCGGTCAAAAACTGACCATTTTGCCTTAGAACAGCAATAATTAACTACAACTTTGTGACTATTACAACAATGCTCCCTAGGGGGTATAATAGACATGTTAGAAGATCCCATATCTTTGCGCTTCTGAATCAAGAAATTATGCAAGTCAGGAGGATTAACAGAAGAAGAAGAAGAAGGCTTGTTTCGCCTTTCTACATCAGTTGGAATGTGGATATTGGGAACCATAACGCTCTTCCTGCCATACGTATAAAGTAGTTCAGCCATATGAGTAGCACATGATCCATAAGGAGCGTATCTATCCATGAACTGGGCCTTCTTTACGTTGAGGGGCTTGACTTGGCATAATCTGGAACTTTGCTCAGGCTGGCGTAAAACTGAGGAAGTCCTCAATCGGACATCAGCATCTCGCAAAATCTGGAGAGCGGGCAGATTCTTCTCTTGGTGGCGTAAAGGTCGAGAGGTTGGAAAGTCCGCCACTTATTTTTCCTTGCGGCGATTGCAAGGACCATCTGCCTCCTTATAGAGGGGAGATGTATTTTTACGCGCGGAAAACTTTTGGAATATCTGAATTGGCGCTGAGGCATTATCAGAAATTTTGTCTGCCACGTCACAGACAGGAGACAATATTTTATGCGCATGGTACGGAGTAGACTTCTGGATTGGCACTAAGGCATTGCCAGAAGCTTTGTCTGCCACATCACAGACGGGAGACAGAGTTTTATGTACAGGGCGCGGAGTAGACTTCTGGATTAGCACTGAGGCATTGCCAGAAGCTTTGTCTGCCATGTCACAGATGGGAGACAGAGTTTTACGCGCAGGGCGCAGAGTAGACTTCTGGATTAGCACTGAGGCATTGCCAGAAGCTTTGTCTGCCATGTCAAAGATGTGAGACAAAGTTTTACGCGCGGGGCTCACAGGTTGCGATGCTACAACCTTGTCGATCGGAGAGAGAGAGTCTGCAGGAATGGTTGAGGATGTCCAGGGCATCCATACATTACGCAATTTCCTGTTGTCTTGGACAGAGAGGGAATGAGAGCTACCCCCTGCTCGAAGCATGTCTTCGTAAGCTGATTGGTCGAATTGGACGACCAGAGTCTTATTCGTTGATCCTATGGATACAGAATCGTGTTGAGCAATAGTTTTCTCGTCAGATGAGAAAGTAGTCCCCAGCAGAGTCACCATCTTGCGTTTGATAATAAATGAAAAAAATTGAAACTAGGTTTATACAAAACCCTTTCTTTGGTTTACAAACAAGAAAAAGAAGTACAATTAATCCTATACGAGGATGTTAAGTACAAAAGTTTGATTCTAGGGAAATATTGCTATAGGAGTCTGATCTGCGGTCGTTCACTTTGTCCCTTGGACCACACGATGACGAAGAAGAGCTGTAGAAGACGGAAAAAAAGCTTCTAAGACTGTAGGAGGGATTGAACTCTCGTTGCCAAAGCTCTCTATATGTGCTCTCTTGACCTTGAACTCTGTTGTTCTCCTCTCTCTGATTCGACTTTCCGACCTCCGTGGATGGAGGTCTCTATTTATAAAGTTCAGCTACAGTCGGCGTAGAAGCCGAACAGCGGAGGGAGCTGCACCTTTTACGCGACGGTTATAATAATTGCTACCTACGTATGAATGATCTCTTGAATTGGCGTGTGACGCGTATCCCATTACGAGATAATGCATATAATCGCTCATCGAAGATCACGGCATACAAGCCACGTAGATAACTGCTCCTTGCGTAGAGATGGTTGGCATAAAAGCCAAATAACTGTCCCGTTGGCATAAAAGCCAAATAGTTGTTCTGATGGCGTAAAAGCCGAGTAGTTGTCATATTGGCGTAGAAGCCAAATAGCTGTCATGTTGGCGTAGAAGCCAAATAGCTGTCATGTTGGCATAGAAGTCAAATAGCTGTCAAGTTAGCGTAGAAGCCAAATAGCTGTCATGTTGGCGTAGAAGCCAAGTAGCTGTCATGTTGGCGTAGAAGCCAAGTAGGTGCAGAAGCCGTTCAAGTTTGCATAGAAGCCAAGTAGCTGTGTAAAGCTTGATGCTTTGCAAATATAGCCCGAGTCGGCGTATTTCAAGGAGATAGCGTACGGCGTGCTCCTATAGCTGAAAATAGCCTGGTTAGCGTAATGTGTGGGGATGGTGATGTGGATGTATTAGCCCTAATTATAGCTCACCCAGTCTTTGAAAGTAGAACCAAATCTCGTGCATTGTAGTGGGATGATCAAGCACTTATTGTTGGCAGCAGTACTGCTGTGCACATCAATGTTTGGCAAGTTAGGTTCGAGCCAATTTCAAGTAAGGGATGAATATGTCTGATGCAAGTGCAGAATTTTACGTCAATGTTCATTGTATTTATGGTTGTAGTGGCATATGAGGGTGAGTTGAGCTCTTGATCAACATCAAGGAGCAACAAGGAGACTCAGGTATGTGTGTAAGGATGGAGAGATTAACCACAAGTGAAATAGCAGTGATGAAGGTTTGCAGATTTGAGGAAAACTCGATTAACCGAGGGACAGTGACTGGGTTATAAGATAGGGGCATCTAGCAACTAAACTTCATAGTGTAGCAATTATATCAGTATCAAGGGTACACCATATTCAGGTATCTTAATGTTGATGTACACATGTGTGGGCTTGGTGGCTCGAGTGCTTGGGAAAGCAAGTGTGCCAGCAAGGTATATTTTTACACATGTGGCAGGGAGACAACAACTCAGCATGTTGGACTACTGAGATCAAGATGAAGAATGTGTGTATCAGGTTAGTGCAGCATACCAGGCTCAGGTATTTGGTTTGGTATATCAACTATTGGTGAGGGTTTAGGATTACTAAACTGTAACTGTGGCATTAACACAACATGTTAGAGATGTGAGGTTAGTTAAGTTAGTATCCGTTATTAGTTGATAAGTAGATTGGAGTATCAGTTATCATTTATTAAAGTTAGAACACATTCATGTTAGTTAATACCTAGTGGAAGATAAGTTAATTTGTATGATAGTATAAGTGTACCTGTTAGTGTATTAGTTAGTTAAGTTAGTAATAGTTGATAGTAAGTAACAGTTAGAATATAGTAACTAGAATATCATTTTAAGATACCAGTTAAGTTAGTGTATCAATTAGTTATCATTAGTAATATTAATGTCAAGTTATGCTACATAGTCTAGGTATTAGCTAAGGTATTACTACTACAGTAAAAAAGTTTGGCATAAAATAGCTAATATAGACTAACTAACTAGTATTGGACCTAGAAATAATTAGTTTAACTTAAGTTGACTAAGATTGATTTTGTTTGACCTAGTTTAGCTAGAATGACCTAGATATGGCCTAGAACCTCATATTTGATACATTTTAGCTCATTATCAATTATTTATACCCTTATTGACATGACATTCATATCTAGGTGTGTGTGACACCCGCTCGGACACCGAGTTACCTCTTTTTGCTCAGGACCAGAGGCAAGTACATCCCAATGTTCATTTTTATTTTATTATAGTGTATATATCGCATGTTCTAGAACTGTATACTTGATTCTGACATAGTGGTTACACGGACTGGTATAATATGGATCATGTCAGGAGATATTATTCCTTACCATATTCAGAGGGTACTCCTTCATATATATTTCATCATGTGTATCGGGTATTGATTTTAGTATACTTCGTGTTTGCACACTTCTTTTGTTTAGTGTGCCCATATTCGTGTTCGTAGCGTGTCATGATTTGATCCATTAGTATTGGTTGGGGATGGGAGAGTAGGAGTTGGTTATGTGATCAAGCCAAGTATATTCGTATATATATCGATTATATATCACACGTGTAATCGAGTTACCATATTGTATTTATGTTCAACCCAAACTGATCACATAATAAACTTGTACTCTATGGTACAATAGTTAGTTTATCTATTTCTTCTAGTTGCAGTTATTCTATTGCCTGTTCTTCATTCCAGTATACTACATGTTCACTCTAGTTCATTCTATTCTTATGATTATTTATCCTGTATTCTTTTCTATTATCTGTTATATATGCTCGATTATGTATTTGAAACTGCTTTCTAAGGTATGTACTTCATTCCAATCCTGACTGGATATATTTTTCAGATGATTGGCTTGTGGACCAGTGTCCCACCTACTACGGGCCGCAGGACGTGTGGTGTCCCGTTCCCCCTATTCGTGGAGCGTGGCTAAGAAAATCAAGTTGGTATCGTTCGATCAGGATAGTTTGAAACAAGATCTTATCCTAGTTATGGATATGCTTCTTAGGAATCGATTCCCATATTCAATGGACCGTTCCTCGATGATGGACTTAGCGGCAGAGCAAGAGGGACATCTCCGCCGCAAATTTTCTTGCCTACTTTTCGCTGTTGCCTTATTGCTTTCGTGCTTTGAGTTGGTTTTCGGATTTGTTTGCGTTTTCTTGAACAGTTTTTATGGATTTCAATATTTTCGTTCGTTGAACTGCATTTTATTCCGAGCTTGGAAAGATTAGAAGAGGTATTGATTAGTTGTTCGTGGCAATACAAGTGATCGTGTAGTAGATATCGTACGAACGGAGTCTTGAAGTACCTCTTTCCTTTCCTTCTCCAACCAACTTGTGAGTGGCTATATTCGATTCAATTGACCCTTCTTCCAAGTCTTCACATATAAAAATCTTGCATTCTTGCTTGTTTCGATCAAACGATACCAAAATAACTAAAAGATGTCATGATAAAATGGAATATACTTGGATTAATTGTGCTTGTCAATCAACTTGTGAGAAGTTACCTTATTTTATGCTAGTTCATTTAAAATGTTCTTTCTACGCTTAAATTTTAGTTAGAATGCATACTTCTTTTATAAATTGTGCTATGTATAGAACATGCCTTGCTATGCAATAAACTGATCAGGGAGACTATGAAAATGAATCATGCCATGCCACTTGTCTCGTACTCATGTTGCCTTAAATTTTATCAATTGATAACTTAATATGAACATCGTTGATCACAGAAAACTTGTGCATAAGGTCAATGGTTCCTGCGGACGGTCACTAGGACAATGGCACCGATCCGATCCGGATGAAACTTTACGATAGTCTCATTATCTGGATGGGATAATTTGTAGCCACTCATGAATCTTCGTTGCATGTAATTCTCGTCCAAGACTATAACTCGTTTTTTATGGCAGTTTGTCAGTAATCCCCTCGTATATTTAAACTTGTGCAAGCTAACTTGTATCTTTGTGGCAGGGAAGGACATTATAAGTATTGTGCAGGTGGTTCAGACGGGAAGATAAAAGTCACAGAACGGTGACAAGTTTATTCAGTAAATTCCATATCATTGCTTGATTATAAAATGAACTAAGGCAAGATAGAAAGACCACATATAACTTGCATGCTTCATATAAATAATGTATTGATTGGTATAGTTGGGTTAGCTTGCCGTCACCAGTGTATTTTGATGTACTGACCCTTATTGAAACAGGTTTCCCGCACCAAAAAGATCCAACGAAGAACTGAAGTCACTTCCCAATCCAGTCCAGCTGCCTGCATGTCCTGATCTTGCCTTAGTTGAAGCATTTTCAAGCCTCAGGAGCTAGCAAACTTAACTCATGCAGCTCCGTTGAAAAGCGATTGTTCCGCCTGGAGGTCTCTTATTTTGAAGCTATAATAAAGGATGTAATATACATGACGACTATCTCATTTTGAGTCCACTTTTATAAGCCCCTGCGACAATTATCTGACTCGTTCAAGAGTTTGTAAAAGATGTTTATTATCAATAAAGAGAACTTTTTCTTGTTTCAACTTTGCGTTTCAATTATCTGCGTACTCTGAATATTTGCTCGTTATGCAAAAATACCTTGGCCTTGTGCGATGCTCAACCTAGGCACTCACGGCGTTACGCCCGGGGGATGACTATCGATTCTACGGAATTGGGGGGGGTGACATATTGGTATCAGAGCACAGCTTCAAGTTCCATTGACCCTCATGTTTGAAAAGTTTCTTTAACGATCTATTCCCTATGCGAACTCTTGAACTCGTTAGGCCAAAATGAGATATGTTTCATACAATCAGTCCATAATACATTATGATCCTGATATAAGTTACGTTCTTTTGAAGGAATGACTCAAGCGCAAGAATCAGCGCTAACACTGGGCGAGATCCAAGCCCAAGAAAGTAGTTTTGGTACTTCAGGAAGTTCCCGAAGTCAGCGAGCCATGTCCCATGTCGATCTAATTCAGAAAATAATCCGGATGCTTAAGGCTAGCCAACAGAGAGATGAGGCTCGTTATGAACATGCCGAGAAGTGAGCGAAAGAACGATAGAGCAAGTTTGAAGGCAATCTAGAAGCCCGATTTACAGTCCAACAAAAGTAGGTAGATATCCTGCAACAGATCGTGCAGACCTTAGCCTCCGACAAATTCGCAGCAACAACAATGACACCGGTGGAGCAACCCGCACTTGAAGTCGAAATGCAACAAACTCCAAAGAAGAAGGATGTGACTACCTTCGACTTTGTCGACTTCAAAAAGGTCTGTAACATGTCGTTTAAGGGGACTGAAGATCCAATTGTGGCTCTAGATTGGCTGGTAGAGCTTGAGAATTACTTAAAATTACTAGAGGTACACGAGCAGAAGCATATGCGTGTGCCCAACTACAGCTTCGCTTGAACGCGCATGATTGGTGGGACGTGTATCAAAGATATTTTTTAGTTGATGATGATGAGGAGACGATCGCAGGGGCTACCTTTCGTAGTGCTTTCAAAGTGGAGTTCATATCCCCTCCCATAAGTCGGCAAAAGGAGAACGATTTCGTACAGCTTCGATAAGACAACATGACCGTGAAGCAGTACTCCACCGAATTCAACCGGCTCGCCAAATTTGTAAGCTCATATTTACCTGATGCGGCGAGTCATGCCAGAAGATTTGAAGTCGGTCTGCGACCTTCCATCAATGTGCACGTGGTCATTCCTTAGTACCAGACTATGCAGGGAGTTCTCAATCATGCCCTTTCTTTTGAACCGCAGTATCCTCCAGTTGCTGTCGGCACTGTGCATACTTTCAATCACAATCACCATAGCAATAAAAAAGTAAACAACGCTACAAAGTGCCTAAATAATGGCGGTCAGCAGAGAGGAAACCCAGGGCAACCATGTTCCTACTGTAAGAAGCCAGGGCACACGATCGATAACTATCACAATAAGCTCAAGATATGCCTCATTTGTGGAGATCCAGACCATGCCATACCTGACTGTCCACGTTTCTCTGAACGCCACCCTCAACATCCAAATCCTGCCTCAGCACCCCAATCCAATCAAGCTACGCCGCAGCAAGAGCATCGTCAAGCTCAAGGCCGGGTGTACACTATGACATGGAAAGAAGCCCTGGCATCAGATACTATTGTGTCAGGTATATTGCTTTTCAATAACATGCTTGCATGTGTGCTATTTGAATCTGGTGCAACACATAGCTTTATATCCACAAATTTTGTCGTAAAAAATATGATAAAAATAACACCATTATATTTATACCTTAGTGTTAGCACCCAGCCGGACACAAAAATACCTGTCCGTTCAGTATGCCAAGGTGATCACGTCTATGTTGGGGAAAGGAAACTCTCGCTAGATGTTTTAGTCCTCAATGTTCAGGATTACGACGTCATTTTAGGGAAGGATTGGATCGGCACTTGCTCGACAACTATCGAATATGCAGAGAAAAGAGTCATCTTTCGCGTACCTGGAGAAGCAAAATTCTGCTACACAAGTAGTCTAGCAACAGATGCGTCCAGGGCCTGCATGGTAATTTCTGTGATGTCTTCTTGGCGAATGCTACACTCTGGATGCGAGGGATACCTAGCATCAGTTCGAGACACGCAGCTGGATTATGCAGACGTTGTGTCTTCTTCTGTTGTGACAGAGTTTCCTGATGTGTTTCCGAGTGAACTACTTGGCATGCCACCGAACTGAGAGATCGAGTTCACCATCGGTACATTTCTAAATACTCAGCCGATTTCCAAGGCTCCATACAGAATGGTCCCTGCTGAACTAAAGGAGTTAAAGTGCCAACTTCAAGAACTGCAGGATCATGGATACATTCGTCCGAGCGTGTCTCCTTGGGGCGCACCTGTACTCTTTCAAAAGAAGAATGATAGAATGTTACGACTCTGCATCGATCATCAGAAACTAAATAAGGTCACTATTAGAAACAAGTATCCCTTGCCCAGGATAGACGACATCTTTGATCAGTTGCAAGCAGCATTGATGTTCTCAAAAATAGATCTTCGTTCGGGCTACTACCAACTAAAGAATAAACTGGAGGATATGCCAAAGTCAGCATTCCGAATCCGTTATGGCCATTATGAGTTTTATGTTATGCTGTTTGGACTGATGAATGCCCCTACTGCTTTTAAACTTTTGATGAACCCCGTATTCCGAGCTTTTCTCGAAAAATTTGTGGTAGTTTTTATAGATGACATCTTAGTGTACTCGAAGAATAAGGATGAACACGCAGGACACCTGCGGATGGTTCTTCAAACTCTTTGAGACAATAAGTTATACACGAAGCTAAGTAAATGTGAGTTCTGGTTGGACAATATATCCTTCCTCGGGCATATTATTTCTGCAGAGGGCATCTCAGTAGACCCAAAGAAAATAGAAGCCATCTTGAAGTGGAGGAGGCCTGAGTCAGCTAGCGACATTCGAAGTTTCCTTGGTCTAGCAGGCTACTATTAAAGATTTATAAAGGATTTTGCAAGAATTGCCTCACCTCTGACCTAGCTCACTCAGAAGGGAGTAACGTTTGCGTGGAAGGACAACTTTGAAGCTCCATTTATGGAGCTAAAGCAGCGACTTATCTCAACACCAATTCTTACCCTTCCTGATGGACCCGATGATTTTAAGATATATAGCGATGCCTCAGGAAAGGGTTTGGAATGTGTTCTTATGCAGAGGGACAAGTTGATAGCCTTTGCGTCGTGGTAGTTGAAGCCTCACGAGAAGAACTATCCAACGCATGACCTAGAGCTCGCAGCGGTGGTGTTCGCGCTGAAGTTGTGGCACCACTACCTCTATGGTGTACCGTGCGAGATTTATACGGATCATAAAGGTTTAAAATATCTCTATACCCAAAAGGATTTAAATCTATGACAACGGCGTTGGCTTGAACTCCTTAGCGACTTTGACTTGATGATCAGGTACACGCCGGGTAAGGGTAATATTGTAGCTGATGTGCTGAGTCGAGTGTTCGTTGGGAGCTTGGCTATCGATGACAAGCTGTGTCGGGATCTTGAAGGTTTGGGCATTACACTTAAAATCATATACAAAAATAGGGCGCAAGTGGCTCAGCTGTGCCTCAAACCAGACTTGTTAGAAAAAGTAAAGTCCGCTCAGAAGGATGACGTATTCCTGTAAAAAATACAAGGTCTTATCTCAGCAGGGAAGGCAACTGACTTTATGGTAGGCACGGATGGAATAATGAGGGTGAAGAGAAGATAGTGGGTTTCTAATGATACAACCCTCAGAAAAAAGATACTCACCGAAGCCCACTATGCAAGTTATACTTCATATTCGGGTAGTATAAAGATGTATCAAGATCTCCGTATGACATTTTGGTGGCATTGCATGAAAAGAGATGTGGCACTGTTCATGTCGTAATGCATGGCTTGTCAGAGGGTAAAGGCCGAGCACCAGAAGCCGGGTGGAGTGATGTAGAGCCTTGTTATACCGGAGTGGAAATAGAAATATATACCGATGGATTTTATTGTTGGTTTGCCGACGACACAATAGGGGAATGATACCGTCTGGGTCATCGTTGATTGACTCACCAAGTCAGCTCACTTTCTGCCTATCAAAAGTACTTGGAGTGCCAACTATCTGGTCCAGATCTACCTCAACGAGATCGTTCGGCTCCACGGCGTGTCCCTATCCATTGTCTCCAATCGAGATGGGCTATTCTTATCACACTTTTGGAAAGCCTTCAGTCAGTAATGGGGACGAAGTTGAAGTTCAGCTCTGCCAACCATCCTCAGATAGATGACCAAACATAATAGGTCACCCAAATCCTCGAAGATATACTACGACTCTGTGCCTTAGAATTGAAGACTAGTTGGGACACACATCTACCGTTAGCCGAATTTGCATACAACAATAGCTATCAATCCAGCATTCAGATGGCGCCGTATGAGGCATTGTATGGGCAAAAGTGTAGATCCCCAATCTGTTGGGATAAAGTTGGTGAACGACAAATTCTTGGCTCGGAACTCATGGAGCAAACCGTCTAGAAGATTTGCCTGATCCGTGAACGGCTAAAGGTAGCACAAATTCGTAAGAAAAGCTACTCAAACACGCATCGACGACCTCTTGAGTTCTCAGTAGGCGATCGAGTATTTCTCAAATTCTTGCCCATACGAGGAGTTACCAGATTTAGAGCAAAAGTAAAGCTGAGTCCAAGATTCGTCGGTCCGTTCGAGATACTAAAGCGAGTCACCCCAGTCGCATATCAGATTTCCCTACCACCGTCACTATCTGAAGTGCACGATGTCTTCCATGTTTCACAACTTTGGAAGTACGTATACGACCCGAGTCATGTGGTGGATCTTGATCAACTGGACCTAAAGGCAGACTTGACTTATGTTGAACAACCTGTGCGGATCTTAGATTATAAAGAGAAGCTGCTTCGAAGTCGTTCGGGTCCCCTCGTGCGTGTGCTTTGGAGAAATCATTCGGTCAAAGAATAGACTTGGGAGCTTGAGTCCGAGATGTGGGAAAAGTTTTCTTTATTGTTTCATAGTGGTAGGTTCTATTCCTAAGTTTCTTGGACAAAACATCCTATTAGTTGGTTAGGATGTGGTGCCCCGTCCCCCCTATTCGGGGAGCGCGGCTAAGAAATACATGTCGGTATCATTCAAACGGGATAGATTGAAACAAGATCTTATCCTCATTATGGATTTGTTTCTACGAAATCAATTCCTATATTCAGTAGACCGTGTCCTGATGATGGACTTAGCGGTAGAGTCAAGAGGAACATCTCCGCTGCATGTTTTCTTGCCTAGTTTTTGCTGTCGCCTTGTTGCTTTCGTGCTTTGAGTTGGTTTTCGGATTTGTTTGTGTTTTCTTGAATGGTTTTGATGGATTTTATTATTTTTGTTCGTTAAACTGTATTTTATTCCGAGCTTGGAATTAGTAGAAGAGGTATTGATCAACTATTCGTGGCAATGCAGGTGATCGTGCACTAGATGTCGTACGAACAGAGTCTTGAAGTACCTCTTTCCTTTCCTTCTCCAAACAACTTGTGAGTGGCTATATTCAATTCAGTTGACCCTTCTTCCAAGTCTTCACATCTAAAAATCTTGCTTTCTTGCTTGTTCCGATCAAACGATACCAAAATAACTAAAAGATGTCAAGATAAAAGGAATATACTTAGATTAATTATGCTTATCAATCAACTTGTGAACGATTACCTTATTGTATACTAGTTTATTTAGAATGTTCTTCCTATACTTCAATTTTAGTTAGAATGCATACTTCTTCTATAAATTGTGCTATGTATAGAACATGCCTTGCTATGCAATAAACTGATCAGGGAGACTATGCAAAATGAATTATGCCATGCCACTTATCTCATACTCATGTTACCTTAAATTGCATCAATTAAAAATTTAATATGAATGCCGTTGATCACAGAAAACTTGTGCATAAGGTCAATGGTTCCTGCGGACGGTCGCTGGGACACTAGCACCGATCCGATCCTAACGGAACTTCATGATAGTCTCATTATCTGGACGGGATGGTTTTTAGCCACTCATGAATCTTCGTTGCATGCCAATCTCGTCCAAGACTATAACTCATCTTTTATGGAACTTTGTCAGTGATCCCCTCGTATATTTAAACCTGTGCAAGCTAACTTATGTCTTCGTGGCAGGGAAGGACAAGGTAAGTATTATGCAGGTGGTTCAGACGGGAAGGTAAAAGTCACCGAACGGTGGCAAGTTTATTCATTAAATTCTATATCATTGCTTGCTTGTAAAATGAACTAAGGCAAGATAGAAAGACCATATATAACTTGCATGCTTCATATAAATAACGTGTTGATTGGTATAGTTGGGTTAGCTCGCCTTCACCAGTGTATTTCGATTTTCTGACCCTCGTTGAAACAGGTTCCCCGCACCAAGAAGATCCTGCGAGGAGATGATGTCACTTTCTAATCCAGTCCAGCTGCCGTCACGTCCTGTTCGTGTCTTAGTTGAAGCATTTTGAAGACCCAGGAGCTAGCAAACTTAACTAATGCAGCTCCGTGGAAAAGCGATTATTCCGCCTGGAGGTCTCTTATTTTGACGCCTTAGTAAAGGATGTAATGTACATGACGACTATCTCATTTTGAGTCCACTTTTGTAAGACCGTGGGTTACTTATCTGACTCATTCAAGAGTTTGTAAAAGATGTTCATTATCAATAAAGAGAACTTTTCCATGTTTTAACTTTGCATTTCAATTATCTGCGTACTCTGAATATGTGCTCATTATGCAAAAATACCTTGGCCTTGTGCGATTCTCAACTTAGGCACGCACGGCGTCACGCCCGGGGGACGACTATCGATTCTACGGAATTAGGGCATGACAGGAAGGCGTACCATTAGAGGATACTCTTTTAGAGTAGGACGATATAGTACCAGAGGCTGAGGAGGCCATGACTTATTGTCTAGACTTGTATTAGACTCTATTGAGGTTATTTGCATGTATATATATTATTTTGGACTTGTGGATGTATTATGGCTCTTTTCCTTCGTTATTCTATATGGTGCTTTAACTTAGTTTGCATTGTGATTGAGTATAGTTTACCATTATCATATACCATATTATTCCTCAGTTTGGAGTACAGATAACATTGACAGGTATCTTATATGTATTGTGTGAGAAGTTTAGATAGTATGGACAACCCAGACAGTGTTCTACCGTCGATGTTACGGCGTAGGCTGGACATTGATCACTACTCGTGCCCTTATTACGGGTGTGGGTCATGACAATTATCTAGTTATTAATCCTATGTTGGTTGCACATGCAAGTAACTACACGCAAAAATATTAATAACCATCTATATTACAAAAAAATATTTTTAAAATCATTAAATATTAAAACTATTAATTCTAGAATTTTACTTGAAAATAGATTTTTTAGTCATAGAGTCATCTCCTATAAATTCTATGAGTCCAAAACCAAGTAGAACCCAAAACTAGGTCATAACAGGTTACCTACTAGTAAATAAAAATCAACTTTTGACAAATAATTAAATCTAGAATAAATACTCATAAATCATAATTAAAACATAATAATATAATTTAAATGTTAAAAATATGATTTTTTGGTCGGGGTTTAAGTCTAAAACTATCGGGGTCAAGCTTTGTTAAAACAAGGTCAACTTGCTACAAAAAACACTGAGAATTCTAATTTTTATAAATAGAAATAAAATCTGAATTAATATGAAAAAATTAGGAATAAATAAAATAAATAATATTTCTTTTATCTATAAAAAATAATTAGGATTTTACCATCTATAAGTTGAGCATATTAGGGTTGGCAACCAAACTTTGCTAGTATGCATGCCAAAGGGTGGTACATGGGTGTTGTGACAATATGATCATTTAATATAATTTTAGAATATATAATTTTTGGAAAAATAATACTTCATCAAGAAAATTTTAGGGTTTTCTATATATGATAAAGTCCTAACAAGGTCCAAGGGTCTCCAACATGCATACATCAACACTATGTCAAAACTACCCATAAAATATGCTCAAACTCAAATTTTATAAAAAATAATAAATCTGAAATTTATTATAAAAACTAAATATATTCCCTATTAATAATATCTATATAAATATATTAACAATAATTAAAGAGGGTTTTGAAGGAGGTTTTATGCATGCACAAAAGTTTTGGGTTAAACCTCAAAATTAGGGTTCATGGGTTGTATGGGTTCTTCAATCATAAATTAATGGAGTTTATAAAATATCCCACACATATATAAAAATTTATATAAACATATAACAAGAATTTATTAAGGAGAGAAGGATTAAAGAACTTACTAGAATAAGAAGGAGAGAATTGTTAGGGTTCTTGGATGGAAGAGGTTGTGTGGTATCCACGTGAAGGGGGGTGGTCGGCCTTGGTAATAGAGATGGCCGCTAGGGTGATGGAGGAAGGAGAGAAAGTTAGGGTTTTGTATAGGAGAATTTAGATTAAGGTTATTATAATGAGAGATGAGAAGGAGATTATATATATATATATATATATATATATATATAGAGAGAGAGAGAGAGAGAGGGTGAGAGAAAGAGAGAAGGGGTCAGATTTGGGGGTGTACGTGCAGATATGGGGAGGGGGCTGCGGGTTTGGACTATGGGATAAGATTAGGATTGGGTAGTTAGTTTATTAGGATGTTTCCTAATTAGGTTGCTAGTTATTAAGAGTCAACAATTAACCAAATAATTAATTTGACAAAGATTTGATTTTATTCCATGGGATTAAAATAGTAATAAATAATAAATAAATCCTACAAAAGAGGAAAGTGGCCTAATTTGGCATGGAAAAATTATGGGTTACTTATTGTATGAAGTTTGGATGAGAAATAACCATACATAAATTATATATATAAAAATATTTAAATATTAAATGAAATAAACTACTGTTGTTACACTAGTGTTATACTAATGTTGAATAATCGAATTTTGAGTCACGGAAAGATCCTAATAGTAGTGTCTCCCGTATATACTACTTTCTTCGAAGGGCGTTGTAGATTTTGGGGTCATCCTATATCATTAATATCTAAACTATGGTGAAGTATCCTAATAAAATAATTAGATTTTAATTGATTTTAAAAAATATAAAATAAATAAATAAATATAAAATACACACAAAGTAACTATTTTGGGTTAGGGTATTACAGAAAGAATAGAAAAATCAAACAAAGTTACGCATCGGTAGAGAGTACAGAACCCAAGATAAATAACAAGTAACCCAAGGATGGAGACAAGACAACTTCTCATCAGATAAAATGATCGACGTGTCCAACTATAAGACCACATCTCAAAACAAGAAACAAAGGCAGATAACATTGAATAGATAAGGGTCAAGCAAGATAGGTCTAGACAGAGAGGGACCAATTTACAAGTTCAAGGAAGAGAAGGGCAAGTGTAACAAGTAAAAATTCCAAAAAATTGTAGATTTAGATCAATAGTCACATGATACCCAACAATCTAAAAACAGACCTGCATGTGCCACCAATAAAACATTGTCACGTCCCGCTCCCAGAATACTGGATAAATATGGGGACGAATATGGCTAGCTCCCCCGTACAAGGTATAGAACGTCATACGACGGTCACGATTGTCAGTCATGTTGGGTATCCTAGCATGAAATATAATTTATATCCTAAATTTGATCTCATATCCACAGGCAACCACAATAAACTAAGCAGCAAGAATGATATCAACTGGAAATCAGGTAAGACAAACTTTCAAAAATACTAAATGATAATCAGGAAGTCTACAGTAAAAAAAAAGTTAGACGAGCGTACCTTCCCACATACTTCCCAATGTGATATGGAACTGAAGCGTATCCTCCAAGCAAGGTCTGGAAGATCCATAGGGTCAATCACAGAAAATCTAGGAATAATCCATGTTTGGTCAGGCCAACCGCAACAAGTACCAGAAAGGAAGGCTCAAGGACAGACGAAGAAAACCCAACGAGAAACATATAACATAAAGACATAATAAGAGCAATAATCAGGGTAAAAGAATCGTGTGGTACCAATGCACGATTACCAAGTATAAATATAAACTAAGTAGCATCTACAATATAACATCCAGCATCTACTAACATCCACTAGTACAAAATACCATAGATAAGGAATCAATAATCAATCATAAATCATCATAGCATCCACTAATACCTGTATCGTCAACTATAATCAGTAATCTGTCATCGGAACATTAATCCACCCGTACACAAAATAAGGACAAGGGAATGAGTCACTGCACCGGGATAGACTACGTACCAGCTGACTAATAATCAATACACTCATATGAATGAACGACCAATAATGCAATATAGGAATCCCCAATAATGCAATATAGGAATCCCCAATAATGCAATATAGTATACCTATGGCTTGTTATGTGGAGTCTGGGTTACCCCAATAATACAATATAGGAATCCTCATATCGTGCTATGATTGAGCAGGGCTAGCCTAACCAATAATAATATCGCATAGCACGTAGAATATGCACCGTTCCCGCGTAAGGCCACCGTGCTAAGATCACATAGAACGCATAATACATAGAGTAATCAGATACTGCACTCCACTAGTACAGATGATACACAGTATCCATGGGGACCAGCCTTGCACTAAAATGAGCGGCTTGCATGCACGATCTCAGGATTCTGTTCCCTCCCAATGCTTCTACCAATTTTAGTTACCTGATTAACCATATAGTTATATAGAACCTCGTATCGTGGTCACACGATCATCATCATCGTAGAATGTCGTACTACAGTATGATTATGCTGTGTGCGAATCCACGTTGGTTCCTATAGGTTCCAACCCAGATCTGCCGTGAGCGTAATGCAACAAGCAATACACATAATCCAACCACTCTAAGATATGATCACTGACCAACTACAAGGCCCGTGTTGGAGAAATCATATAATGTCACATGTCGCGTTGTATAGGAAGCATGTAACACTTAGCACGTAGCAAGATATATCATATCTCAGTGCACATGTAACACATAGCACATAGGAACGCATAGCAGGTAGTAAATGTATCAACACTGATATAAGTAGTCAAGTCAGGATACACGATAAGTCAGTCAGTCGAAAAAAATCCTCTACACACAAAGTCCACCGAACTAGTGATCACATGCTACCAGTCGATAAGTCCCATAACATCCGGTATATAAAATATAGATCCCACCAAACCGGGTCAGCCACAGATACTCTTGATCCACCATGTCATGTACGCAACTCTTTGATCCACCATATACATGTACATATCCTCCTTATAAAATAAGGTACAAAACCACTAAATATCGTGCTGCCCAATTATACAAGATCAATAAGGTCTACCAAATTATAGAGGTAACAGGTACTGGGCACTTGGGAAGTCGGGTAAAATCAAATATTGATAACCTCAATATTTGTCTAGTTCTGCGAAATACTCGTGCAATAGTCCAAGTCCGAGAAATCCAATAATAACAATATTATGCTTCTAGCCCAAGCTTGCAAAGTCCAATAGAGTACACAAAAGCTAGCCAAGTCAACATCCTAATATTATACTTCTAATTTAAAATAATATTTAATCCTTGAATTTATCCAAAGTTCACAATCCCGATATAAGACAACTGCTAGTCTAATCAGGTTAATCTAGGACAAAACGTGAAAAGAAATATGGAAACAAGAATCTAGTAATTAATGCCACCAGATAGTGGTAAGGAAATGTATGAACCACTCTGGAGCAGATCTATGACCCTTAAACCAAACAAGGATCAGGATCGCAGACTGTCTCCCGAGTAGAACTATACCCTTTACTCTATCCGACGAACAAGGGTAAATAAGTACTATACATATAATATAAAACAAAATCCTGAGACAAATCCCCAAATCGAATCATGAATCTCTGAATCAAGTTCCTAAATCAAATCCCGAATCAAGTATCGAATCAAATCCTGAACCAAGATCCTAAGCCAAATCTTCCAAACCAAATCTCCCAAACCAAATTCTAAATCAAATTACTGAATAAATTTCCTAATTAATTTTGAACCAAATCCTCGAACAAATCAAATTCACTAATCAAATCCCTGAATCAATTTCCTAAATCAGAATCTAAATCAAATAATCGACCAAAATTCTAAAAAAATTTGGCAGAAGAAAAATTCTAGGACCGGAACATAACCTACAAAACAAAACAAATAGAACATCCACCCGATGCAACCCGCCGTAGAATCCCAAGTCGAGAATACTAAGTCTCGGCCTCCAGTAGTGCTACAATGCATATGGGCACCATGCCAAAATAATCAGCAAAAATTGCCATGCAAGGCGCACAACCACAGAGTCTTCTGTCCTTAACCAAACAATAATAAAAAATTCCAATAATCTAGTGCCAAATCGTAACCCGACCGAGAGTCAGACCCGGGGCATATAGGGATGATGCTCATAACTGGGTCGTGCTCGTGTCCTCGGAGGCATGTATGTCCCGTCCGAGTTGTCCGATATGGGTTTCGGCTGATACCAAACCATTATATGCTAATAGTAATAATTAAAGATCTACAATAAATGTTACAGTTTACAAGTATAAATAAATTATAATAAATTAAATGGAGGACGAGAAGCGCATAGGCACAAATTTGTCACAAGAGCAATGAGTACTTGCCTAGAGGGCTCGACTGGATACACAAGTCTTTGGCACTATGGATCTAGGCTCGCACGTCCATCGGGGTCCTCAGAATACACCATAAATAATAATCAAACATCAGCATCAAACAATAAAATAAAAAAAATCACAAGAGATGGCATGTGGCTTACCGTGCAGGTCCCACAAGCGGTGCAAGGATCTGACACAAAAATTGAGGCACGCAGATCGATACGGCATGTATATCGAGATATGCACGTAGATTGAGATGTTCATAAGATTTTTAGTAGCATGAATATCAGGACTAAGGGGAAACATAATTTGTACGTAAATCGAGTTGCATGCAAACTCCCAGGAAAATACAAAGTGCATAAATCAATACAACATGCAAGTCAGTACGTGCGCACAAATCAATATTGTATGGATTACAAGAAAGGCACAAAGGCCGAGGGGTAAAAAAATTAAGGTGAAACACAAACCGAGATAACACGGTGCTCGAGGCAGCTCGGGGATCAAGGTATCCCACTGCCCGAGGCTATACGTGGATCGAGGTAGTACGAAAATCAAAATCGACATAAATCATGGGGTGTATAAATTGAGGCACACGGATCTAGAGATAACATGCAACCCAAGGCTGACCCGCTGCTCGAGGTCAGCGTGGAGCTTGAGGGCATGAAAATCGAGGGAGAATAAATATGAAATGGCGGTGGTAGTGGTCGTCGAAAGTGGTAAAAATGGAGATGGTGGAGGCCGGATCCAAGTCGAGGACCGAACCGAGGGGAGAAAGAGATAAGGAGGGAGAGGTCATAAGAGAGCGAGAGAGAGAGAGACACAGCAGCGAGAGAGATATGAGTGCGAGAGAGAGAGAGACAACAGCGAGAGAGAGATAGATGAGCGCAAAAAAGAGAGATGAGAGGGGGGGTCTGCTTCCATGAAGAGGGGAGGAGGTTCCATTCGGGGGAGCGATGTGAGCGGTGGTGGGAGAGTGAAGAGGGAGGCGACTGTTAGATGGGGAAATATGAGGGTTAGGTTTAGGGTTCGGTTTGTGAGTTCGATTAGGAATAAGGGTTAGAGTTTAGGAAAAGAATAATAATAACAATATTACTACTAATTCTAATGATAACAATAAAATAAAGAATAATAATAACAATTACAATAATAATAAAAATAGCACTAATGCAATAAATTCAAGAAAATAATAATAATAACAACATAAATAATAATAAAAAATAATGATAATAGTCACAATACCAATGCCAATCTCCATACAAATAATAACACAGTAAAATAAAATAAAGTAATCCACAACAGGAACAATAAGAAATCAAGCCTAAACAATCCAAGTCAAATCAAGATCCAACAATGAAAAATAAATTTTAAAAAATACGCAGAATTAGAAATCCTCCAATTACGAAAATACAACCATATAAAAATTTAGAAAAAAAGGGTTATGACAACTATTGACCGCCAAAGGTAGTATGTGGCTACTATTATTGCTCGTTTAAGACATACCGTGACGACTATGATTTGTCGTAATAGCTAGTGTATAGAGACTAATATTGACCGCCAAAGGTAGTCTATGGCGATTATCATTAGTCACCTAAGACACTATATAATGATTATGATTAGTCGCAATAGGTAGTGTGCAGAGACTACTACTAACCGCCAAAGGTAGTTTGTGGCGACTATCATTAGTCGCCTAAGATACCATGTGACGACTATGATTGGTAGTAATATATAGTGTGTGAAGAGTACTATTGACCACAAAAGGTAGTCTGTGTTGACTAGTATTAATTGTCTAAGACACTAATTTTTGTTACCTTAGATAATTTTTGACTACTAGTATATTGTGGTAAAAGGTTTTGCATGCATGGTGACAAAATATTTGTGTCATATCTGAGGCGACTAAACAATTTGTCTTAGAAGATAGTATATGGGGACTATACATTTAATTAATTGTGTCAGGTACCAAACAGTTTTATTCTTAATAATGGATATAAGGCAAGAGCATTTATTCTCGTATATTTTTTTATTAGTTTCTTACATTTTTAAATTTTCTTAAACTATATACAAATGGAAGTAAATGAAACATAATCAAATATGAATATTTTTATATTATATCTATCATAATTCAAAAAAATGAATATGTTGTGGACAAAAATAAATTAATTATGAACAAAATTATTTAGTTAACTACAACTTTAAAATAGATCTAATATAAGTAAGAGATGGGTTTTATTCGCTCTTATCACTTTTTTTCGTCCTCATGCGAAAAAGGAGTGGGTTCAGGAATTGAGAATCCAGGGACAAGTACTTGTAGTTGTTGCATCATAAAGCCCCATTAAGCCTTTTCTTCCTCGTTTTCAGCAACAACTCGCATCCAATATATTTTATCTATCTGAAGTTAACGTGCAACTCTTACACTTCTTTAGTTAAGGAAGTTAAAATGTATTAGATGAAAATGGCAAAATAGTCTTCCAAATTTTCCCTTTTTAGCTCAACGAATCATCCTACCACACCCATGCCAAAATCACATATTCCATAATCTCAGTGTATATATTTGGGATTACAACAATTTCGCCTATCGGGATGCCTTCATGATATAGCTCAATTATATCATCAAGATAATCATTCTTTTTTTATTATATCATCCGGTAAAAATAATTTTTGATTAGTTAAAAGTAAAATATTATTACTCTAGTATATAATATAAAAAGTTTCTTTAACCAAGTAAAATATATACTTACATGTGTCACGACCCACACCCGGTGTAAGGGCACGAGTAGTGAACAATGTCTAGCCTACGCTACAACATCGGTGGTAGAACGCTGTTTGGGTAAACTATCTATCTAGTAATAATGATCATCAAGATATAATAATACCACCAAGAAAATATGAATACTCAATCACATATCTATAAGATGGAACAATCGCACGAATATGATGTACAGAACTGAAGAGTCAAATATAACTCACAAGACCAAATAATATCCAATGAGTCATCTAATATAATAAGAATACAAATATCAAAATGCTGGAGATAAATCCAGTACAAATAAATCTATCTACTGAGCTACAAGTAATGGGTCGTCTGTCTCAACCGGGATGAGACCCTCCAGAGTCGAAGTCTCCGAGTCTAAGCCACCTACGTTCTGAGGCCCGTAGTGAGTGGGATATCACTCCTCAATGTCATCTGAGAAAAATATATCCAGTCAAAAAAGGAGCAAAGTACACCTCTAACAGCAGTTCCAATAAATAATAAAAATTATGTAACAGTAAATAGAGTGAATATACAAGATGCAAGTGATATATCAAAATAGGAATACTGAAATTAAGTATAAGAAATGAGCATCATGGAAATGAGCAAGAAATACTAGTACTATGTGAGTGAGTACCAGCTTCAACATATGATCGACTTAGGAACTTGCACATGGATTAGGGCCTGGTTAATGATACATGCGGTGTATGATCAATATTCACAAGGACATGCACATAAAGGGTATGATAACATATTTACACTAACACTCCTTGCACTAACTAGTATAGTGGATCCAACCTTGGTACGTTATGACATGGGATTCACTGGGTAGGTAGCTAGTCTCCCCAAGAATCAATATTTGTATATGTACAAGAAGAACGAGGAACACGACTTGCACAAGATACACCATAACTTCCAAGAAATAAAATCTCATGACAAGATCCGGATATACCAATCCGTGTAACCATCATGTCAAGAAATCAAGGATATCTACAGTAAATATAAGAAACATAGGGGATATCATAAATAAAAAACTATCAGAGATTATACTTGCCTAGAATCCGGTAAACAGTATCAAAGATGTCCTAAATAGTGCCCCGGAGACCTAAATATAAAATATTATATCAATACAAGATTTTGGAATGAAAACAAGTTAAACTAGTCTATTCTAGGTCATTAAGCTATTTCTCGGTCAAAATAGTCAAACCAGGTCAACTCTGGGTCAAACTAGTCAAACTTGGTCAAACTAGCTATTTTTAGGTTGTATGAGTCAACCTCTAGGATATTGGGTCCATACGCTATGTATCTAGGCTATACTAGCTATATTAGGATACTAGGATACGGCTCCACTTATTACCGTATCGTAAGATACGTAGTATATATCTATATAAAATATTCTATAAATTATACAACTATACTACATACTAGTATCCCTGGCTAAACTAATACTAAGTGGATACCTTGGATTTGAGCCAATACGGTATCACGCTATCTACCCTCAACTTGATACTCACTACTAATACTGAAGGATACGCCAATACCTTGACATTACCTTGGTGTATATCAAGGTAATTCAAGAACTAGCCTCAACCCATACTAATATCTATTCTATCTAGTGTATAACTATATACTAACATATATACTAACTTATTATAACTACTAATCATGATACTCTAACTAAATACTAACATGAGTATCTAATAGTTAACATCTAGAGCTAGCAACATCTAACACAATCTAACACTAACATGTTAATTTAACTGCAACATATATATACATTAACTTATTACTAACTCTAATACATACTAACACATATAAACTTATCTCCAACTAACAACTAAGCATAAACACTAACTACACGACTCCAACCTACAATTACACGACCCCTCTCACTGTAGTAGCTGTTGTTGCTACCCCTACTGATTGTATTGGCTGCTGCTACTACCCCCTAGTTGCATTTGCTGCTGCTACTTCCTAGTTGCATTTGCAGCTGCGGCTTCTGCCCGAATTGGCATGCTGCTGCTACTACAAAACCCCCATACCCGACTGGTCATCACAACTCCAAGATACCCCTCCCTATATATATAAAAATACTGTCATCAATACTAAAACTGATATACACTAAGATCTTTATTGCTCATAAATCCAAAAGTATCAGTCAACCTACACCACAGTCACTGCCAAGTAGCAGTTTCTCTCACTACCTGTGCGTCAAGTGCACAGGCCCGAGTTCCCTTCCTTCCTTGCCTCACATACACAATCACATAACACACACACACTATAACACCTATATATATATATATATATATATATATATATATATATATATATATATATATATATACTTATACATATCAACACTAAAACTGAAAATTATGAACCAAACTCCAATGTACCGGTCACATGAACTCACCCCATAGTACCCATAAACAATGATACCTATATATATGCTATTAGTCAAAACTATGTACTTGTATAGTATAACACTCTAATAGACATATATCAATCTAGCAATTAGAGTACAATAGGACATAGTATATATTAACATAGCAATTCCACAAACACAAGGAGTGTACTGCACCCCTATCATACTCTATCTATGATACGCTTGCGATACGGCTCCACCACACCACCAAAGTTATCCCGAAGGATACGAGCAAGTCTAGAATTATAATTAGAAGTACTACAAAGAGCTAGCTACTCAACTACGTGCCGGTATCAAAATATGACATGCTTAAACCCCCGTGGTTAAAGAAAATCCCCAAATCAACCCGTATTGCCAAATTATCGTGATACGACCTACACATATGAAATTTTGGATACAACACTAGTCTCAAACAACCAAACACATTTCAATTTGGTCTAACTGACCTATTGACAAACACATGATGTGTAAATCTCGTAATTCTCCCAAAATTGACACAAAACACCACATAACTTTCTCTATTGGCCTCCTATGAACCTAATTCCACTTCCTATGTGTAGTCTTAGTACATAGGAGGGTTTCTAATAATTAAAATAAAGATTTAGAGTCTAATTAGAGAGGGAAAATTGAATTATATCTATTGGAAGATGGATTCCTAATGCAAGTCTTCAAATGGGTGTCAAGAGCCTTCAAGTTATGCTCCTTCCTCCTCCTTGTAGATACTTGCCTCCTTCTTGTTCCAATAGCCTCCAATTGTGAGTAAAGAAGGAATTAAAAGAGAATTTGGGTAGGTTTTGGTGTAGGAATAAAGGAATTTGGATGGGAAAAATTCTAGATCTAGAATTAAAATGAATGGATGAAAATAGTGTCTCTCTCTCCTTCCCCTTGTGGCCGACCTTGCCCCTACTCCAAGTCACTATGAAAATTCTACAATATCCCTTGCGGCTTGTCATGCAGGAATTAATTAAGGAGGGAAGGTTCTAATCTAATTGGTTTAACTAATTAAGTCATCCTCCTAATGAATGGGCTTGCTATTGGGCTCAAATCTAACTAGAGTTAATGTTGGTCCACGAGTCTAGTCTAATCTAGTTAGGTCTACTAACGCAAGTCCAAAAATTAAATATAACATTTAACACTAAATAAATAATACAATAAATAAATATTCAAGACGTACATAAATTATGAAATGACCAAAATACTCTACCTAGAAAATATGGTAGTGACAAGTTACCCCCCTGAAAAATAATTTTGTTCTCGAAATTAAAAGATAAAACTAGCCCTATATAATAAAACAGAATCAGGAAAGAACTTACCTCAAGGTACAAACAAATATGGGTAACGCTCTCGTATTTCATCCTCCCACTCCTAGGTAGACTCACCCGGAGAGCGATATCTTCATGCGATGCATACCAAGGGAATGGTCTGGTTCCTCAGTACCTTCTCTCTCCGATCCAGAATCTTAATTGGCTTCTCTGGATAGCTAAGAGTAGGGCCCGCCTCTATCTCCGAGTGATCGAATATGTGACTAGGATCCGCCATGTACCGTCCTGCATCAAAAATATAGCTACCAGATACATGCTCAAGGCATCAACAACTATATTGATTTTCTCCGGATGATACTGTAAGGATATGTCAAAATCTTTCATCAGTTCCAGCCACCGGCACTGCCTCATGTTCATCTCCTTCTGCGTGAAAACATAATTCAAGCTGTTGTGGTCTGTGAAGATCTTCACACGCTCTCCGTACAAATAGTATTTCTATAACTTCAAGGTAAAGATGACTGCTGCCAACTCCAAATCATGGGTATGATAGTTCTTCTCATGAGGATGCAACTGCCTGGATATATAGGCAATCACTTTTCCATTATGCTGAAGAACACAATCCAGCCCTTTCCCCGATGCATCACTATAAATAGTGAAACCTCCAGACCCTGATGGTAATGTCAAAATAGGAGCAGGCGTAAACCTCGTCTTCAATTCCTTAAAAGTAGCCTAGCACTCCTCTGTCCAAACAAACTCTATGTCCTTCTTGTTGAGTCTAGTCATCGGCTCGAAAATCCTCGAAAAATCTTGCACAAACTTCCTGTAGTAGTCTGCCAGACCCAAGAAACTTCTGATCTCTGCCACTGAACTTGGGGTCTTCGAAGATTCCACTGCTGCGATCTTTTTCGGATCTACTAAAATTCTATCACCAGTTACATCATGTCCTAAGAACTCTACCTTGTACAGTAAGAACTCAAACTTGTAGAGCTTTCCATACAACTTCTCCTTCCTCAGCACATCCAACATAATCTGCAGTTACACCTCGTGCTCCTTTGGTGTCTTCGAGTATATGAGTATGTCATCGATGAATACCACCAAGAACTTGTCAAGGTACTGGTTGAACACCATGTTTATCAAATTCATAAATACCGTAGGGGTATTAGTCAACCCAAACGACATAACCATGAACTGATACTGGCTATGCCGAGTCCTAAAATAAGCCTTCAGAATGTCCTCCCACTTCACTTTTACCTGGTGGTAGCCTGATCTCAAGTCTGTCTTGGAAAATACCTTAGCGCCACTCAACTAATCAAATATGTCATCAATCTGTGGCAACGGGTATTTATACTTGATATTGAGATTATTCCATGCCTTGTAATCGATGCATATGTACACCGATCCATCCTTCTTTGGTACAAACAATACCGAGGCTCCCTATAGTGAAGAACTGGATCTGATTAACCCCTTATCCTACAGTTCATCCACTTACTTCTTCAACTCAACCAGCTCATTATTATTTATTGATATGTTGTGAAATTGGCTCTACACCTAGCAACAAGTCTATAGGGAATTCAATATCTTGATCTGGCGGCAATCATGGCAACTCCTCCGGAAAAACAACCAAGAACTCTGCTACCAAAGGATGCAGAAACTCCTTTTATCCACCATTGCTCTACAGATAATTCCTTCTCTCTACTCTGCAGCTCCTTTAGCAAACAGAAACTCTAGCTCTCCCGATGGGCTAAATAAAATTCTATCTCCTCTGCAATCTATCCTAGCATGGTGTCTACTCAACCAATCCATCTTGAGTACAATATCGAAGTTCGAAAGTGGCATTACAAGTATAGACACACTCAGCTCCTGGCCTCCCAGAGTAATACTCTGATCCTTGCAAATATCACGAACCAGGATAATGCCTCCCCCGGTTATGATCTTGCAAGTCCTGAGCAATGAATCAGCTACCAAATGATGCTTCAAAGTAAAAGAAATGGATACAAAACTATATAAAGTACCATTGTCAAACAATGCTAAAGCTGGAATATAATCAAGAAGACCAGAACCTATGATGACATCTCCGGTGGGCTAAGCCTCCTCGAGCATCATAGCAAACGCTCGTTCCTGAGGTGCACCCCCTGATGCTGGTGCTGGGTGTAACATTGCTGCTGGATCAGAAGTGGCGGTCCCCTCGGCTGTACTTCAGGTAGCCTCGCTTGTGTTCTCTGAGCTGGAGCTACTCCATAAACAGCATGACGTGGATTAGAAGGACAATCCTCCAATTGATGCCCCTCGGCACCACAATACAAACAAACTTCCAACCTCTTCCTGCAAACTTTCTAAATATGGCCAGGCTTCTTGAAGAAGTTATAGAAAGCTTGTTGTGACTGTTTCTTCTGTTGCTATGGTGCCTGGTGAACCGGCACCCTAGTTGGAGTCGAGTACTGTTGTTGTTGCTGAAAAGGCCTAGACTGAAAATGAGGACGCTTAGCAATCCCTCCGCTACTACTAGCCCCCAGAAAAGAAATGCGGTATCCCATAGGTTTCAAGTCCAACTCCTGATCAACCTTGTGTGCCTCCGCAAGTATCTCTGAATATGTCTCATAGAAAGATGGAATAAGGATCTTCACTTCCTAGTTATGACCCTCGCGGAAGTGGATAGCCCATCTATCTAGGGGTGATATGCAGTACTGAACTTGAGCTGGTTGCCCAAACTCGCCTACAAACTCCTCCAGAAATGAGAACTGAAACGACTATCCCGATCTGAGACTACGCTGATGGGAACCCCATGCATCCTGATGATCTGCCTTACATACATCTCTGCTAGCTTTTTCGTAGACAAAACCAACTTAGAAGGCAAAAAGTGGGCCGACTTGGTCAACCTGTCAATGATGACCCAAATTGCGTCTTTTTCTCCTGGAGATCGTGGAAGTTTGGACACAAAATCCATAGTAATGTGCTCCCACTTCCACTATGGAATGGGTAATAGCTGAATAATCCACCTGGCCTTTGCCTCTCGGCTTTTACCTGTTGGCACACTAAGCATTTCGATACAAACTGTGCCACCTCCTTCTTTATGTCATACCACCACACACTCTCTCGTATATCCTGATACATCTTGTTGGTACCTGGATGCATGGAATACTGAGAGCGATATACTTCCGGTAATACCTCCCCATGAAGCTCCCCACTAGGCATACATAATCTAGCACCATGCCACAAAGAACCATCCTAAAAAATGGTAAAATTATCCCCCAATCCTGCTCTCACCTGAGCTTTGATGCTCCTCAGATGTAAACCCCCTAATTTTTCAGGATTTCTAAAAATTAAATTTCACAATTTTCTTGAATTTTCTGTAATTTTTAACTATTTAAAATCAAGGTAATTTGGATTTACACAAAATTTAAATAATGTTAATCAATATTAAATATTATAAAAAAATATTTTTAGATGTAAAATAAAATATTAGACATAGGATAATTTTTCTGGAATTTATTGGACTCCGGAAATATTTTTAAAGACCTAAAAACTAATTAATTATTAAACCAAATTAAACCCTAGAATAAACCCGGTTTATTTGTGAACCAAACCGAACTGAACCATGCTGAACCGGAGCCTAAACCAACCCTAACCCTAGCGGGTCGGGTCGGATCTAAACCCGACCCGAAACCCGAAACCCGAACCCGTACCCATAGCCTATCGGATCGGGCCGGATCCCATCCACCGCCTACCCGAAACCCTAATCTTCTTCCCCGACCGTGGCGATTCGTCTCTCCCGTAACCGCCGTGGCCCTCCGTCTCCCCGTGCTGCTCGACCTTCCCACAACCGCAGGCTCCCCCGCTCCCCGGCGTCGCTCCGCCTATACCGTAACCGTCGGCCCTTCGCCTCCCTGCTCCTCCTATATAAAGCTCAGCGCAACCCGGCCAACCCCGCTCCTCCGTCGTCCCCGTCGTCTCCACCCGCCACCCGCTGCCACCGTCTTCCCCGACCTCTCCGAGCGCCTCTCTCCTCCAGCCTCCAGAGAACCAGTCGTCGACGACCTCGACGAACCACTCCCCGCAGCACCTCAGCCACCCACGAGCCCCGGCGTCTCCCCCGCTGCTTAGCCCTCGCCACAGATCTCCCCAGCCGACCTCGCCGGCAGCAGCAGCAGCAACGGCCTGCCACTAGTGCAGCCCCGGCCAGCCCCGCCTGAGTCACATCCGCTTGAGCCACCTCAGCCCAAGCAGCCTCCTCCGGCGAAGCCCCGGCACCCCCAGCCGCAGGAGTGCTGGAACCCTAACAGTGTTGTGTCGTGTCGCCTCGCGGACACGAGAAATCCCTGTTTCTGCGGAGCCCTGTTCAGGTAGCCTTTTCTCTCTCCTCGCTGCCTAGTTTCTCGTTCCGTATATTGTGACGCGAACCCTGCGTGACTCTCTCGATACCCATGCAATCCGCTCGGTATGTCGCGTCTTGTGGTGATCGCGAACTGCGATAAAAAATCAGGAAAATATTCACCCTATTTTTGTCATACCCCAGTCCCAAAATACGTAGGATGAGGACACATAAGCATGCCAGCCGTATGAATGTGGCACTCCAATATATGGAAACCATAACACAAGTACGCTGTAATATGAATAACAATTCACAAGTGGTAAACATATATGTCACAGGGCATAACTAAATCTCATCCACAGAAACTATATATAATTGAATAACCAAATATCTATAACTAGATCTCAATATAAAGTATCTAATGATGGTAGTCATATGGAAACAAATCCACTACCGAACCAGAATACAAGATAAACACAATGAAGGCAATATAAGAATACCAACTAACAACCACGGCTCGAAGAGAAGTCCTCATCGCAATACGTAGCAAGTCCGGATCTGCGCTCCTATGAATACTCATGAACAATACACCTGGAAAGGGCCAGGTCCTCAGAGGGACATAACAAGATACATAAAAGCATGCCATAAAGTAAATACTGTAAAAACTCCAGGGTGACCTAACCATCTAAGTAAAATACAAGTTTGAGGACAACTTTGAGTGTATAGGAGAGTGTAGGCTAGACATATGCTGACGTAATTCACCAATCGTGACAACTGGCTAGTGTATGCCACATATGCCCCCATAGGAGGGCGTTCAGTAATAACGTCCATCTCCGAAGAGTATGGCAGCAGTATAGTATATCGTCCATATCGCTCCGGAGAACGTAGCAGCAGTGTAGTATATATCGTCCATATCGCTCTGAAGAACGTCACAGTAGTATAGTATATCGTCCATATCACTCCGTCGAGTGTGGCAGCAGTGTAAAGGAAGTGGGTATCCCATACGCCTACTAGTAGTCCTCCCCGCCCAATGATCTATTCATGTTGTATCCATAACACGCTTCAGCCACTGCGCCGAGGCGTCGTAACTCTGTCTCATAGTCTATTGTTAGAACAATAGTCCATCCTTCCAACCAAACAAGGATAAGGATGGGACCATCGTACCACGCTAGTCTATGCTCCGCCTACTAATAACTGTTAAGTCTTCTAACATGCCTCACTATTAGCAGTTATACCCTATCCGTCGTACGACTTACACGTATAGGTGGCCAACCACATATGCAAGTCTGTGCCCTACATGAGACTCACAACACATGTAAGAAATGTGTCAAGGCCTGGGAGTCATACCAATAACTCCACAACTTTAGGTGGTCTACTAGACACTAGGTCAGACGTAAGTCCTAACATCAACGCCTCTGTTGACTGCACCCGAGTCTCTCTCGGACGCGCACAATTAGTAAATAACAAGCAGCTAATAATACATAATTTAAATAGTACAACAAAGGCAAGGTTTACTTGCCAGGCGAGAAGGCTGCGTAGTACCAATAATCTGCTCCTGAAGTGGCACAGATAAATCCAACAGGTCTCCAGGGTCAGCGTGCACAGGTACGGAAATTGGGGCGACTGCTGCGGGTTATCGGGCAAGGGTGACGGGTTCATGGTGAATACGAGGACAAGGGTAATGACGAGGATGATGATAATGATGATAGGTTGATGATGACGGCTGGCAACGATGATGGTGGTGATGACGATGACACGACGATAACGAGGATAATGAGATGAGAATGATTACATGGACGGGGATGATAGTGATGAGTGTAATATTGACAATCATGATAACGGGGATGGTGACAATGTCGGCGACGATGGCGATGATGATGCCAAGAACGATGATGATAATGACGAGGATGACGACATGGACGATGGTGATGACAAGGATGACAAGGGTGATAACGATATTAGGGTCGATGATGAGGATGATAATGGTGACGAGGGTGGTTAAGGTGATAACAATGACGATGATTGCAATGATGATGGTCAAGGTAATAGAGGTGGTGATGATGGTCGTGGATGATGTTGATGGTGGTTATGATAATGTAGGTGGTGGTGTCTGAACTCCGGCCAGGGGTCCGGCCATGGGGGAGGAGCTCAGGACAGGGAGGGTGAATGGTGGTGGAGACGGGGTCGTGGTCCGGTCTGCTCAGGGCTGTACGGTCGAGTTCACCGGAGGGGATGATAGGAAGGTGGAGAAGAGGTGGTGAGGGTGTTGTCGACTCCGGCGATCAGCGGCTCGGGTCGACGGTGCAACGGCGGAGGATGCCGGGGTCGATCAGAGAAGGGGAGATGCAGTCGAAGGAAGAAAGGGGTGAAGATGGTTGTAATGCGGTGGATGGTGACTGACAGGGCGGAGGACTCGACGGAGGAGGGGGTTGGCCGCTGAGGTCGATGGGGGCGGCTCAGGAGAATGGCAACGGGGTATCGGGGCTACTCCAATCGGGTTCTGCCGTCGTGGGGAGGTGGTGGAGACGGTGGCATGGAGGTGATGAGGAAGAGGGCAGGTTGCAGGATCCAGGGGTCAGATGGAGGCACGGCGGAGAGGTTCGGTCCGGCGGGGGATGGCGAGGAAGAAGGTAAACAGTAAGTACGGGGGGGGGGGGGGGTCGGCTGATTGGAATATTTGGTTTAGGTGATTTTGAGAGAAAATCAAGAGAAAGGGAAGAAAAGCTATTTTATACATGGGGATTTTGGGTTTTGGGTTGACCAAGGTAAGTGGGCTTGGTCAACATCCAACATGGGATGGGCCTTGGCTTGGCATGGTTTGTTTGAAGGGCTGTAAATTATATTGTTTAAATACAAGGGCTAGGTTTACACGAGGGGCGATGTTGCGTGCGTTGCACATCCCAAAAAATTATGGAGAAATCCACGTGAAGGGAAAATTGGGTTTCTTCACGTATTGTCCAATAGTGGGGACACCTCAATGCACTTTTGCATAAAAGCGCCCAATAATTGGAAAAATTGCACAAAGATGGAAATTGGATTTAATTTATTAAATTGAATGCGCACGATGTTATTGAATTAATTAGAAGTACATGGGAATAAAATTGGGTGGGACACAAGTGTTAGGGACGTAGAGGGTACAGTGTAAAATATTAATAAAATTCGGGTTGAATAAAACGGTCAAGATTGTGTCTCCAATTTCGATTGGAACGCACAAGGGTACAAAGTCATATTTTATTTAGAATTAAATAAATACGTCCATGACGTTTATTGTACGACTAAAATGTAGCACAAGAAAGCATGATTATAAGTTACACCGAGGTCAGAATAGTAGGTGGGCACGTCTAGGACGAGATTATGAAATTTGTAGATAGATAATGACTAGTGAGGTGCTCCAATTATCGAAGCAACGGTAAGGTGTGCTACGTGATATAAAACATTGTATAATTAAATAAATGCCGTGTTCTAATTCTAATTGGTTCAAACTAGCCCTAGTTTCACTATCTAAGTCAAGTAGGCCTAATTTGGGTGAGGGGGTTTACAATCTAACCAACTTAAAATAATTTCGTCCTCAAAATTTAAAATAAGGCATAGTCTGCTATTCCTTTACATACATAAGGCAAGTAAATCACAATATCTTTGCGATAATTAAAATTCTCATCAATCCTTCGTAATTACTTTAAAATTAATATGGTCACTGTTCCAATCAAATTTCAACCTATCGTACTTCCTCATCAACATCCAAATTTAGTTTCAATCCATATAACATCTTTGCATATCAAATTTTATATCGCGATCTCCAACTAACAAAATCTTTTTTAGAAATGATTCTAATCAAAATTTTCCTCCTATTTTTGAACTCATAAACATTTGTACTCTTCAAATTTAAATTCAATTTATATCCTCAATAGTTTAATTAGGTAATCCTGCAATCAAAAATTTCTTTTAATTTAATCCTCAAATTTGAAATTTAATCCGTCCATGTCCATGTTTAGAGTTCTTTTTATTTTCCTTGAAGTTTAAATTGTTGATTCAACCTTCAATATTAAAATTTTTAAATCATATGATAAAAATTGAGATTCAATGATCCTCATCATATTACTTATTCGTCCAAAATTCTAAAAATTTAAATGACTTAAACCTTTCAATCAAATTTTTGTTCGATCACAATCTAAAAAAATTCTTCTCAAGCTGATAATGCAACTGCTACCCAACTTAGAATTTACCCATCTATCACATAAGGCTCTTAGGTTTAAGAAATCTCATTCCTCAAATTTACTCAATCCTCAAAAATTTTAACACCAAATATATTACATGTGATATGCCCTTGGTTATAAAATAATTATTAAATAATGTAATTGGCCTATAGGGTATATCTAATACTATCTGTATATCGACTTATGCTAGGCATGAGGTTTTGTCTTTCCAAAATAAGGGAAGACAGAAAAAATGATGAGGAGTTCAAGGGGAGGTAATATATTAGAAGTATGGGGATCAAGGCATTTAAAGAATTCAATGGGCATTGTCAAGGCAGTTATGGATTGAAATCCTATTTTGGTAATTCCTATTCACATGCTCACATCAGTACAGTTATGTAACGGATACGATATGCTCAGACATATCTAGAGGGCAAATACATTCGTCTACTAATCACTATATATCTCAATCCACGTAAAGTAGTTATGCGAAGGGCGAACCAAGCGCACTATGGTTGATCAGACCGTAGTACACTGATTCTGAAATGTATTAGTGTACGCTTCCAATAATACATATGTCGTGAACAAACATGATAAAAGAATGAGCTTGCAAAACTAGGCTGTAACAGCAACATAAGTCGAGGTAGTACAAAAATATAAGCACGCTAGATTATGATTAGAGAAATTACAAAATAATTCAAGTTCACAAATAAAACAAAAATAAGACTCTACAGTCTCTCTAGTTGTCATACTACTCCTTATCTAAGCCGCTAGTCGACCAAATAGGGGTACGGGTCTTTAATTTCTACAGTCTGAATAAACTCTATCTTCTTATGCAAGTCTGAAGTTGTGTCATCCTATTAACTTCATTAATGGGTCAATAGGGCTATGTGATACTATGTTGTGAGGCATACTACCCAACTTAAAATAATAAACTAATACTGTGACAGTCTTAAGGGGATCCTACGAATTACTAAAGTTCTTGTAAAATAAAGTAGAACTATTGTTAGGGCATACAAGGGAAAGGTCTTGGTACTTATTAGGGTATCCTATCGTATTATATAGGTAATGGTCATCTTAAGTCTTAATCATAGTGCTCATAGAACAAGTATCAATAGTATGAATGGAGACGTTACTGGTCTTCAAGGAAAAAGAGGATATAATCTATATTGAGGTGGGGTACATGTTAAGTGATTTAAAACTAAGAATAATTAGATCATAATCTAAGGGAACAACTCAAACTATCAAATTCTAACTACCACGCACAAAATTCAAAGTTCAAGATTACAATTATCATCCTAGCAAACTATATATCCTAACATAGAATAAGATCACTTGGCCTAAAATCAGAAGGTTAGGTTGCACGAATTGAAAGATAAAGAATCGAAGAACATAATTAGTCATCGCACAATTAGCGAATGCTAAGGCTTTGGAGGAACAAGATATAAAATTAAAATAGAGGGACTCAAGATAATATTATGGTTTTCTAAGGGAAAGTTTGTGAGCAAATCTCCGTATTTGAGGTATGATCAAGGGGAATGTCATACTCGTTGCTCTGGGCTTCCTGAGGTACTGTCCCCTAATATCAAGACAAGGATCTATATTCTAACATTATCTCACTATGCAAATTAAGTTCAGTCCCTACATTTGATCTCGGATTTCTATTGGTTCCTCAATACTGGGGTCAAACATTTGGGTCAAATCTCTAACTAGCTCTAGTAGTGCCTATACTACTCTTAGGTCGTTTATAATTATGTCAAGGAATAATGATAATCCATTCTTTAGATAAGGATGCTAGGGTTTACTTAAATATTCTAAACTTAGTGACGTGTCAGGGTTCTAGTTACTCTTAATAGGAAGGTTACCCTACTTATTATCTAACAACAGGGACTTCTATATTCTAGGAGAAGGCTACACTCAAGGAACTAATAGGGAAGCACATGAATCAAGCAGGATGTAATTATTCAAATAGAATGGACTGGAAGGAGGAGGAGTCATAGTCTGATATGGATGAGATCCTATACTTTAATCCTATGTGCAGGATTGCTCGGTACAGTAACGTAACCGAGACAATGTACTCTTGACCTGCATGGGCCACCACTAAAAATATGTCACGTCCCAATCCTAAAATACGTAGGACCAGGACACGTAAGCATGCCAGCCGTATGAATATGGCACTCCAATATATGAAAACCATAACACACGTAAGCTGTAATATGAATAACAATTCACAAATGATAAACATATATGTCACAGGGCATAACTAAATCTCATCCACAGAAATCATATATAATTGAATAACCAAATATCTATAACTAGATCTCAATATAAAGTATCTAATGATGGTAATCGGATGGAAACAAATCCACTACCGAACCAGAATACAAGATAAACACAATGAAGGCAATATAAGAATACCAACTAACAACCACGGCTCGAAGAGAAGTCCTCACCGCAATATGTAGCAAGTCCGGATCTGCGCTCCTGCGAATACTAATGAACAATATACCTGGAAAGGGCCAGGTCCTCAAAGGGACATAAAAAGATACATAAAAGCATGCCATAAAGTAAATACTGTAAAAACATCAGGGTGACCTAACCATCTAAGTGAAATATATGTTTGAGGACAACTTTGAGTGTATGGGAGAGTGTAGGCTAGACATATGCTGACGTAATTCACCAATCGTAACAACTGGCTAGTATATGCCACATATTCTCCCATAGGAGGGCGCTCAGTAATAACGTCCATCTTCGAAGAGCATGGCAGCAGTATAGTATATCGTCTATATCACTCCGAAAAACATGACAGCATTGTAGTATATATCATACAAATCGCTCCGAAGAACGTGGCAGCAGTATAGTATATCGTCCATATCACTCCGTCGAGTGTGGCAGCAGTGTAAAAGAAGTGGGTGTCCCATATGCCTACTAGTAGTCCTCTCCGTCCAATGATCTATGCATGTTGTATCCATAACACGCTTCAGCCACTACGTCGAGGCATCGTAACTCTGGCTCATAGTCTATTGTTAGAACAATAGTCCATCCTTCCAACCAAACAAGGACAAGGATGGGACCATCGTACCACGCTAGTCTATGCTCCGCCTACTAACAACTGCTAAGTCTTCTAACATGCCTCACTATTAGCAGTTATACCCTATCCGTCGCATGACTTATACGTACAGGTGGCCAACCACATACGCAAGTCCGTGCCCTACATGAGACTCACAATACGTGTAAGAAATATGTCAAGGCCTGGAAGTCATACCAATAACTCCACAACTTTAGGTAGTCTACTAGACACTAGGTCAGACATAAGTCCTAACGTCAATGCCTCCGTTGACTGCACCCGAGTCTCCCTCGGACGCGCACAATTAATAAATAACAAGCAGCTAATAATATAGAATTTAAATAGTACAACAAAGGCAAGGTATACTTGCATGGCGAGAAGGCTGCGTAGCACCAATAATCTACTCCTGAAGTCACGCAGATAAATCCAACAGGTCTCCGGGGTCAGCGTACACAGGTATGAAAATCAGGGCGACTGCTGCGGGTTGTCTGGCAAGGGTGACGGGTTCATGGTAAATACGAGGACGAGGGTAATGACGAGGACGATGATAATGATGATAGGTTGATGATGACGGCTGGCTACGATGATGGTGGTGATAACGATGATACGATGATGAAGAGGATAATAAGATGAGGATGTTTACATGGATGGGGATGATAGTGATGAGGGTAATATTGATGATCATGATGACGGGGATGGTGGCAAAATTGGCGACGATGGCGATGATGATGCCAAGAACGATGATGATGACGACAAGGATGATGATGACGAGGATGACGACGTGGAAAATGGTGATGACAAGGACGACGAGGGTGATGACGATGTTAGGGTCAATGATGAGGATGATAATGGTGACGAGGGTGGTTAAGGTGATAACAATGACGGCGATGGCAATGATGATGGTGAAGATAATAGAGGTGGTGATGATGGTCATGGATGATGTTGATTGTGGTTTTGATAATGTAAGTGGTGGTGTCTGAACTCCGGCCAGGGGTTCGGCCATGGGGGAGGAGCTCAGGCCAGGGAGGGTGAATGGTAGTGGAGACGGGGTCGTGGTCCGATCGGCTCAGGGCTGCGCGATCGAGTTCGCTGGAGGGGATGACAGGCAGGTAGAGAAGAGGTGTTGAGGGTGTTGTCCATTCTGGCGATCAGCGACTCGGGTGGACGGTGCAACAGCGGAGGAGGCCGGGGTCGATCAGAGAAGGGGAGATGTAGTCGGAGGAAGAAAGGGGTGAAGGTGGTTGTAATGGCGATGGATGGAGACTGACAGGGCGGAGGACTCGACGGAGGAGGGGGTTGGTCGCTGAGGTCGATGTGGGCGACTCAGGCGAATGGCAATGGGGTGTCGGGGCTGCTTCGGCCGGGTTCTGCCGTCGTGGGGAGGTGGTGGAGACGGTGGCGTGGAGGTGATGAGGAAGAGGGCAGGGTACAGGATCCGGGGGTCAGACGGAGGCACGGTGGAGAGGTTCGGTCCGGCGGGGGATGGCAAGGAAGAAGGTGAACAGTAAGTGCGAGGGGGGGTCGGCTGATTGGTATATTAGGTTTAGGTGATTTTGAGAGAAAATCAAGAGAAAGGGAAGAAAAGCTATTTTATACATGGGAACTTTAGGTTTTGGATTGACCAAGGTAAGTGGGCTTGGTCAACATCCAACTTGGGATGGGCCTTGGCTTGGCATGGGTTGTTTGAAGGGCTTTAAATTACGTTGTTTAAATACGAGGGTTAGGTTTACACAAGGGGCGATGTTACGCGCGTTGCATATCCCAAAAAATTACGGATATATCCACATGAAGGGAAAATTGGGTTTCTTCACGTATTGTCCAATGGTGGGGATACCTCAATGCACTTTTGCATAAAAGTGCCCAATAATTGGAAAAATTGCACAAAAATGGAAATTGGATTTAATTTATTAAATTGAATGCGCACGATGTCCTAGAATTAATTAGAAGTACATGGAAATAAAATTGGGTGGGACACAAGCGTCAGGGACGTAGAGCGTACAGTGTAAAATATTAATAAAATTCGAGTTGTATAAAACGGTCAAGATTGTGTCTCCAATTTCGATTGGAACGCACAAGGGTACAAAGTCATATCTTATTTAAAGTTAAATAAATATGTCCACGATGTTTATTGTGCGACTAAAATGTAGCCCAAGAAAGCAAGATTATAAGTTACACCGAGGTCAAAATAGTAGGTGGGCACGTCTAAGACGAGGTTGTGAAATTTGTAGATAGATAATGACTAGTGAGGTGCTCCAATTATTGAAGCAATAGTAAGGTGTGCAACGTGATATAAAATATTATATAATTAAATAAATGCCGTGTTCTAATTCTAATTGGTTCAAACTAGCCATAGTTTCACTATCTAAGCCAAGTAGGCCTAATTTGGGTTAGGGGGTTTACAGTTTTTCCTCGGAACTGAGTGCGCCTCGCCAAACGGGATGACTTGGCAATGTACGGACTTCACCGAAAGGTGCGCGCCATTAATACGGACATATGAGATTTTACGGAAGTTGATTTGGATGTGCGTGCACACCGGAATCAACGCGTATCCGTCGACAACGCCCCATATCGGCCCTGTTATAGAACTCATTGTAATTTCGTGTATACATGTTGGATCGAAACAAAACTTGCACCATTGGACTCGTAGCAATACGTTGGTCCTGTGACCCAATTTTGGTTCAATTCTGAGAATGTTGACAAAACACGTATCATGGGTCCCGCGGTCCCACTTGACGGGCGATTTTGTGATCGGCTCATCGGAATGCAGTTCTGGACGTTCCGTTGGGTTCGTATCATCATTCTGGACTTGTTAAAACTAAGTTTGACAAATTTGGAGAACTTTGTCTCTGACACGTTTTTCGGTGCGAAGCGGGCCACATGTGGACCCCGCTTTGACCAGAAACTGTCATTTTTGCCCCTATGTCTAAATTGGACTCATAGACAGGCGTTTCTAGATATTTGATATTTTTTGAATCTGATGGTGATGTTTATTTCAGCAACCGGAGGAGATCCTGCAAATCCCACTAATACCAGAGCTATAGTTGGAGTCAAAACCCCAAGCAAGTGTACCTTGCCAAAACTTGCAGTACCTGCTTTATATTATTATTTTTATTTATTTATATGTTGTATATGCTTAACCTAGGAATGTGTGACTTTACTTAGCGTCCGATTAATATTCAGTTGCCAACACCGTACGCGGAGTTATGTAACGTCACCTAGAGATGGATATCGAGACCCTATACATTTTCGTACTTACATTATCAAGTACGTTATACCTTAGGACACCTGATACTATTCATGAGACAGAATCTTACTGAGATATTCATGGTGATTCTGTATAGGATACAGGTTTCATGACATATACTTTATTTATATGCTTAGATCTCATTATGACTTGCTACATTAGTATGATCTTGCGTGTCATGGACATGAGACGTGTGATTACATTGGGTGAGAAGAGATTTACCATACAAAAGGCTGATTATATATATATATTACTTTACTGGAGGTGCCTTAGACTCTGACACAGAGCTTTTGTACATTACTGGCCCTTCGAGAGAATACAACTATGGGTTTCTCCGAGACAGATCCTATAGTAGTCTCAGCCCAAGTATGATTAAAACTCTCACTTACATATCACTTAGCTGGTTATATACTTTACCCTATTGTTTTATTTATTGCTGCACTGCATTTATTTTTGGCATAACTTATTTTGTACCTTGCTATGTCCCCTGAGGACCTGGATTCGAATTATGTCCCCAGGTATAGCAGACGAGATCTATCCCGAGGTATACGGGACAAGAGCATTAGCAGGAGCAGAAGCAGGAACAGGTGCATACACTGGAGCAGTACCAGATCCAGTAGACGAGTGATCACCGAGGATTTCTCCTGAGTATATGTTTCTTCTATACTCAGTCTGTGATGCTATTTACATTCTTATTTAAATGAACAATTATATCAGACTTGTTATCGGGTTATTCCCCGATTTATTTACTTGTGACTTGATGATGATTATATTTCCTTTTATTGATATTGATGTATTTATTTCTGTAGATGAGATTTGTAGACCCTTATTGTTATATTACAACTTAAGTATGCCCCGATGGATCCATTAAATTGGATTTATCTACCGGTGTGTGCTGTTGGCCATTGCCACGTGTCTAGTCCCTCAATATTTTAGTACTAGGGCATGACATCAGAGATACATCCTCATACTGGGCTACCTTGATTCTATCCATCAACTCTGACTGTATCTGCAACCTCCATATCTGTATGGCAAAACCAGGGACTATCACCTCAATGCCCAAGCTTTCCAGACCTTCCAATAAATACCATTCTTGCTTTAAAAATATAGCTACCAGATACCTACTCAAGGCATCGACAACTACATTAATTTTTCCAGGATGATACTGTAAGGATATGTCAAAATCTTTTATCAGTTCCAGCTACCGACACTGCCTCATATTCAACTTCTTCTGAGTAAAAACGTACGTCGAGCTATTTTGGTTTATGAATATCTCCACACGCTCTCCATACAAATAATATTTCTATAACTTCTAGGCAAATATGACTGCTGCCAACTCCAAATCATGGTTAGGATAGTTCTTCTCATGAGGATGCAACTGCCTAGATTTATAGGCAATTATTTTCCCATTCTGCTAAAGAACACAACCCAGTCCTTTCCCCGATGCATCACTATAAATTATAAAACCTTCAGACCCTGATGGCAATGTCAAAATAGGAGAAGACGTCAACCTCGTCTTCAATTCCTTAAAAGTAGCCTAACACTCCTCTGTCCAAACAAACTCTGTATCATTCTTGGTGAGTCTAGTATCGGCTCGACAATCCTCAAAAAAATTTGCACAAACTTCCTGTAGTAGCCTGCCAAACCCAAGAAACTTCTGATCTCTGCCACTGAACTCGGGGTCTTCGAAGATTCTACTGCTGCGATCTTCTTCGGATCTACTAAAAATCTATCACCAGTCACAACATGTCCTAAGAACTCTACCTTGTCTAGGAAGAACTCACACATGGACAGCTTTCCATACAACTTTTCCTTCCTCAGCACATCTAACATAATTCGCAGATGCACCTCGTGCTCATCTGGTGTCTTCGAGTATATGAGTATGTCATCGATGAACACCACCAAGAACTTGTCAAGGTACTGGTGGAACACCTTTTTCATTAAATTCATAAATATCATAGGGGCATTAGTAAACCAAAACGAAATCACCATGAACACATACTGGCCATGCTGAGTCCTAAAAGCAGTCTTCGGAATGTCCTCCCACTTCACTTTCACCTGGTGGTAGCCTGATCTCAAGTCTATCTTGGAAAATACCTTGGCGCCACTTAACTGATCAAACAGGTCATCAATCTGTGGCAATGGGTATTTATACTTGGTAGTGAGGTTATTCAATGTCTTGTAATCGATGCACATGCACATCGATCCATCCTTCTTTGGTACAAACAATATCGGGGCTCCCCATAGTAAAGAACTGGATATGATAAATCCCTTATCCTGCAATTCATCCACTTGCTTCTTGAACTCAACCAGCTCGCTAATTTTTTACTCTATAGACATGTTGTGAAATTGGCTCTGCACCTGGCACCAAGTCTATAGGGAATTCAATATCTAGATCTAGCAGCAATCTTGGCAACTTCTCAGGAAACACAACCAAGAACTCTGCTATCAAAGGATATAAAATCTCCTTGTCTTCCACCATAGCTCTACAGATAATGCCTTCTCTCTGCTTTATATCTCCTATAGCAAACTCAAACTCTGGCTCTCCCGATGGGCTAAACAAAACTCTACCTCATCTACAATCTATACTAGAATGGTGTCTACTCAACCAATACATCTTGAGTATAATATCGTAGCTCAAAAGTGGCATTACAAGTAGACACACACTCAGCTCCCGGCCTCCCAGAGTAACACTTCGATCCATACAAATATCACTAACCAAGATAATGCCTCCCCCGGTTATGATCTTGCATGTCCTAAGCAACGACTCAGCTACCAAATGATGCTTCAACGCAAAAAAAAAATAGATATAAAACTATAGAAAGTACCACTATCAAAAAATGCTAAAGCTGAAATAGAATCAAGATGACCAGAACCTACGACGACATCTTCGGTGGGCTCGGCCTCTACGACCGTCTGGCAAACGCTCGATCCTATGGTGCACCCCCCTGATGCTGGTGATGGGTGTAACGTTGCTGCTGGATCGGAAGTGGCAGTCCCCTCGGCTGTACTTCAGGTGGCCTCGCTTGTGTTCTCTGAGCTGGAGCTACTCCCTGAAATGCACGAAGTGGATTGGAAGGACAATCCCCTAGTTGATGCCCCTTGGCACCATAATATAGATAAACTCCCAACCTCTTCCTGCAAACTTCCCAAATATGGACGTATTTCTTGCAGAAGTTGCAGAAAGCTTGTTGTGACTATTTCTGCTGCTGTTGTGGTGCCTGGTGAACCGGCACCCTAGTTGGAGTCGAGTGCTGTTGTTGTTGCTGAAAAGGCCTTGACTGAAAATGAGGACGCTTAGCAATCCCTGCGCTGCTACTAGTCCCCAGAAAAGAATCGCAGTATCCCATAGGTTTTAAGCCCAACTCCTGCTCAACCTTGCGTGCCTCCATAAATATCTCTGAATACGTCTCATAGAAAGACGGAATAAGGATCTTCACTTCCTAGTTATGTCCCTCGCGGAAGTGGATAGCCCATCTGTCTAGGGGTGATATGCAGTACTGAACTTGAGCTGGGTGCCCAAACTCGCCTACAAACTCCTCCAGAAATGAGAAATGAAACGACTATCCCGAGCTGAGACTACGCTGACGAAAACCCCATGTATCCTGACGATCTGCCTTACATATATCTCTGCCAGTTTCTCTGTAGACAAACCCACATTGAAAGTCAAAAGGTGGGCCGACTTGGTCATCCTGTCAATGATGACCCAAATTGCGTCTTTTTTCCTAGAGATCGTGGAAGTTTGGACACAAAATCTATAGTAATGTGCTCCCACTTCTACTCTGAAATGGATAATAGCTAAAGTAATCCCCCTGGCCTTTGCCTCTTGGCTTTTACCTGTTGGCACACTAAGCATCTGGATACAAACTGTGCCACCTCCCTCTTTATGCCATACCACCAGACAATCTCTTGCATATCCTAATACATCTTGTTGGTACCTGGATGCATGGAATACTGAGAGCGATATAATTCTTGTAATACCTCCCCACGCAGCTCCCCACTAGGCACACATAATCTAGCACCATGCCACAAAGAACCATCCTCAGCAATGGTAAAATCATCCTCCAATCCTACTCTCACCTGAGCTTTGATGCTCCTCAGAGATACATCCTCATACTGGGCTGTCTTGATTCTGTCCATCAATTCTGAGTGTATCTGCAACCCCCATATCTGTATAGAAAAACCAGGGACTATCACCTCAATGCCCAAGCTTTCCAAATTCTCCAACAAATACCAGTCCTGCTTCAAAAATATAGCTACCAAATACCTGCTCAAGGCATCGATAACTACATTAATTTTCTCTGGATGAAACTGTAAGGATATGTCAAAATCTTTTATCAGTTCCATCCACCGACACTGCCTCATGTTCAACTCCTTCTGAGTGAAAATGTACTTCAAGCTCTTATGGTCTGTGAAGATCTCCACACGCTCTCCGTAAAAATAATATTTCTACAACTTCACGGCAAAGATGACTGTTGCCAACTCCAAATCATGGGTAGGATAGTTCTTCTCATAAGGATGCAACTGCCTGGATTTATAGGCAATCAATTTCCCATTCTACTAAAGAACACAATCCAGCCCTTTCCCCGATGCATCACTATAAATAGTGAAACCTTCAGACCCTGATGGCAATGTCAAAATAGGAGAATATGTCAACCTTGTCTTTAATTCCTTAAAAGTAGACTAGCACTCATTTGTCCAAACAAAATCTGTGTCCATCTTGGTGAGTCTAGTCATCGGCTCGATAATCCTCGAAAAATCTTGCACAAACTTCCTGTACTAGCCTGCCAGACCCAAGAAACTTCTGATCTCTGCACTAAACTCAGGGTCTTCGAAGATTCTACTGCTGCGATCTTCTTCGAATCTACTAAAAATCTATCACCAGTCACAACATGTCCTAAAAACTCTACTTTGTCCAGGAAGAACTCACACATGGACAACTTTCCATACAGCATCTTCTTTCTCAGCATATCCTACATAATTCGTAGATGCACCTCGTTCTCCTCTAGTGTCTTCGAGTATATGAGTATGTCATTGATGAACACCACCAAGAACTTGTCAAGGTACTGGTGGAACACCTTGTTCATTAAATTCATAAATATCTTAGGGATATTAGTCAATCTAAACGATATCACCATGAACTCATACTGGCCATGCCGAGTCCTAAAAGCAGTCTTCGGAATGTCCTTTTGCTTCACTTTTACCTGGTGGTAGCCTGATCTCAAGTCTATCTTGGAAAATACCTTAGCTCCACTCAACTAATCGAACAGGTCATCAATCTGTGGCAACGGATATTTATACTTGGTAGTGAGGTTATTCAATGCCTTGTAATCGATGCACATGTACATCGATCCATCCTTCTTTGGTACAAACAATATAGAGGCTCCCCATAGAGAAGAACTGGATATGATAAACCCCTTATCCTATAATTCTTCCACTTGCTTCTTCAACTCAACTACCTCACTATTTTTTACTCTGTAGATATGTTATGAATTGGCTCTGCACCTGGCACCAAGTCTATAGGGAATTCAATATCTTGATTTGGCGACAATCTTGGCAACTCCTCAGGAAACACAACCAAGAACTCTGCTTTCAGAGGATGTGGAAACTCCTTGTCTTCCACCATAGCTCTATAGATAATGCCTTTTCTCTACTCTGCAGCTTCTCTAGCAAACTCAAACTTTGGCTCTCCCGACGGGCTAAACAAAACTCTACCTCCTTTGTAATCTATACTAGAATGATGTCTACTCAACCAATCCATCTTGAGTACAATATCGTATCTCGAAAGTGGCATTACAAGTAGACACACACTCAGCTTTTGGCCTCCCAGAGTAACTCTCCGATCCTTGCAAATATCACTAACCAGGATAATGCTTCCCCCGGTTATGATGTTGCAAGTTCCAAGCAAACACTGAGCTACCAAATGATGCTTCAAAGCAAAAGAAATAGATAAAAAACTATGGAAAGCACCACAATCAAACAATGCTAAAGCTGGAATAGAATCCAAAAGAACAGAACCTACGACGACATCTCCGGTGGGCTCGGCCTCCTCGACCGCCATAGCAACTGCCCGTTCCTGAGGTGCACCCCCTGATGCTGGTGCTGGGTGTAACGTTGCTGCTGGATCGGAAGCGGTGGTCCCCTCGACTGTACTTCAGGTGGCCTTGCCTATGTTCCCTGAGCTGGAGCTACTCCCTGAACTACACGACAAGGATTTGACGGACAATCCCCTAGTTGATGTACCTCGGCACCATAATATAGAAAAACTCCCAACCTCTTCCTGCAAACTTCCTAAATGTGGTCGGGCTTCTTGTAGAAGTGCCAGAAAGCTTACTTTGACTATTTTTGCTACTGTTGTGGTGCATGGTAAACCAGCACCCTAGTTGGAGTCGGGTGCTGTTGTTGCTGCTGAAAAGTCCTAGACTGGAAATAAGGATGCTTTGCAATCCCTACGCTGCTATTAGCCTCCAGAAAAGAATCGCGGTCTCTCTTAGGTTTCAAGCCCAACTCCCGCTCAACCTTGCGTGCCTCCGCAAGTATCTCTGAACACGCCTCATAGAAAGATGGAATGAGGATCTTTACTTCCTAGTTAAGACCCTCGCAGAAGCGGATAGCCCGAACCTCTAGCTCCCTCACCAAATACTTCACAAATCAGCACAGCCTACCGAACTCTGCAGCGTACTCCTTCATAGACATGCTCTCCTGAATAAGGCTTTCAAACTGCCTCCCCAAGTCCAATATATCCGCCCGAGCAAAGAACTTCCTCTTGAAGTGGTCCTTGAACACCTCCCAAGACTACCCCACATCAGTAAAAAGTGGCTCATTCCTAAACCAAGGGTGGGCGATATCGAACAACTGAAGTTCTACTGCCTCAACCTTCAGATCCTTAGCAAGATGGGACACCCTAAGAAGACGCTCGATGTCCTCAATCTAATTATCCGCGTAGATGATGCCCTCAATTCCTTTGAAGACCCGAGGTTCCATCTTCTTGAATTCCTAGATATTACTCGGCTGAAGCTGGGCAACCTTCTACTGGACTAGAGCTCATCTCTCTACTACATCAAGGGCAAGATGATGAGAACTCTCAATACCCTACCGCAATACGTCGCTCTGCCTCTGTTGAGCCTCTGACTGGTCCTTTAGATCCTCCATCATCTCGAAAAACAATGCGAACACCTGAGTCGTATCTTTCGGCATGGAAGGTAGAGGTGGAAGTCCCTCAGATACAGCTGGAACAGTCTTCGGAGCTGGAGGTGGACCACCGAATGTAGCTAATACACCAATCACCAGAGAAATGACTGGTGCAGGCCTTCGGGAAGTTGCAGATCTCTCATAAACTACTCCTCTCTGCTGTGATCAAGTCTTAGGCGGCATCCTGAGGCAAAGAGAAAGGAAAGAATCAATATGGCATATTATATAATATACTCAAAGAAGGACAGTTAAAGCTCATTTATCAAATATCAATATCAAGAAAGAATAGTTAAAATGAATAATTGAGTTTTTCCTAGATGTGATTGAGTATTCTCAGCCTATAGCCTATATTCTATATTCTGAAACATGCTCGTAATAGTACTCAAATTAGAGCACCACTACGAATCGCACTACTTGCGACCCCGAAGAACCTTCATGGGCCACCACTAAAAATGTGTCACGACCCGCACCCAGTGTAGGGGTACGAGTAGTGAACAACGTCCGTCCTACACCGTAGCATATACGATAGAACGTTATTTGGATAAACTATCTATCTAGCAATAATGATCATCAAGATATAATAATGCCAGCAATGAAATATGTATACTCAATCATAGATCTATAAGATGGAATAATCGTATGAATATGATATAAAGAACTGAAGCATCAAATATAACTCACAAGACAAAATGATATACAATGAGTCATCTAATATAATAAGAATACTAATATCAAAATACTGGAGACAAATCCAGTACAAATAAATCTATTTACTGAGCTACATGTACTGGGTCATCTGTCTCAACCGGGATGAGACCCTCCTGAGTCAAAGTCTCTGACTCTAAGCCAACTACGTCTTGAGGCCCATAGTGATTGGGATACCACTCCTTAGTATCATTTGAGAAAAATATATCCAGTCAGAAAAGGAGCAAAGTACACCTCTAACAACAGTTCCAATAAATGATAAAAACTAAGTAACAGTAAATAAAGTGAATATACAAGATACAAGTAAAATACAAATAGGAATACTATAATTAAATACAAAAAGTGAGCATAATGGAAATTAGCAAGAAATAATACTACTATGTGAGTGAGTACCAGCTTCAACATGTGATCGACTTGGAAACTTACACAAGGACTAGGGCCTGGTTAATCATACGTGCGGTGTATGGTCAACACTCACAAGAACATGCACAAGAAGGGTATGATCACATATTTACACAAATACTTCCCGCCCCGACTGGTATAGTGGATCCAACCATAGTACATTATGACACGAGATTCACTGGGTAGGTAGCTAGTCTCCCCAAGAATCAATGTCTGTATATATACAAGAAGAACGAGGAACAAGGCTTGCATAAGATATACCATAACTACCAAGGAATAACATCTTATGACGAGATCTAGGTATACCAATTCGTGTAACCATTGTATCCATAAATTAATAATATCTACACTAAATACAAGAAACATAGGGGATATCATAATTGGGAAACTATCAGAGAATGTACTTATCTGGAATCCTGTGAACAGTATCAAAAATATTCGGAATGGTGCCTCAGAGACCTAAATATGGAATATTATATCAATACAAGGTTTTGGAATAAAAATAAGTTAAGCTAGTCTAATTCTAGGTCATTAAGTCATTTCTTGGTCAAAACAGTCAAACTAGGTCAACGCTGGGTCAAACTAGATATTTCTAGGTTGTATGAGTCCACCTCTAGGATATTGGGTCCATACGCTATGTATCTAGGCTATACTAGTTATATTAGGATACTAGAATACCAACACTATACCGTATCGTAAGATACATAATATATATCTATATAAAATATTCTATAAGTTATACAACTATACTACATACTAGTATCCCTAGATAAACTAATACTAAGTGGATACCTTGGCTTTGAGCCAACACGGTATCACACTAGCTGCCCTCATCTTGATACTCACTACCAATACTTCAGGATAAGCTAATACCTTAATATTACCTTATTGTATCTCAAGGTAATTCTAGAACTAGTCTCAACTATAAACCCCCTCGATTTATTCTATAGATAGTCAGGTTTAGATTTGGAAAATTTTGGAATTAGCACCAGGTGTTGAGGTTTAGAGTGGAGTTAAGTTTGTCTGCTATTTTAATTCATTTAATTAAAACCCTTGGCGCGCCTATCATTGTTTAATTATTTGGAGCCCAATATCAGCCCATAAATTCCATCGGACTATTGTACTTCTGACTTGACTCGCCAAATTAGGCACTGGACTTTTCCGTCACTTAAAATTAGATTTCGTTGGGCTCTAAATTAATTGCATAATTTTCCGAAACCATAATCCATCTTTAATTCCGTGTCGGACACCTGTGCCGTTACCCTTAATTTTGAGATACCAACTTAACCCGTTAAGACGGACCAACTAAAGGGTCCAAGACTGACTCCAAGCCCCCACCATTTTTGACCTTTGTGTCATTTCCGAATTTTGACCACAAGTGCCCCCATTTAATTTAAAAGTGCGGGACACTTTAATTCTATTTAAATCGGGGATACCGACTTTGCCAAATCCTAATTTAATCCCCAATGAATCCTGTTGTCCATTAAATTAAACCCGTGCCAAACCCCCAACACCCTCTCGCCATGCAAATCATCAACCACAATTTTCTCCACAATTTTTGCGTTATTTTATGTGTTCGTATAATTTTCCAAATTTAAGGGGCTAAGTTGCAATTTATTAATTATAGGTGCCCTCACCCCATTGGCCAAGACCAAATGGAGAGGTTAATTATGTTGGACCGGATTACACCCTCCCCCACTCCACTTCTCATGAAGAAATGATTTCTCTCATGAGAAATCTTAGCCCTCCCTTTTGAATGGGCTAATCTACACCCTTCATCCAATAACCCCACTCCCTATAAAACCATCACCATCACCCTCACAAACCCCAAGGCCGGCCCTAATCCTTAGGTGTGGAACCCCCCTTCTCTCTCTCACCTAAATCCTCCATAAATTCTCCACACAAAAGCTTTGCCTTCCTCCATTCTTCTTCTTCCTTTATTTCTTCTCCCTCCTTCTCACTGAGAGAGCCCCAACCGGCCGACAGACTTCCCTCCGGCCCGACCCCGGTCGTACACTCCCCCCGCCGGCCTGTGCACTTCCCCACCGCTCGAGTTCCCCCGTGGCCGACCCCGCGGCTGACCCCGCACCCCGCTCGGCCAGTCGCAGCAGCCGACGGTATTGTTTTACCCTTTCCGCAGCTGATCGCAGCGCTGTGCAGCTCCGGTTCCCGACCCCCTGTGCAGACTCCAGCGTCGAGCAGTCCAACCGACTCCACCGTGCACCCTCGTAGGCGGATTCGGCTACTCCTCCTTCGACCCACTGTCCCGCTGTGCGGCCACCGTCCGGTCGACTAAGTCCCCCGGGCCGACTCGGCTGTGCACCGACTCCGGCAGTGCATCCCAGCGACTGCTCCGCTGTGCAGCCCTTCACCCCGGCTGACTCGTCCGGCCGACTTTACCCCTTCCGACTTCCCCGTCTCCTCCCTGCTACCTCCACCATTGCACCAATACCTCCCCCACCTCCTTCCGACCATCGACTGAGCTGATCTCCGGCGAGTTCCACCTCCAGCTTCATTACTACCACCACCTCCAGCTTCACGCCACCCCGCACCTCCATCCGGCCATCCTCGGTGCTCCGGCCAGCGATCCGCCACCTCGCCGCCTAGGTATATTTTCCCCCTCCCTATATGTGTATATATTGTGTTGTGTTTAATTAGTGTTGTATTTAATTAGTGTTGTGTAGTTATTAATGAGTGATTAGGGTTTAATGGTTATATAATGTTGGCATATATCAGGTTAGTGTAGTTTAGTACTTGAACAATATTGATTAAGATGAATGTGATTTAGGTTAATGATGACTAGGGCCAATGATGATTAAGGTGCATATGGGTTATAATGACTTGAGAATAGGGTTAATGTAGGTTAGGATTTATGTTTACACAAATTAAAATAAACTTAAAAGATTAGCACGGAGGTTTGGAATCTGATTTTTTAACGAGATATTATGAATATTATGGAAGTGAATGATTTTAGATTTAGTTTAGGGTTTAAATATGCTTTCTTGAGTTTGAGGTTTGAATGCATCAAGATTTGAGGTTTACTACGTTGTTTTTTTACATGTATGTTAAATACCCTTGAAGAGCAGGTAATTTATGGTGAAGTGTGGTGATATCATTAAGATGTTCTTTATTTTGAGGATTTGATAACTAGTGACAAAAATCGATTGAGGAATACGAATATATAATTGTGTACCATACATAAGTGAGAAGGGTTGGAATACTTAAATAATGTTCGTGAGGGTTTAATATATAATGATTATTAGACGAGTCTGAGCGTATGTTTAGATGTGTATCACATCCCTGTTTGCCGTGTGATAGTTTATTGATTTAGTTGTATCTCATCTCTAGGTACTGCGGGACCTGAGGACTTGGACACGGTACCAGATCCCCGTCATCAGCAGCCGCACGCAGGCAAGTGTACCTTGCCACCCTGTATTTCAGTTTACAGATATTTGTTGTTCTTTATGTACTTTGTGCGCGTATTTTGTTGACGTTCGATACTTCATGTCGGGATCACAATCGGGTGCCGACATTCGTCGTAACGTCATAGAATAATTGTTAGATGCTTCGTAGCACCTCGATGCACGTACCTAAGTACATCAATACCCCAGGACACACTCATGCACTGTGATCGTGTCAGATTCCTGTATCTTGATACCGACATTGTCACTACCGTATTTTCTAGAAAAGGGTATTTTGGCCATTTTATAATTAATTAAATATTGTGAATGTTAAATATTTATTTATTATATTATTTATTTATTATTAGTATATTAGATTTATTTTTGGACTTGTGTTAGTGGACCTAACTAGTTAGAATAGATCCATGGACCAACATGTTTTAATTGTTAGAATTGAGCCCAACTAGAAAGCCCATTAATTAGGAGGATGATTAAATTAATTAAACCATTAGACTAGAAGCTTCCCTCCTTAATTAATTTCTTCATGAGAGGCCCCAAGGGGTATTTTAGACTTTACATAGTAGCTTGAGGGAGGGGGCAAGTGAGGCCTATATAAAGGGGATAAAAACTTTCTCTCTCTTCATTTTTCATTCCAAATCTAGATCTAGAATTTTCCTCAACCAAATTCCACCAAATCCCTACCAAATTTCCACCCAATTACTTCTCAAATCATCATTGGAGACTAGAAGAGTAAGGATCTAGAAGGAGGAGGCAAGGATCTACAAAGAGGAGCATGGATCTACAAGTTGGAGGCCAATTTCACCAATTTTGGAGGTTTTATTGGGAATCCATCTCCCAATAGGTATAATTCAGTTTTTTCCCTTAAAATAGCTTCTAAATCTGAGATTTAATCATGAATAATCAACCCATATGTATGTACTACCCATAGAATTTGGTTTTGTGTTCATAGGAGACCTATGGAGAAAGTTATGGTGCTTTTTGTGTCAATTTTGGGGGAATTCCGAAAATAACTTTTGTTGTGTGTGTCAATTGATCCTATAGATCAATTTGGCATAGGTTTATGTGTTTGGGGCTAGTGTCGAGTCTATAATTGGGTACATGTAGGTCGTATCCCAACAATTTGGTGATACGTGTTATTTTGGGGGTTTTTTCTCCGACACGGGACTTTGTACATGTCGTATTTTGACACGGACACATAGATCTACATTTTACACTTTGTTTTGTTCATAAATATTATATGTGATTTATTTGTGTCCTTCGGGGTAAAATTGGATGTGTGGCGGACTCGTGTCGCATGCGTATCCTAGATCTAGTGGGATACGGTGTGATACGCTCCAATTATTATGTGTTTATGTGTAGATCTAATTAATTGTGCTTTAATTCTTGAATTATAATTGTGTATGTATCTATATATATTATATGTGTATTATGTATATTTATTATAGTGTTTATTGTATCATAGATCTTTGTATTATATATGTATTAATAGAATATATATTATGTAGCTTTCTTCTACATGCATTAATATATATGTTATAATATATGTTTGGGATGTAAATATATGTATATATTTTATATAATATATGTGTATGTTTAATTAAGTAATTAGATTATTTATAGTTATTATATGATTATTTATATATATATGTATGTAGATATATATTTATTAGTGGTAGCATATGTATATATAATATAGTAGATATATTTATATGTGGTTATATATATAGTTATATTATATATTGTTATGTATTTATATTATTATATGATTATATATATGTATACATATATGTATAGTTATATATACATATTACTATATGTGTGTGTGTATGTTACTATGTGATATTTTATACAATTTACTATGTATAAGTGTATGTATAGTTATATATAGTTTTATATATATATTGTATAAATATATATTGTGGGTTATATATATGTATTTAAATATATATTATATAAATATATATATGGTGGGTTATATATATGTATTTATATATATATTGTATATATATATATACATATATTTTCAGCGACAGCAGCGAGCCAGAAGTGTCGCAACAGCAGCAACAAATGCAAATAATAGCAGCTTTTCAGCGACAACAGTCAGCGACAGTTCCAGAAAACTGTCGCTGAAACAACAGTGTATCAGCAGAGTATCAGAAGCTTCAGCGACAGTTTTTAGTAACAGTGCAGGAAACTGTCACAAAAACTGTAGTGTATCTATATACACAGTAGCTTTCTGCGACAGTGGACAGGGTATTTAGCGACAGTTTGGCAGTTTTTAATATATTAGATATTGATATATATATAGATATATATGTATATATATTTGGTAATTAATATATATATAAATATGTTCCTAATTGCTATTTGTATTATAGTATACTATATATGTATATATTTAGTTGTAGCATATAAATTTATTAGAATAATTAGTATACTTTAGTTATCAATTGTTATGAGTATTTTTTATATATTATATATTTGTAGGTATGTATGTACGTATATATGTATTAATAGTTAGTGTGTAGTTGGTAGTTAGTATTATTCTATTAGTACATACTAGAGTTATATTGGATTGATATATGTAATTATTGATGGGTAGTTAGTATATATATGAGATTTTGGCAATTACCTTGAGATATCAAGGTAAGTATCAAGATATACCAAGGTATGAGTAGTAGGTATTGGCATAAGTAATAGGATAGTTGTAAACTAATTATGGGTTGGTATTAAGGTGACTAAAATAAGGTATATAGAATTATATAAATATTAAATGCATAGTAGTTTATAATTATTGTTGGGTAGTTAGTATAAATAAGGTTTTGAATTTACCTTGAGATGCCAAGGTAAGTATCAAGGTATTGCAGGATAATCAAGGTATTGGGTTTGGATATCAAGATAGAGGTTTAGTTTTGCGATACCAAGTTGGTTCGAAACCAATGTATCCATTTAGCATTTGTAATTAGGATTTTATATATATAATATTGTTTGATATATACATATGTGTTATATTTATCCCTTGTTTGCGTATCCTGAGATACGGTATCTTAGTATCCTAAGATTTAGTTTATATGGCCTAGATTCATAGTGTGTGAGCCCAATATCTTTGAGTTAGACTTATGCAACATAGAAATAGGTAGTTGACCATAATTTGACTATATTTGACCATAGTTGACTTAGAGTTGACCTAGTTTGACTTTTGACTTAGAAATGACTTTATGACCTAGAAAGTTGACTAGTTTAATTTATTTCTCTTCCCAAAAACTTGTATTAATGAAATATTTCATATATAGGTCTGTGACACCAGTTCGGACATCATTTTTTATCATTTGCTCTGGACCACAGGCGAGTACATTCTCTGATAGTTTTTATTATTTGATTACCACTATAATTCAAGTATTTAGAAATATTACTTATGATTCTTGACACGATGGTACACGGATTGGTATTGTTATTGGATCGTTAGTCATGGGATGTTACCTTGATTATGGAGATGGTATCGGATACTATCCTTGTTGGTATTAGATAACATTGAATATTGTAGATTAAATATTGGATACATTGGCTAGTGACGTGTCATGATTCGATCCATCATATCAGTCGGGACGGGGGAAATATCAATTAAATATGTGATCAAGAAACTATCGGCTAGTAGTGTAATCATTGGCTACTAACTAACATGCAATTCACGTATGGTTAAGTTAGCTCCTTAGTGTAATCATTGAATCTCCCAGGCCGATCACATATTTAGTTAGTATCTCAAATCACATAGTTATTGTAGATTCTATTATTCAGTTCATTGACTACCTTGTTCTATTCTGACATTATAGTTCATTCCTTTATTCTTATACGCATTGATTATATTCTGTTGTTAGTATTGCCTATTCTCTCATTGTTCTTGATTATCAGTTATATCCCCATCGTAGATAGCATCTTCTATTCTACTGCTTTATAGTTTTTGTCAATTAATTGAAACTGCTATTGGGTTGTACTTTGCTCCATTCCTGACTGAAAAATATCTTTCAGAGGATCCGGGATATTGGTGTCCGACATACTACGGACCTCAGCCTATAGATGGTGCAGACTTGGACCCACTAGTTCTGGAGTGACTGTTGAGAGATTTAGCCGGATTTACTAGTTAGCATAGTTAGTTCTCTTTAGCATTTTGGTACCAAATTTGTTTTCGGCATATATTTGTGTTTGGATATTATTTTTATTTGTTGTTGTTATATTTTTAACTGCTTAGTTATGTTAGACTTCTGTGATATCCTCTCGTGCCATAGAAATATGATTGAGTATTGTGTTGAATTAAGTTGATTACTCTTCTTGGAGTTGAGATATTATTGGAGGATTATATATTTTGTGAGATAATTAGATAGTATAGTTGACCAAGACAGCGTTCTACCGCCGATGCTATGGCGTAGGCTGGGCGTTGTTCCCGACTTGCATCCCTACACCGGGTGCGGGTCGTGACACGTTTTTAGTGGTGGCCCATGCAGGTCAGGCTTCGCAATATTGCGATGTCGTGGTAGTGCGATGACTTAGTTGTACTACTGCGAGCCTACGATAGGATATAGGACATAGGATACTAGGAAGAGAGAGGGATACTCAATCACAAGTAAGAATTCCAATCTGAATTGAATCGCTAATTTTGATTCCTTCTGAATACTTTTGTCCTTCCTTGATGATATCTTATCTTGTGTCGAATTGATCTCCTTTATTTCGATTTGTCTTCAGGATGCCGCCGAAGACTAGATCCCATCGATCGGGAGCAGTTTCTGCGCGGTCTGCCACCTCTCAATCTTCCACTCAGGCAGTAGGGTTTGTACCTCCTATGACATCAGTTCATGTAGGAGTCTCGGCTGTCTTCGGGGGTTCTCCTCCACCTGTTCCGAGGACTACTCCAATTGCTTCGGAGGGACTTCTACCACCTCCATTTTTAGGAGATACCGCGCCGATGGTTGCACTGTTTAGAGAGATGATGGAATTACAAAGGGCACAGATAGAAGCCCAGCACAGGCAGTCAGATTTGATGCGGCAGAGTATGGAAAACGTCCATCAGATAGCTATAATAGCAGTTTAGAAAGAGGCTCCTCCACAGCCACAGGATATTCAGATCAAGCCAGGCAACATTCAAAATTTCAAGAAGCTTGAGCCTCGAGTTTTCAAGGGTACAGAAGGTATAGTCTATGCTGACGATTGGCTTGAAGATATCGAGCGACTCATGAAGGTGTCTCGTCTTGCGGAGGATCTGAAGGTTGAGGCGGTAGGACTTCTAATGTTCGACGTTGCCCACACTTGGTTCAAAAATGAGCCAATTCTTACTGATGCGGGACAATCTTGGGAGATATTCAAGAATCTCTTTAAGAAGAAGTTCTTTGCTCGGACGGACAAATTGGAATTAGGAAGACAATTTGAGAGCCTTACACAAGGAAGCATGTCCGTAGAGGAGTATGCCGCAGAGTTCGGGAGGCTGAGCTGATTTGCGGAGTACTTGGTGAGAGAGCCAGAAGTTTGGGCTATCCATTTCCGCGAGGGTCTGAATTGGGAAGTCAAGATTCTCATTCCGTCTTTCTATGAGACGTATTCTGAGATACTTTCGGAGGCACGCAAGGTCGAGTGGGAGTGGAACTTGAAGCCGAAGAGGGACCGTGATATGTTTGGGGGTGACAGTAGCAGTGCGAAACCGGCAAAGAGGCCGCGGTTCCAGCAACAGCAGTTTCCAGTACAATTCGGAGCCTATCAGCAGCAATATCAGATGCCAGAACCTATTGTTGCTCCAGTACAAGCTCCAGTACAACAGATACCACAACAGCCTCAGAGACAGGTGCAACAAGCTCCTCAATGCACCTATTGCAAGAAGACTGGGCACACTTGGGAGATGTGCCGGAAGAGACTTGGAGCATGCTTACATTGTGGACCAACGGAGCATATGGTGAAGGATTGTCTCTGGACAATTCAACGCCCAGGCCAGGATGTAGATCAAGGGTAGAGAGGTGGAGTTAGGTGACCTGTAGCACCACATATTGCTCATCACCCGCAGAGGGAGCTACCTCGGCAGGGCGGAGCATTTGCGATGACGGTCGAGTAGACCAATACTACAGGTGATGGGTTAGAGAGTCTGTTCTTTCTTTCTGTTCCTTTCATCTATTTTGATTGATTGATTCTTTAGTACCTTTTGGAAGCTTGTGTTATATAGTTAGTGTAGCTATAGAATACCATGACAGAGACAACAGTAATAAGACAGGTGGAGACCATGACCATGCATGTTATTCTTTGCATAGGACTGTTCTTGGTGAGATAAAACCTTATTAGACTATGATTGCTGGGGGTTTGACCTAGAAGGAGTACGATCACCCTTAAATTTCGAGGACGAAATTATTTTAAGGGGGATAGACTTGTCACTACCGTATTTTCTAGAAAAGGATATTTTGGCCATTTTATAATTAATTAAATATTATGCATGTTAAATATTTATTTATTATATTATTTATTTATTATTAGCATATTAGATTTATTTTTGGACTTGTGTTAGTGGACCTAACTAGTTAGAATAGATCCATGGACCAACATGTTTTAATTGTTAGAATTGAGCCCAACTAGAAAGCCCATTAATTAGGAGGATGATTAAATTAATTAAACCATTAGACTAGAAGCTTCCCTCCTTAATTAATTTCTTCATGAGAGGCCCCAAGGGGTATTTTAGACTTTACATAGTAGCTTGAGGGAGGGGGCAAGTGAGGCCTATATAAAGGGGATAAAAACTTTCTCTCTCTTCATTTTTTATTCCAAATCTAGATCTAGAATTTTCCTCAACCAAATTCCACCAAATCTCTACCAAATTTCCACCCAATTACTTCTCAAATCACCATTGGAGAATAGAAGAGTAAGGATCTAGAAGGAGGAGGCAAGGATCTACAAAGAGGAGCAAGAATCTACAAGTTGGAGGCCAATTTCACCAATTTTGGAGGTTTCATTGGGAATCCATCTCCCAATAGGTATAATTCAGTTTTTTCCCTTAAAATAGCTTATAAATCTGAGATTTAATCATGAATAATCAACCCATATGTATGTACTACCCATAGGATTTGGTTTTGTGTTCATAGGAGACCTATGGAGAAAGTTATGGTGCTTTTTGTGTCAATTTTGGGGGAATTCCGAAAATGACTTTTGTTGTGTGTGTCAATTGATCCTATAGATCAATTTGGCATATATTTATGTGTTTGGGGCTAGTGTCGTGTCCATAATTGGGTACATGTAGGTCGTATCCCAATAATTTGGTGATACGTGTTATTTTGGGGGTTTTTTCTCCGACACGGGACTTTGTACATGTCGTATTTTGACACGGACACATAGATCTACATTTGACACTTTATTTTATTCATAAATATTATATGTGATTTGTTTGTGTCCTTCGGGGTAAAATTGGATGTGTGGTGGACTCGTGTCGCATGCGTATCCTAAATCTAGTGGGATACGGTGTGATACGCTCCAATTATTATGTGTTTATGTGTAGATCTAATTAATTGTGCTTTAATTCTTGAATTATAATTGTGTATGTATCTATATATATTATATATGTATTATATATATTTATTATAGTGTTTATTGTATCATAGATCTATGTATTATATATGTATTAATAGAATATATATTATGTAGCTTTCTTCTACATGCATTAATATATATGTTATAATATATGTTAGGGATGTAAATATATGTATATGTTTTATATAATATATGTGTATGTTTAATTAAGTAATTAGATTATTTATAGTTATTATATGATTATTTATATATATATGTATGTAGATATATATTTATAAGTGGTAGCATATGTATATATAATATAGTAGATATATTTATATGTGGTTATATATATAGTTATATTATATATTATTATGTATTTATATTATTATATGATTATATATATGTATACATATATGTATAGTTATATATACATATTACTATATGTGTGTGTGTATGTTACTATGTGATATTTTATACAATTTACTATGTATAAGTGTATGTATAGTTATATATAGTTTTATATATATATTGTATAAATATATATTGTGGGTTATATATATGTATTTAAATATATATTATATAAATATATATGGTGGGTTATATATATGTATTTATATATATATTGTATATATATATATACATATATTTTCAGCGACAGCAACGAGCCAGAAGTGTCGCAACAGCAGCAACAAATGCAAATAATAGCAGATTTTCAGCGACAACAGTCAGCGACAGTTCCAGAAAACTGTCGCTGAAACAACAGTGTATCAGCAGAGTATCAGAAGCTTCAGCGACAGTTTTTAGTAACAGTGCAGGAAACTGTCACAAAAACTGTAGTGTATCTATATACACAGTAGCTTTCTGCGACAGTGGACAGGGTATTTAGCGACAGTTTGGCAGTTTTTAATATATTAGATATTGATATATATATAGATATATATGTATATATATATGGTAATTAATATATATATAAATATGTTCCTAATTGCTATTTGTATTATAGTATACTATATATGTATATATTTAGTTGTAGCATATAAATTTATTAGAATAATTAGTATACTTTAGTTATCAATTGTTATGAGTATTTTTTATATATTATATATTTGTAGGTATGTATGTACGTATATATGTATTAATAGTTAGTGTGTAGTTGGTAGTTAGTATTATTCTATTAGTACATACTAGAGTTATATTGGATTGATATATGTAATTATTGATGGGTAGTTAGTATATATATGAGATTTTGGCAATTACCTTGAGATATCAAGGTAAGTATCAAGATATACCAAGGTATGAGTAGTAGGTATTGGCATAAGTAATAGGATAGTTGTAAACTAATTATGGGTTGGTATTAAGGTGACTAAAATAAGGTATATAGAATTATATAAATATTAAATGCATAGTAGTTTATAATTATTGTTGGGTAGTTAGTATAAATAAGGTTTTGAATTTACCTTGAGATGCCAAGGTAAGTATCAAGGTATTGGAGGATAATCAAGGTATTGGGTTTGGATATCAAGATAGAGGTTTAGTTTTGCGATACCAAGTTGGTTCGAAACCAATGTATCCATTTAGCATTTGTAATTAGGATTTTATATATATAATATTGTTTGATATATACATATGTGTTATATTTATCCCTTGTTTGCGTATCCTGAAATACGGTATCTTAGTATCCTAAGATTTAGTTTATATGGCCTAGATTCATAGTGTGTGAGCCCAATATCTTTGAGTTAGACTTATGCAACATAGAAATAGGTAGTTGACCATAATTTGACTATAGTTGACCATAGTTGACTTAGAGTTGACCTAGTTTGACTTTTGACTTAGAAATGACTTTATGACCTAGAAAGTTGACTAGTTTAATTTATTTCTCTTCCCAAAAACTTGTATTAATGAAATATTTCATATATAGGTCTGTGACACCAGTTCGGACATCATTTTTTATCATTTGCTCTGGACCACAGGCGAGTACATTCTCTGATAGTTTTTATTATTTGATTACCACTATAATTCAAGTATTTAGAAATATTACTTATGATTCTTGACACGATGGTACACGGATTGGTATTGTTATTGGATCGTTAGTCATGGGATGTTACCTTGATTATGGAGATGGTATCGGATACTATCCTTGTTGGTATTAGATAACATTGAATATTGTAGATTAAATATTGGATACATTGGCTAGTGACGTGTCATGATTCGATCCATCATATCAGTCGGGACGGGGGAAATATCAATTAAATATGTGATCAAGAAACTATCGGCTAGTAGTGTAATCATTGGCTACTAACTAACATGCAATTCACGTATGGTTGAGTTAGCTCCTTAGTGTAATCATTGAATCTTCCAGGCCGATCACATATTTAGTTAGTATCTCAAATCACATAGTTATTGTAGATTCCATTATTCAGTTCATTGACTACCTTGTTCTATTCTGACATTATAGTTCATTCCTTTATTCTTATACGCATTGATTATATTCTGTTGTTAGTATTGCCTATTCTCTCATTGTTCTTGATTATCAGTTATATCCTCATCGTAGATAGCATCTTCTATTCTACTGCTTTATAGTTTTTGTCAATTAATTGAAACTGCTATTGGGTTGTACTTCGCTCCATTCCTGACTGGAAAATATCTTTCAGAGGATCCGGGATATTGGTGTCCGACATACTACGGACCTCAGCCTATAGATGGTGCAGACTTGGACCCACTAGTTCTGGAGTGACTGTTGAGAGATTTAGCCGGATTCACTAGTTAGCATAGTTAGTTCTCTTTAGCATTTTGGTACCGAATTTGTTTCCGGCATATATTTGTGTTTGGATATTATTTTTATTTATTGTTGTTATATTTTTAACTGCTTAGTTATGTTAGACTTCTGTGATATCCTCTCGTGCCATAGAAATGTGATTGAGTATTGTGTTGAATTAAGTTGATTACTCTTCTTGGAGTTGAGATATTATTGGAGGATTATACATTTTGTGAGATAATTAGATAGTATAGTTGACCAAGACAGCGTTCTATCGCCGATGCTGCGGCGTAGGCTGGGCGTTGTTCCCGACTTGCATCCCTACACCGGGTGCGGGTCGTGACACGTTTTTAGTGGTGGCCCATGCAGGTCAGGCTTCGCAATATTGCGATGTCGTGGTAGTGCGATGACTTAGTTGTACTACTGCGAGCCTACGATAGGATATAGGACATAGGATACTAGGAAGAGAGAGGGATACTCAATCACAAGTAAGAATTCCAATCTGAATTGAATCGCTAATTTTGATTCCTTCTGAATACTTTTGTCCTTCCTTGATGATATCTTATCTTGTGTCGAATTGATCTCCTTTATTTTGATTTGTCTTCAGGATGCCGCCGAAGACTAGATCCCATCGATCGGGAGCAGTTTCTGCGCGGTCTGCCACCTCTCAATCTTCCACTCAGGCAGTAGGGTTTGTACCTCCTATGACATCAGTTCATGTAGGAGTCTCGGCTGTCTTCGGGGGTTCTCCTCCACCTGTTCCGAGGACTACTCCAATTGCTTCGGAGGGACTTCTACCACCTCCATTTTCAGGAGATACCGCGCCGATGGTTGCACTGTTTAGAGAGATGATGGAATTACAAAGGGCACAGATAGAAGCCCAGCACAGGCAGTCAGATTTGATGCGGCAGAGTATGGAAAACGTCCATCAGATAGCTATAATAGCAGTTCAGAAAGAGGCTCCTCCATAGCCACAGGATATTCAGATCAAGCCAGGCAACATTCAAAATTTTAAGAAGCTTGAGCCTCGAGTTTTCAAGGGTACAGAAGGTATAGTCTATGCTGACGATTGGCTTGAAGATATCGAGCGACTCATGAAGGTGTCTCGTCTTGCGGAGGATCTGAAGGTTGAGGCGGTAGGACTTCTAATGTTCGACGTTGCCCACACTTGGTTCAGAAATGAGCCAATTCTTACTGATGCGGGACAATCTTGGGAGATATTCAAGAATCTCTTTAAGAAGAAGTTCTTTGCTCGGACGGACAAATTAGAATTAGGAAGACAATTTGAGAGCCTTACACAAGGAAGCATGTCCGTAGAGGAGTATGCCGCAGAGTTCGGAAGGCTGAGCTGATTTGCGGAGTACTTGGTGAGAGAGCCAGAAGTTTGGGCTATCCATTTCCGCGAGGGTCTGAATTGGGAAGTCAAGATTCTTATTCCGTCTTTCTATGAGACGTATTCTGAGATACTTTCGGAGGCACGCAAGGTCGAGTGGGAGTGGAACTTGAAGCCGAAGAGGGACCGTGATATGTTTGGGGGTGACAGTAGCAGTGCGAAACCGGCAAAGAGGCCGCGGTTCCAGCAACAGCAGTTTCCAGTATAATTCGGAGCCTATCAGCAGCAATATCAGATGCCAGAACCTATTGTTGCTCCAGTACAAGCTCCAGTACAACAGATACCATAACAGCCTCAGAGACAGGTGCAACAAGCTCCTCAATGCACCTATTGCAAGAAGACTGGGCACACTTGGGAGATGTGCCGGAAGAGACTTGGAGCATGCTTACATTGTGGACCAACGGAGCATATGGTGAAGGATTGTCTCTGGACAATTCAACGCCCAGGCCAGGATGTAGATCAAGGGTAGAGAGGTGGAGTTAGGTGACCTGTAGCACCACATATTGCTCATCACCCGCAGAGGGAGCTACCTCGGCAGGGCGGAGCATTTGTGATGACGGTCGAGTAGACCAATACTACAGGTGATGGGTTAGAGAGTCTGTTCTTTCTTTCTGTTCCTTTCATCTATTTTGATTGATTGATTCTTTAGTACCTTTTGGAAGCTTGTGTTATATAGTTAGTGTAGCTATAGAATACCATGACAGAGACAACAGTAATAAGACAGGTGGAGACCATGACCATGCATGTTATTCTTTGCATAGGACTGTTCTTGGTGAGATAAAACCTTATTAGACTATGATTGCTGGGGGTTTGACCTAGAAGGAGTACGATCACCCTTAAATTTCGAGGACGAAATTATTTTAAGGGGGATAGACTTGTCACTACCGTATTTTCTAGAAAAGGATATTTTGGCCATTTTATAATTAATTAAATATTATGCATGTTAAATATTTATTTATTATATTATTTATTTATTATTAGCATATTAGATTTATTTTTGGACTTGTGTTAGTGGACCTAACTAGTTAGAATAGATCCATGGACCAACATGTTTTAATTGTTAGAATTGAGCCCAACTAGAAAGCCCATTAATTAGGAGGATGATTAAATTAATTAAACCATTAGACTAGAAGCTTCCCTCCTTAATTAATTTCTTCATGAGAGGCCCCAAGGGGTATTTTAGACTTTATATAGTAGCTTGAGGGAGGGGGCAAGTGAGGCCTATATAAAGGGGATAAAAACTTTTTCTCTCTTCATTTTTTATTCCAAATCTAGATCTAGAATTTCCTCAACCAAATTCTACCAAATCTCTACCAAATTTTCACCCAATTACTTCTCAAATCACCATTGGAGAATAGAAGAGTAAGGATCTAGAAGGAGGAGGTAAGGATCTACAAAGAGGAGCAAGGATCTACAAGTTGGAGGCCAATTTCACCAATTTTGGAGGTTTCATTGGGAATCCATCTCCCAATAGGTATAATTTAGTTTTTTCCCTTAAAATAGCTTATAAATCTGAGATTTAATCATGAATAATCAACCCATATGTATGTACTACCCATAGGATTTGGTTTTGTGTTCATAGGAGACCTATAGAGAAAGTTATGGTACTTTTTGTGTCAATTTTGGGGGAATTCCGAAAATGACTTTTGTTGTGTGTGTCAATTGATCCTATAGATCAATTTGGCATATATTTATGTGTTTGGGGCTAGTGTCGTGTCCATAATTGGGTACATGTAGGTCGTATCCCAATAATTTGGTGATACGTGTTATTTTGGGGGTTTTTTCTCCGACACGGGACTTTGTACATGTCGTATTTTGACACGGACACATAGATCTACATTTGACACTTTGTTTTATTCATAAATATTTTATGTGATTTGTTTGTGTCCTTCGGGGTGAAATTGGATGTGTGGTGGACTCGTGTCGCATGCGTATCCTAAATCTAGTGGGATACGGTGTGATACGCTCCAATTATTATGTGTTTATGTGTAGATCTAATTAATTGTGCTTTAATTCTTGAATTATAATTGTGTATGTATCTATATATATTATATATGTATTATATATATTTATTATAGTGTTTATTGTATCATAGATCTATGTATTATATATGTATTAATAGAATATATATTATGTAGCTTTCTTCTACATGCATTAATATATATGTTATAATATATGTTAGGGATGTAAATATATGTATATGTTTTATATAATATATGTGTATGTTTAATTAAGTAATTAGATTATTTATAGTTATTATATGATTATTTATATATATATGTATGTAGATATATATTTATAAGTGGTAGCATATGTATATATAATATAGTAGATATATTTATATGTGGTTATATATATAGTTATATTATATATTATTATGTATTTATATTATTATATGATTATATATATGTATACATATATGTATAGTTATATATACATATTACTATATGTGTGTGTGTATGTTACTATGTGATATTTTATACAATTTACTATGTATAAGTGTATGTATAGTTATATATAGTTTTATATATATATTGTATAAATATATATTGTGGGTTATATATATGTATTTAAATATATATTATATAAATATATATGGTGGATTATATATATGTATTTATATATATATTGTATATATATATATACATATATTTTTAGCTACAGCAACGAGCCAGAAGTGTCGCAACAGCAGCAACAAATGCAAATAATAGCAGCTTTTCAGCGACAACAGTCAGCGACAGTTCCAGAAAACTGTCGCTGAAACAATAGTGTATCAGCAGAGTATCAGAAGCTTCAGCGACAGTTTTTAGTAACAGTGCAGGAAACTGTCACAAAAACTGTAGTGTATCTATATACACAGTAGCTTTCTGCGACAGTGGACAGGGTATTTAGCGACAGTTTGGCAGTTTTTAATATATTAGATATTGATATATATATATAGATATATATGTATATATATATGGTAATTAATATATATAAATATGTTCCTAATTGCTATTTGTATTATAGTATACTATATATGTATATATTTAGTTGTAGCATATAAATTTATTAGAATAATTAGTATACTTTAGTTATCAATTGTTATGAGTATTTTTTATATATTATATATTTGTAGGTATGTATGTACGTATATATGTATTAATAGTTAGTGTGTAGTTGGTAGTTAGTATTATTCTATTAGTACATACTAGAGTTATATTGGATTGATATATGTAATTATTGATGGGTAGTTAGTATATATATGAGATTTTGGCAATTATCTTGAGATATCAAGGTAAGTATCAAGATATACCAAGGTATGAGTAGTAGGTATTGGCATAAGTAATAGGATAGTTGTAAACTAATTATGGGTTGGTATTAAGGTGACTAAAATAAGGTATATAGAATTATATAAATATTAAATGCATAGTAGTTTATAATTATTGTTGGGTAGTTAGTATAAATAAGGTTTTGAATTTACCTTGAGATGCCAAGGTAAGTATCAAGGTATTGGAGGATAATCAAGGTATTGGGTTTGGATATTAAGATAGAGGTTTAGTATTGCGATACCAAGTTGGTTCGAAACCAATGTATCCATTTAGCCTTTGTAATTAGGATTTTATATATATAATATTGTTTGATATGTACATATGTGTTATATTTATCCCTTGTTTGCGTATCCTGAGATACGGTATCTTAGTATCCTAAGATTTAGTTTGTATGGCCTAGATTCATAGTGTGTGAGCCCAATATCTTTGAGTTAGACTCATGCAACATAGAAATAGGTAGTTGACCATAATTTGACTATAGTTGACCATAGTTGACTTAGAGTTGACCTAGTTTGACTTTTGACTTAGAAATGACTTTATGACCTAGAAAGTTGACTAGTTTAATTTATTTCTCTTCCCAAAAACTTGTATTAATGCAATATTTCATATATAGGTCTGTGACACCAGTTCGGACATCATTTTTTATCATTTGCTCTGGACCACAGGCGAGTACATTCTCTGATAGTTTTTATTATTTGATTACCACTATAATTCAAGTATTTAGAAATGTTACTTATGATTCTTGACACGATGGTACACGGATTGGTATTGTTATTGGATTGTTAGTCATGGGATGTTACCTTGATTATGGAGATGGTATCGGATACTGTCCTTGTTGGTATTGGATAACATTGAATATTGTAGATTAAACATTGGATACATTGGCTAGTGACGTGTCATGATTCGATCCATCATATCAGTCGGGGCGGGGGAAATATCAATTAAATATGTGATCAAGAAACTATCGGCTAGTAGTGTAATCATTGGCTACTAACTAACATGTAATTCACGTATGGTTGAGTTAGCTCCTTAGTGTAATCATTGAATCTCCCAGGCCGATCACATATTTAGTTAGTATCTCAAATCACATAGTTATTGTAGATTCCATTATTCAGTTCATTGACTAACTTGTTCTATTCTGACATTATAGTTCATTCCTTTATTCTTGTACGCATTGATTATATTCTGTTGTTAGTATTGCCTATTCTCTCATTGTTCTTGATTATCAGTTATATCCTCATCGTAGATAGCATCTTCTATTCTACTGCTTTATAGTTTTTGTCAATTAATTGAAACTGCTATTGGGTTGTACTTCGCTCCATTCCTGACTGGAAAATATTTTTCAGAGGATCCGGGATATTGGTGTCCGACATACTACGGACCTCAGCCTATAGATGGTGCAGACTTGGACCCACTAGGTCTGGAGTGACTGTTGAGAGATTTAGCCGGATTCACTAGTTAGCATAGTTAGTTCTCTTTAGCATTTTGGTACCGGATTTGTTTTCGACATATATTTGTGTTTGGATATTATTTCTATTTGTTGTTGTTATATTTTTAACTGCTTAGTTATGTTAGACTTCTGTGATATCCTCTCGTGCCATAGAAATGTGATTGAGTATTGTGTTGAATTAAGTTGATTACACTTCTTGGAGTTGAGATATTATTGGAGGATTATACATTTTGTGAGATAATTAGATAGTATAGTTGACCAAGATAGCGTTCTACCGCCGATGCTGCGGCGTAGGCTGGGCGTTGTTCCCGACTTGCATCCCTACACCGGGTGTGGGTCGTGACAGACATCATGACCAAAGACTGGGACGACCTTAGGGTCGTATCTGGTTAGTTATTTCCGTGTGTCGAGACTGTAGTTAGAGGTTCAGGTTCAGCGCACAATCGTTGACCGCTTGGTAAGGGGAAGACAGTTACTAGACGTTTGGGCTACTCTGCATGCGCTTATATATTTATGTAGTATTTTTAGTGATTCTTGTATCTATTGTATTGGTATCACCCGTGTAACTCTTTGTCCGGAGCTGCGGTACGTGCCGTGTGTTTCCTTGTCCGGAGCTACGGTTTTATTTTAGAAAGCCCATGCGTCGAACATCGTCTTTAAATTGTGTCTTACTTGTTTGGTTATGATAGATTACCCTGTCGTTGCACTTGTACTATCTGTTTACCTGGCATATTGTATTTTTGTACCTTGTTACGTCCCTCTGAGGACTTGGTTCCCTGCCAGTTTTGCAGCATAGATGATTACGGAGCATTTGGAGTTGCTGTTGGAGTTGCATGTCTTACGAGCATGGTACCAGGTACTCATATTTTATCTACCGATATTATGGTTATTTTACATTAATTATTCATCTGCTGTTGTAGCCTAGTTTTTATAGACTCATACTTCTTCTCGAGTCTATTCGAGTTAGTGTGTTATTGGGCGGCCGACTCTAGCACATATAGCTCATTCTTGTATACTGCTGTACATTGTAGATTGAGACATAGAGGTTTATATTTATGGGATATCTAGATAGTGCCTTTTATATTTACAGCTTATACGTATTCGAGTCAGACCAGAGTGTGGTCGAATGCGTAGCTGGCGTGTCACGTATCCCTGGTCCCACGCTTTTTGGGACTGGGGCATTACATGTTTTTGTGGTGGCCCATGCAGGTCCGATTTAAATCGTCTTACGAGCCTGCAAATTAGGAATAGATGTTATGATTGTTGAATAGGATATCAATCCATAATCGATTTCAAAAACTCTTTGTATGTGATTATCGCCCTTGGACTTCCAATTTGCATTTGTTCAATCTTCGTTGATATCGCTATCCTTGTTTCTCGTCCCCTATTTTTTGGGAAGATGAATGCTTGTGACTGATGATTTCCCTCCAGAAGAAGATCGAAAACCAGACGGCAGAAGACAGAATTCGTATACCTTTCTCTGAGAAGATTGTTACCATATCAGGATAGATTGATGGGTTCTTTGGATTCTAGATCTAGTATGGAAGGTTGGCAAGAGAGTTGGACCCACTAGTACCCTACCCGTGCTTGAGGTAACAGTAATCTTGGAAGCACTGAGAGCTAGAAAGATTGTTGATCATGACCTAGAATGATTTATGGGAATGCATAGCCTGATGATGGAAACTAGTGGTTGGATATGATAACAATACCAAGAATGATATTATGGACTAGAGGAGATAAAATTTCAAGCTCTCACTTGGAAGATGATGATCTAATACCAGAAAGTTTAGTATATGCTTGGGTGACATCATTATTATAATTGTACTATGTGACTTGGACAGATAAATAACGAAAAGAAGGAATTTAAGGAATAGAATTTTAGGGAAAACTTTGAGGAGAGGAGAGGAGAATTATACATTAGGCAAGGAATTTTTTTTTTCTTTTGAGGATTAATATTGGAAACAGAACGGAAGAAATTATTTTACGACCTTATCCTAGACATGGATTAGTTGAGCCAATACCACGCAATGCTTGATTATCGTCGTGGTTGTGTCACCTTTAGACCATCGGATTACCCTGAGTTTGAGTCATTAGAGAGCCTGGAAGCATGATGCCCACCTACCTTTGAGGCACACATTGCAAAATGGGAACCAGTGTACCCCGTATTATACCAGAGTTTGAGGATGTGGTTCTAGAGAATCTTTCCGGCCTGCCACCTGACAGAGAGATAGAATTTGCTATAGAGTTGACTCCAAGAGCGGAGCCAATTATTTTCCCGTCTTCAGACTAGCACCGAAAGAGTTTGTTGAGTTGAAGATCCATAGTAGATGATCACTTAGACAAGAGTTTCAGTCGGGCTAGTGTTTCTCCATGGAGGAATACCTATCTTAATTGTGCCGAAGAAAGACAGGACGATACATTTGAATCAGCTAAGTGGCACATATATTCTCGAAGATCGATCTCAGATCAAGCTAACATCAGATCAAGGTACGGAGAGAGGACTTTCCGAAGACGGCTTTTCAGACGTAGTATGGACACTATGAGTTCTAGTCATGATGTTTGGTTTAACCAACGCGCCAGTAGTATTTGTGAGCCTAATGAACAGTATTTTTCACCAGTACTTAGATAAGTTCGTGGTGATAATTATCGATGACATATTGGTATGTTCCGAGGGCCAGGAGGAGCATGAGAGGCATCTCAGAATCGCGTTGGAGACGCTGAGATAGAAAGGCTGTAAGCCAAGCTCAGCCAATATGAGTTATGTTTAGATAGAATAGATAGTCTACGTATCAGGACAACTAAGGGTTCATGAGAAGGACTATCAGACGCACAATCTAGAACTAGTTGCAGTGATAATTGTACTAAAGCTACGGCGACACTACTTTTATGGAGAGCGTGTTGAGATTTATACAGATCATAAAAGTCTGAAGTATGCCTACCCGAAGAAGGAACTCAACATGAGACAGAGGCGCTGGCTAGAATTTATGACAGATTATAATATCGAGTAGTAGGACCACCCTGGCGAGGCGAATGTAGTAGCAGATGCCTTAAGCTAAGCCCATGGCATATTTTTATGACTCATCGCTAGTGGTTAGAGGATTTTTCAGGAACTCAGGATTGAGATTGTATTGCCAGGCATGGATGGACAGATGGCCAGTCTCGAGGATTCAGTCCACATTTATTGAAAGGATCAAGGCAGCCTTGCCTACAGATACGGGATTTAGACGACTGCGAGACATGACAGAGGCCGATATGCAAACAGGACTCAGGATACATGAAGACAGAATATTTAGGTGTGGAGATCGCCTATACATTCCGAGTGGCGAGCTACGCCAAAAGTTGATGACCGAGGCTCATAACTCGATTTATTCTATTCATCCCGGTGGTACGAAGATGTATCAAGATTTGAGACAACATTACTGGTAGCATGGGATAAAGGGAGAGATTGCGAGATTCGTGGCAAGATTCTTGGTATGTCAGCAAGACAAGGCTGAATAACAGAGAACTGCAGGACTATTGCAGCTGCTTCCCATTCCCGAGTGGAAGTGGGAACACATTACCATGGACTTTGTCACAGGATTCCCGCGGAGCCCTAGCGTGAAGGATGCTGTCGTAGACAGACTCACCAAGTCTGTACATTTCTTGCCCTTCAGAGTTGGACAGTCTCAGAGATACTAGCTGATATGTATATGAGACAGATAGTACGACTACATGGAGTGCTTGTCAGTACCGTATCGGATCATGATTCCATATTCACGTCATATTTTTGGTGGAGTATGCAGGAGAGCCTAGGAACACGTCTCAAGTTCAGCACCGCATATCATCCACAGACTGATGGACAGTCAGAGCGCACGATACATATATTAGAGGATCTTAGGAGGACCACCTACACTTGGTGGAATTCTCCTACAATAACAGTTACCAGGCTAGCATATGGATGGCACCTTATGAGGCACTGTACGGAAGGAAATATAGGTTACCTGTTTATTGGAGTGACATGGAAGAGCGTCAGATACTTGGTCCAGAGTTGGTGACGCGGACAGTGGAGAAGGTCAAGCAGATTCAGAGCCACCTGCGTGCAGCACAGGACAAACAGAAATATTGGGCAGATACGCACCGCAGACCATTGGAGTTCAAGGATGGTGACCATATATTTTTGAGGATATTGCCTACTCGTGGTACCATCAGATTCGGAGGCAGAGGCAAGCTGAGTCCGAGGTATATCGGGCTTTTTGACATCTTGGAACGTATTGGCGAAGTGGCTTACCGTCTTGCATTGCCTCCATGATTAGAGGGAGTACATGACGTATTTCACGTATCGCAGATGAGGAGATATGTCGCAGACCCTAGCCACGTGCTTGATTATTCGGAGATTACAGTCGGGCCCAGTCTATCTTACGTAGAGCAGCCAGTTGAGATCCTCGATCACAGCGAGAAGACTTTGAGAGGGCAGACGATTCGACTAGTCAGAGTGGCATGGAAGCACCATTCACCAGGCGAGTCTACTTGGGAGCGCGAGGATTCTATTCGACAGCGATTCCCGTACTTATTTGAGGAGCAAGGTATGAATTTACGTACGGAATTTGATTACTAGTTGTTCTTAAAATTCTTTTAGCTATTATCGTGCTTTACTTTTAATTTCGGGAATGAAATTTTTCTAAGTTGGGAAGAATGTAAACCCCCTAGATTTATTCTATAGATAGCCAGGTTTGGATTTGGAAAATTTTGGAATTAGCAGCAGGTGTTGAGGTTTAGAGTGGAGTTAGGTTTGTCTGTTATTTTAATTTATTAAATTAAAACCCTTGGCGCGCCCTATCATTGTTTAATTATTCGGAGCCCAATATCAGCCCATAAATTCTATCGGACTATTGTACTTCTGACTTGACTCGCCAAATTAGGCATTGAACTTTTTCGTCACTTAAAATCAGATTTCGTTGTGCTCTATATTAATTGCACAATTTTTTAAAACCATAATCCATCTTTAATTCCGTGTCGGACACCTGTGCCGTTACCCTCAATTTTGAGATACCAACTTAACCCGTTGAGCCGGACCAACTAAAGGGTCCACGACTGACTCCAAGCCCCCACTATTTTTGACCTTTGTGTCATTTTCGAATTTTGACCCCAAGTGCCCCCATTTAATTTAAAAGCGCGGGACACTTTAATTCTATTTAAATCTGGGATACCGACTTTGCCAAATCCTAATTTAATCTCCAATTAATCCCGTTGGCCATTAAATTAAACCCGTGCCAAACCCCCAACACCCCCTCGCCATGCAAATCATCAACCGTAATTTTCTTCACAATTTTTGCGTCATTTTATGTGTTCGTGCAATTTCCCGAATTTAAGGGGCTAAGTTGCAATTTATTAATTATAGGTGCCCTCACCTCATTGGCCAAGACCAAATGGAGAGGTTAATTAAGTTGGACCGGATTACACCCTCCCCCACTCCACTTCTCATGAAGAAATGATTTCTCTCATGAGAAATCTTAGCCCTCCCTTTTGAATGGGCTAATCTACACCCTCCATCCAATAACCCCACTCCCTATAAAACCATCACCATCACCCTCACAAACCCTAAGGCTAGCCCTAATCCCTAGGTGTGGAAAACCCCCCCTCTCTCACCTCACTCCTCCATAAATTCTCCATACAAAAGCTTCTCCTTCCTCCATTGTTCTTCTTCCTTTATTTCTTCTCCCTCCTTCTCACTGAGAGAGACCTAGCCGGCCGACCGACTTCCCTCCGGTCCGACCCCGACCGTGCACTCCCCCACCGCTCGACTTTCCTCCGGCCTATGCACTCCCCCGCCGGCCCATACAAAAACTATAATAACTATCTTAGCTTATCTAAGCACCCACTACTCACTAAAGCTATTGCTGCTTATTGCTACTGCCTCTGCTTATCGCTGTTGTTGCTGCTTATTGCTTCTACTGTTTGTGCTGCAGCTTACTACTTTTGCTTCTACTGTTGCTTGCAGCTTCTGCTACTGCTGCAGCATACTGCTTCTGCTAACACTTCTTGCTGCTGCTGCTTCTATAGCTTCTCACAACTGCTGCTGCTGCTTTTTCGGTTGCTGGTTATGCTTCCCCCCTCTAGCTCACATACACACATCTAACACACACACACATACACACACACACTCACACACACATGCACACACACATATATATATATATATATATATATATATATATATATATATATATATATATATCATATAAAAATTATAATTATAATATTACAATAGCTATAACCAAGGTAAATTGAATTGAAATAAAAGAAAACAAATACGTGGAGTGCACCGCACCCGTATCACACTCATTCTATGATACGCTTGCGATACGGCTCTACCACACCACCAAACATACCCCAAAGGACACAAACAAGTCTAAAATGATAATTATGAACAACACAAAGTGTTAGCTACTCATCTACGTGTCCGTGTCAAAATGTGACATCCTCAAACCCCCGTGTCGGAAAAAAACCCCCAAATCAACTCGTATCTCCAAATTATCGGAATACGGCCTACACGTATCGAATTGTGGATACGAAAATATTCACACACAACCAAACATATGTTAATTTGGTCTAATTGACCTATTGACAAACACAAGATATTCCAATATCGAAATTTCTCCAAAATTGACACAAAATACCACATAACTTTCTCCATAGGCCTCCTATAAACCTAATTCCAATTCCTATAGGTAAACTTTGTATATGGAAGGATTTCTAATAATTAAATTCTAGATTTAGAGTCTAATTAGAGAGAAAAAACTGAATTATACCTATTAAAAGATGGATTCCCAATAAAATCTCCAAATTAATTGTCAAGAGCCTTCAACATGTAGATCCTTATTTCCTCCTTGTAGATCATTGCTCCTCCTATTAGATCCTTGCTTGCTCCTTGTTCTAATAGCCTCCAATGATGAATAGAGAAGAAATTAGAAAAAAATTTGGGTAGGAATTGCTGAAGGAATGAAGGAATGTGGAAGAGGAAAATTTCTAGATCTATATTTGAAATAAAAAATAAAGAGAGAGAATCTCTCTCCACCCTTCCTATGGTCAGCCACTAACTCCTCCTCCAAGCTATTATAAAATGTCCAAAATACCCCTTGGGCCTTGTTATAAAGGAATTAATTAAGGAGGAATATTTTTAGTTCAATTGGTTTAACTAATTAATTCATCCTCCTAATGAATTGGCTGACTATTGGGCTCAATTCTAATTAGAATTAAATATTGGTCCATGGATCTAATCTAAAGTAGTTAGGTCCACTAACACAAGTTCAAAATAAAATTTAACATCTAACAATAAATAAATAATACAATAAATAAATATTCAACATGCACAATATTTAATTAATTAAGAAATAACCAAAATACCATTTCCTAAGAAATGAGGTAGTGCCAGAATATATGGATAAGTGGTTGTCTTTTATTAAAGCAAGAACAAGTCCTAGTTTTTTGGTAATTATAGTTTTAAGATTTCATAGTACATACTTCAAATTGTTTATACTTTTGTATATTGATATATTACCAATGCTTTCTTCCCTAATATTTTTTGTAGGAAAGAACTAAAAAATTCAAAGAGATGCAAGCAAAACAAGTTGATTTAGTGCATTATACAAGTAGAAAATGTTTTGCCGTTGTTGAAGACGAGTTGGTAAGAATAATATGTTAAGTTCATATATGGTTTAAAATGTGAGATAAGTGTAGATTATCTATATTTGTTATTTTGTAAAAGCAAAAAATTAAGACACCTTATGTAATTTCAAGGGTCGATGTTTGGATTCATGCGTATGAAGCACGAAAGAAAAATTCAAAAGGAGAAGTTTAAGACTCGAAAATAGTGGTAACAAAAAATTGTTGGATATTTAAGATCACTTTTGTTTGTTTCTATATTTTAGTATTTATATATCTCCAATTTGTGTTTTTCTAGCAACAAGTAAAATAATACAAGGCTGAGGAAGACCCTTCACAAAAGAGTTCTATAAAAAATGATGTTATTGCAAAAGTACTTGGTTCGGTTCCACGAGGACGAATAAGAGGGTTTGGATTTGGAGCAAACCCTTCAAAAGTGGATGATTAAATTTATATGTGTAATAAAATCACAAGATTAGAGAATGAATTTGAGAGCTTGAAGGGCAAGGTGAAACATCTTTGTGTTCGGTTAGACAAAGTAGGAAATAGCTCTGTAAGCTCATGAAATATCTATATTGACTTTTCTTTTTATCTTGTTTATGAATTTGATCACAAAATTTGATATTTGACCTACTTAATATAATGATAATAGGAAAACACAAGTGTTCAATATTCAGTCAATGAGATAGCAAAAAGAAAACGCAAAGAAAATTCCAACGATCAACTATCTTATAATGAGAGCAAAAAACAAATAGAAGGAAGATACAATTGGTCGAAGTTCTAGTGATGAGAGAATACATAATGATCAGAGAAAAAAAAGGCAATAAGAGTATTCAAATTTTCGCTAGCGAGAGAGCACAAAACAAAAAAAGCAACAAAGCAAGTGCAGCAAGTTTGCAAGATTTTGGTACTGAAGGAGCACAAAGAAGACAAAATAAATTAGCAAGTAGTGCTAAAGGTATAATCTTGAGAATAAAATGTGCAAATTTCTTAGTTGGTTTGCGAAAGATGAAGTTATTGTTGCTACCGCTGAAATTTCATCAACAGATCAAAGTGTATTGGTCCATTATATTCCTTTAGGCCATGATTGTTGAAAATTTTGGGTTCGCGATGTAGTTCATAGCATTGCTTTGTATCGACCAACAACTAAGTTCGGTAAACTTGCTTGTGTTAAAGAAAGTACGATTGCATGGCCCATCAAGTACATCAAATTGTTTTAGGCTTCTTTTATTTGAGGTACAACTGTGTTATTCATAAGTATTTCTAAAATTGTCTGATTCTTAAGCATTTCTTAAACTATGTGATTCTTTTTCTTCTACAGGTTTGAACAAGAAATATGGACTGAACAATAAAATGTGGACAAAAACTTTATGATGTTTGTCTTGGAACTCTATGATTTTTTCATAAAACCTGGACAAAATTTGGACTTAACAAAGAACTGTGTGTTTATAATGTTTAGATTTTACCTTTGAGTACCAGTGGAACTTAAAGTAGTATCAATGGGTTTGATTATTATCCAACTTCATATAAAATGAATAGACGTCATCGAAAACCTTGTGATTGACGAGAACAACAAGAAGATTCTTTCTCATCCTTGGGACAAACTGTTAGGTTTCTTGATATCGATGACCAGAAAAGGCTAACAGAGATATGTTGCAAGTGTAAACAAAACCAGTTACTTTCTGAAATGATAAATGTGGTGTCAGAAGCAGCAGCCGCACACTGTTTTGCAAGCTCGAGTGGTAGCTACATCATGCAGCAGTTGCACGAGCAGCAAGGCTTGTAAAAATGGCTCCATTTTAGGGTTTTGTAGGTGTCACGACCCAGTCCCAAATTACACGAGACAAGGCCACATGGCAATAGACAGCTGTCATGTCTCCGAGGATATCCCAATTTAATGGATCCTAGCGAAGAGTGCTACGCTGTCCTAAAATACTATATTTCCAATATCAGTCAACAACAGGTAAACTAATCTCATCCATAATATAACAGTAAGAAGTACTAAATAAACTACTGGAAGATAAACACCAGTCTCAAGATATCATAGTACAAGCAATAATGTCTGGTGGGAACAAACCTACTACTATGACGAAATGAAATACTGAAATGATAGGTAAAAGATAATGACTAGGGCATTGGCTGACTAGATAATGATGCTCCCAATCCTAGGCAGAAGGCCTATCAAGTGATCACGGACTCCGACGGTAGTACCTCTAGATCCTCTGCGGTAGCGAACCGCGTCTCCTGTCCTGGGCCGTACACTATGGGGTAATATGCCTCGTCCAAATCTGGAAAGGTACCAGGTCCTCAGAGGGATGTAACAAGATAGATAGAAGCATGCCATATATAAATATTGAATAAAATAAATACAATAAAGGGTGTGCTAACCATCTAAGTGAATGCAATGTGAGGACAACTTTGGTATGTATAGGTAGGCGTAGGCATAACGTCCAACACCCCGAAGAGCATGGCAGCAGTGCAGTATATCGTCCATATCGCTCCGAAGAACGTGATAGCAGTATAAAGGGAGTCATTGGATCCGTGGCTCCTCTGGATACTACGGACTCCAATGGGTGTATCCCATACGCCTACTAACGTCCTCCTCACCCAATGTAGATACACAAGTCGAATACACGACGTGCGTACCACGTATCTATATGCCAAGTCTCTACCAAATAAAATATAACCTGAACTACGCACTAACCGTGATGTAGGTTACATGCACCGATAGCTAGTCGAGTATGTAAACCCGCATCCCAATATGGATATGTCTCAGTGAACGTGTAAGGTGTCAGGTCTCAGAAGATAACAGGGTATCCTCCAATGGGGTGAGTCTGCTAATGACTAGGTCAGGTATAATAATCATCGACGTATCCGTCGAATGCACCCGAGTCAATCTCGGACGCGCACAGTTGTATAAAGGAAAAGCACAAGAATACAATACAACATATGCATAATTTAAATTAGACAGTAAATATGGCAAGGTATCTTGCCTGAGTCCTCAAGCTTTGAATGCCAATAGCCTGCTCCTGCGGTATCTCCTGGCTGATCCAATGATCCTAAACACACCAATATAATATAGAAATTCATCATCAGCCACTAAGTAATATATACACTACGTTGCTCTTCAGTACTGACGCAAGGATCACGTCGGTCGAATATAAAGTAGCGGTGTATGTAGCTAAGATACACACGTCCCCTGTCTTCAGTCACCGTGTATCCTGCGATAGTAAAAATGCTAAGTTCATAAGTCACCAACTAATTATGTTTAGTATAATTAAGAGTCTTTATCATCCGTATTAAGCATTCTTGTTGATGTCCAGGTTTAATGATGCTTTACAAGTCTTAAATAACCATTCTGCTTACAAGGACGTTCACTAAGTTATTGATTACTAACTTATTTGATATTAAGAAATCTGATTAGGCATACCTTTATTCATAATTTAGGGTTTATGAATTACTATTTCGTGTCCATGCCAAAATACGACACGACGATACGGTGATAAAACTATTTATGATACAAAGGGGAGGAGGCCAACAAGAGTTACCTATTCGAGGATGAACGTGGGGGGGTTTCTACTCGTCGCCGTGTGCACTCGCCGGTGGTCAGCGAAGCTCCGACGTCGGCGACAAGTCTCGGCAGCAGCGGCGGCATCTGCTACAGTTATAGTAGCGGCAGCAGCGGCGGCAGCGGTGTCGGCGCGGCTGAAAACAGCGTAGGGGTAGGTCGGGACAGACCTCACGGTGGTGGTCGGCGGTGCCAGAGGCGGCGGGGTACTCGGCAACGGCTTTGGGCGAATGTGGATGGGTGAGTTGGTGATGGTAAAGTCGCAAGCGGAGTTGGGCGGCTGGGATGGTAGTCCTGCAGTGAGGGGGTCCGGTGACTACGGTGGGCTGGTGGTGGCCGGTGATGTCGGGCAGTCGGGGGGAGCTCGGGTGCAAGGGGGAAACGACTAGGATTTGGCTAGGGTTTCATGTGGGAGTATTTATATTTATAGGTGTTGGCTTTCGTGGGCTATCCTTGATATTTGGGCCGGCCAGGGCTCGAGGGTGGGGCTAGTCCATATTTAAGGTGTACACGGGCTTGGTCTAGTCCTATTTTTGGTGAACTTGACCTCAACTTAAATAAATTATAAAATTAATGCCCAAGGCGCTCACTTACGAATATTGTGAAGCTAAGGTGAGACGCAATGACGAGTATCTAAGTTTGCATAATGGTCAGAGGGGTGGCCTGGCATGTCTAAGAGATGTTCGTGACCTTGGGTGGAAGATAACTATTGGTGTGGTGCTCCATTCTCGAAACAACGACAAGGTGTAATAGGACAAATAATTATTGCATATTTGCTCTAATTGTATCCAATGAATTCTAAGTCCCTCTATTTAATTTAAATTGAACCCTAAATTGGTCGAGGGGATTTACAATCTTCCCTCACTAGAGCATTTCGTCCTCGAAATTAAAAACATACTCATGGTAAGAGAAACTGACGAAATCTAAAATGCCAATACATACCTAGTCCTTCGAAGAGATGGGGATAGCGCTGTCTAATCTCCTCCTCGCCTTCCCAAGGCGACTCTCCTGGTGCATGATGCCTCCATGCGAGACAAACTAAAGGGATAGTTTAACCTCGCAATACCTTCTCGCTCTTGTCCAGGATATCAACAGGCTCTTCTTGGTATGATAGACTCGGGCCGACTGTAATCTCTGAATGGTCAAGTATATGACTCGGATCCGGTATGTACCTCCTCAGCTGAGATACATGGAAGACGTCATGGAATCCTTCCAAAGTCTGCGGCAAGGCTAATCTGTAAGCAACCTCTCCGATGCGTTCTAACACATCGAATGGTCCAATGTACCTCAGGCTCAGCTTTCCTCTGCCTCCAAATCTGATAGTCCCTCGAGTAGGCGAGATCATTAGAAATACGTGATCTCCAACCTGGAACTCTAAGGGTCATCAATGCGCATTCGCCCAATGCTTCTGTCGGTCCAGTGCTTCTCGTAGGTGCCCTTGGATCTTCTTCACCTTCTCTACTATACAAACAACCAACTCGGGGCCAAGAATCTGTCTCTCGCCTATATCGCTCCAACATACGGGGGAATGACACTTCCTGCCATACAATGCTTCATAGGGAGCCATCTGGATGCTCGCTTGGTAGCAGTTATTATAGGAAAACTCGACCAAATATAAATGGTCCTTCCAAGATCCTCCGAAGTCAAGCATGCACGCTCTTAACATGTCATCCAATGTCTAAATGGTGCGCTCTGACTGGCCATTTGTCTGTGGGTGATATGATGTGCTAAACTTCAGGCGGGTACCGAGACTCTCTTGCATATTCTGCCAAATTTAAGAGGTAAACCTCGTATCTCTGTTGGACACGATGCTAACTGGCACTCCGTGTAGTCGCACAATATCTTTCATGTACATATCTGCTAGGACCTCTGTAGATTGTCCAACTCGGAAGGGTAAAAAGTGTGCGGACTTGGTGAATCTATCCACGATTACCTATACTGTATTTTGACCACTAGGACTCCTTGGAAAGCCCGTAACAAAGTCCATAGTAATATACTCCCATTTCCACTCTAGTATAGGGAGCGGTTGAAGCAATCCTGCAGATCTCTGATGCTCAGCCTTGACTTGCTGACACACCAGGCACTTGGCCATAAAGCTTGCTATCTCTCTCTTCATTCAATGCCACCAGTAGTTCTGTCTTAAGTCTCTGTACATATTCGTGCCTCCTGGATGGATAGAGTAGGTTGAACTGTGTGCTTCTGTCATCAACTCCTGCCGAAGCTCTCCATTTGGAACATAGAGACGATCTCCATATCTCAAAGTTTTGCCTTCATGTATACGCAGTCCTGTCTGTATTGTAGGCTCTGTCCTTTGTATAAGCCTCTGGAATCTGGCGTCTATTGGCAAGGCAGCCTTGATCCTCTATATTAATGTCGACTGCAACTGAAAACTCGACAACTGTTTGTCCACTCCGGGCATAACGACCTCTATACCCATCTGCTCTAGATCCCTCAACAGATATTGTTGTGTAGTCAAGAAAAATGCCATTGGTCTTTTGCTCAACGCGTCAGCTACTACGTTGGCCTTTTCCATGTGGTATTGTAGCTCAATCTCGAAGTCTGTCATCACCTCGAGCCAACATCTCTGCTTCTGATTTAGATCTTTCTGAGTGTAGACGTACTTCAGGCTCTTATGATCAGTGAATATCTCTACTCTTTCTCCATATAGGTAGTGTCTCCAAAGCTTCAAAGCAAATATCACTGTTGCAAGCTCCAAGTCGTGAGTGGGATAGTTCTTCTCATAGCTCTCAACTGTCTAGAAGCATAGGCTACAACCTTCCCATGCTGCATTAAGACACATCCTAATCCTTTCCCGGATGCATCGCTATAAATCACAAATCCTTCGGATCCAGATGGTATGGTCAAGATGGGTGCCGTAGTCAAACGCTTCTTCAGCTCATCGAACGTTGTCTGACACTCCTCTATCAAAGTGAACTCCTGCTCCTTACGAGTCAAACGGGTCAGCGACTCTGCGATCTTTGCAAAGTTCTCCATGAACCTCCGATAATATCCGGCAAGTCCTAGAAAGCTCCTCACTTATGAGACATTGGTAGGGGTTGGCCATGTCTCTACTGATAAAATCTTCGCCGGATCTACTGAAATACCATCTCCTGAGATAACGTGTCCAAGGAAAGCGATATGATCTAGAAGAAACTCGCACTTGCTCAGCTTAGCATAAAGCCTCTCTTTCCTCAGCGTCCCTAACACTAGTCTCAAGTACTCTTCGTGCTCCTCGTGGCTCTTCGAATACACCAAGATGTCGTCGATGAAGACTACCATGAACCGGTCCAAGTATTGGTGAAATACTCTGTTCATTAAGTTCATAAATACAGCTGGCGCATTCGTCAGTCCAAAAGGCATCACTAAGAACTTGTAGTGACCATAACGAGTCCTGAATGCTGTCTTTTGAATGTCTTCTCTTCGCACCTTCACTTGATGATAATCCGATCTCAAGTCAATCTTTGTGAACACCACTGCTCTTGCCAGCTGGTCGAACAAATCATCAATCCGCAGTAGGGGGTACTTGTTCTTGATAGTCAAAGCATTAAGGGCTCTGTAATCAATGCACATGTGTACCGTTCCATCCTTCTTAAGTTCAAACAACACTGGTGCTCCCCAAGGTGATGCACTAGGACGAATAAATCCCTTGCTCTGGAACTCCTCTAATTGTAGGTTTAGCTCATCTAGTTCCTTCTTCGCCAATCGGTATACATTAGAAGATACCGGTGCTGCTCCGGGTATTAGCTCGATGGTGAACTCCACGTCTCTATCTGTCGGTAAGCCTAGCAATTCTTGAGGAAAAATATCCTCAAATTTTGCAACTATTGGTGGGGGTACCATCTCCATAGCCATGTAAGTTCTAGCTATCTGTCCTACACCTTGTTTAATGGTCCCTCACATGTACTCGAACTCCGGTTGATCTGGCGGTCTAAAGGTGACGCTACCCTTCCGGCAATTCAGTACGGTATTATACTGGCTTAACCAATCCATGCCAAGCACAACATCAAAGTATGGCATGGGTAATACCAAGAATCTCGCTCTTATCTCTCTACCATATACGAGTACCAAACACGTTCTAATAGTGCTGGTAACCGGCACAATACCTCCTCCGGTAAGAATTTTCCAACTCTTAGGTAAGGGGGAAGTAGCTACTCTATGCATTGCTACAACTCTATTAGATATGAATGATAAGGTAGCTCTAGAATCAAATAATGCAGTCGCAGGTAATGACGCAACTAAAATTGTACCTGTGATAGCTTCCCCTTATGTTTCCTCCTCTGTAGCTGCTAGTGCAAAGGCCTGTCCGTGCCTCTGCCCTTCGGTCTGCTGTCGAGCTCGGTCAAACTGCACCTCCTGTGGGGCCAAGGATGGTCCCCTCTGAAATACTCCGGGTGCTGGTGGTCGTTGACCTCCTAGTGGTGGTGGTATCCTCGGAACTGGTGCTGCTGGCCTCTGTCCTATCGACGGGCAGTCTCTCTGCGCTGTGGGCAGTCTCGGACTTGGTGCTGGTTCGACCCATAAATCAGACATGTCCTCAGTCTCTTTCCATAATCCTTCTCGTAATGTCCTGTCTTCCCACAGTGGTAGCAAGTCGGAAGCTCCCTTTGCTGGTATGACGTTGTCCTCTGTTGTGTCTGTGCTTTGGGACGACGGATCGGTCCTCCTATTCTGGGCTGGGCTCTGGCTGGTGCAGTCATGCTGGAACGCCTTGCTCTTCTGCCGATGGCCTCCTGGACTCTCGCCTCTGAAAGAACCTCTTCATATAAAATTCTCGCCTGTGCGGTGGTATACCTCTGTAGCTCGAAGGTGAGGCCATGATGGAATCTCTGGACCTTCTCTAGATCATTGGGTATCAGGACGGCACCAAATCTACTAAGGCAGCTGAACTCTGTATCATAGGCATTAACAGTCATATTTCCCTGTTCTAGATGTAGGAACTGGGAGTACAGGATATTTTTGACTGTAGCTAGAAAATACTTCGTATTGAAGTACTCTAAGAACTGTTCTCAAGTCTGGTTCTTGCCTACACTGCGCTCAATAGAATCCCACCAGTGATGGACGTTGCCTTTCAATTGGGCCCTTACTACGGTCATCCAAAGGTCTGGGTGCAGTTGTGAAGCCTCTAGTAGCATCTCCGTGTTTGCGACCCAATCAGAGATCTGCTCTATGGTCTTGTTGCCCGAGAAAGTATCTGGTCCCATCTGTCGGAACCATCTTACAGTGCCACCTGTCTGGGCTGGTGCAGGTGCTGGTACTGGTGCTGTGACAGTTGTCCTCTCTAGTACTGCCATCAAACTCTGTCTCAACGTCTCGGTTTGATGCCACTGTGCTTGCATCATAGTCTAAAATAAATGTAATAGCTGTGGCTTTCCATCTGGCTGTAGCACCTAGGGTAGATAAGGTAGAGGTGGTGATAGTCGAACCTTCGGCTGTACGGTAGGTGTCTCCACAGATATCGGTCTCTCGGCCTGCGGCCTCAATGTAGCTCCTGAAGTCTGGCCCTCAAAATGCGGTGTGGGGATCGTTTGTGAAGTCTGTCCCTTGAGCTGCTGGGTAGGATCATCCTGAGAAGTCTTGTGCCAATGTATCAGCGGGGCCTGTGGCGGTGGTTGCCCTCCAGGTAGTCCCTAGGGTACCTCTTCTCCTTTGGTGGTGTTGTCTGGCACCACGACACTGGGTGCTTCTCGTCCACTGTGCAAGTTCATCTTGCTATAAGAGACAGGATTCCATTAAAAGAGTACGGGATCAAGCAAACAGGATGTAGATATTTAAAAGCAATTCGAAGAAAATTCAAAGACGAAATCAAAGTGGATGAGACCTAAAAACTTATATCCTATTGCAGGGTCGCTGGGCATGTTACCATACCATAAGCAAAAAAGTCCATCTGCATGGGCCACTACTAAAACCATGTCACGCCCTAGTCCCAAATTACACGGGACCAGGCCACGTGGCAATAGCCAGCTGTCACGCCTCCGAGGATATCCTAATTTAATGGATTCTAGCGAAGAGTGCTACGCTGTCCTAAAATAATACATGTACAATATCATTCAACGACAGGTAAACTAATCTCATCCACAATATAACAGCAAGAAGTACTAAATAAACTGCTGGAAGATAAACACCAGTCTCAAGATATCATAGTACAACTAATAATATCTGGTGGGAACAAACCCACTACTATGACAAAATGAAATACTGAAATAATAGGTAAAAGATAATGACTAGGGCATTGGCTGACTAGATAATGATGCTCCCAATCCTAGGCAGAAGGCCTACCAAGTGATCACAGAAACTCCGACGGTAGTACCTCTAGCTCCTCTGCGGTAGCGAACCTCGTTTCCTTTCCTGGGCCGTACACTGTGGGGTAATATACCTCGTCAAAATCTGGAAAGGTACCAGGTCCTCAGAGGGACGTAACAAGATACATAGAAGCATGCCATATATAAATACTGAATAAAATAAATACAATAAAGGGTGTGCTAACCATCTAAGTGACTGCAATATGAGGACAACTTTGGTACGTATGGGTAGGCGTAGGCATAACGTCCAACACCCCAAAGAGCGTGGCAGCAGTGCAGTATATCGTCCATATCACTCCGAAGAATGTAGCAGCAATACAGTATATCATCCATATCGCTCCAAAGAACGTGGCAGCAGTGTAAAGGGAGTCATTGGATCCGTGGCTCCTCTGGATACTACGGACTCCAATGGGTGTATCCCATACGCCTACTAATGTCCTCCCCGCCCAATGTAGATACACAAGTCGAATACTCGACATGCATACCACGTATCTATATGCCATGTCTCTACCAAATAAAATATAACCTGAACTACGCACTAACCGTGATGTTGGTTACACGCATCGATAGCTAGTCGAGTATGCAAACCCGCATCCCAATATGGATATGTCTCATTGAACGTGTAAGGTATCAGGTCTCAGAAAATAACAGGGTATCCTCCAATGGGGTGAGTCTGCTAATGACTAGGTCAGGTATACTAATCATTGACGTATCCGTCGAATGCATCCGAGTCAATCTCGGACGCGCACAATTGTATAAAGGAAAAGCACAAGAATACAATATAATATATTCATAATTTAAATTAGACAGTAAATATGGCAAGGTATCTTGCCTGAGTCCTTAAGTTGTGAATGCCAATAGCCTGCTCCTGCGGTGTCTCCTGGCTGATCCAATGATCCTAAACACACCAATATAATATAGCAATCCATTATCAGCCACTAAGTAATATATACACTATGTTGCTCTTCAGTACTGACGCAAGGATCACGTCGGTCGAATACAGAGTCGCGGTGCATGTAGCTAAGATACACACGTGCCCTGTCTTCAGTCATCGTGTATCCTGTGATAGTAAAAATGCTAAGGTCATAAGTCACCAACTAATTATGTTTAGTATAATTAATGGTCCTTATCATCCGTATTAAGCATTCTTGTCGATTCCCAGGTTTAATGATGCTTTACAAGTCTTAAATAACTATTTTGCTTACAAGGACGTTCACTAAGTTATTGATTACTAACTTATTTGTTATTAAGAAATCTGATTAGGCATACCTTTATTCATAATTTAGGGTTTCCGAATTACTATTTCGTGTCCATGCCAAAACACGACACGACGACACGGTGATAAAACTATTCATGATACAATGGGGAGGAGGCCAACGACAGTTACCTATTCGAGGATGAACGTAGGGGGGTTTCTGCTCGTCGCCGTGCGCACTCGCCGGTGGTCAACGGAGCTCCGGCGTCGGCGGCAAGTCTCGGCAGCAGGGGCGACAACTGCTGGAGTTATAGCAGCGGCAGCAGCGGCTTTGCAGGGCGGCAGCGGCGTCGGCGCAGCTGAGAACGACGTGGGGGTAGGTCGGGACTGACCTAATGGTGGTGGTCGACGGTTCCAGAGGCGGCAGGTACTCGGCTGCGGCTATGGGCGGATGAGGATGGGTGAGTTGGTGATGGTGAAGTCGCCGGCGGAGTTGGGCGGCTGGGATGGTGGTCCAGCAGTGAGGGGGTCCGTTGACTGCGGTGGGCTGGTGGTGGCCGGTGATGTCGGGCAGTCGGGGGGAGCTCGGGTGCAAGGGGGAAACGGCTAGGGTTTGGCTAGGGTTATGATAAATAGTAAAAATTAGGGTTTCATGTGGGAGTATGTATATTTATAGGTGTTGGCTTTCGTAGGCTATCCTTAATATTTGGGCCGACAACTGGCTCGAGGGTGGGGCTGTTCCATATTTAAGGTGTACACGGGCTTGGTCTAGTCCTGTTTTTGGTGAACTTGGCCTCAACTTAATTAAATTATAAAATTAATGCGCAAGGCGCTCACTTATGAATATTGCGAAGCTAAGGTGAGACGCAATGACGAGTATCTAAGTTTGCACAATGGTCAAAGGGGTTTCCTGGCATGTCTAAGAGATGTTCGTGACCTTGGGTGGAAGATAACTACTGGTGTGGTGCTCCATTCTCGAAACAATGGCAAGGTGTATTAGGACAAATAATTAATGCACATTTGTTCCAATTGTATCCAATTAATTCTAAGTCCCTCTATTTAATTTAAATTGAACCCTAAATTGGTTGAGGGGGTTTACAGTAGGTGCAGAAGTACTAAAGTGGACATGGTGTCAATGTGCAATAGTTGGGACATTACATAAATTAGTGAGTACATTTGTCAAGATCCAAGAGTAGGAAATTTTGAAGAACAAAAAAATGTGGCATTGTACACTGAAGATATTTTAGTGAATGAGTGTTCAAGTGAATATAAAGTGTCTCTTAGTGTATTGATAGATATGTTGGTAGTAGTGGGGGGGGGGGGTATTCTTGCAATTAAGTATCCTAGTAGCCTTTAGAAATCCCTATTAGGGGAAATTTTTTTTGTTGGGGCATTCATTACTGGGGTTTGTTGCATGTATACATTTTGGATGCACGTACTCATCCTAGTTCATTGTTGACTATAATCGAAGGATGCCAAAATTGGGGATTCACTGGTTTTTGTTTCATGTCCAGCCCACAACATTCTATTTTTCTTATCTTGTTCTTGATTGAAGTTATCTTGAACTTCTCAAGAGATTAAATTATTGTTTATCTATGACTATATTGAGAAGCAAGGTTTCAGCATATTCCTTTCGCATTTTATAATATTTATTGGTGAGATATAATTATTTAATATGATTTACCACTAGACTATTGCTAGTACATATACTAAGTCTGATACAAACATAACTAGGGCACCATACCCTAATACTGCTCATAAATATGTATTACTATGAAGTATCATATTGATACTCATTTCCAAGTATCCAAGTAACTCATGGATATAATACTCCTCTTGACACTAGGACCCATGACTAATACTAACCCCTATACACAACACATAATACTATCTCATGATACACCCTAGTTAACTACACACTCTTACACTGGATACTGGATCTTGGATATGAAGTCAGATTCCAATATGCTGTTTCATGCTCATACTGCCTACAATCTCCAAATACCGAATTTGATGTGCATCACTTCTGAAATTGCTACTATAGACTTCTGTGACAATATCACCTATACTGCTACCTGTGTAAACCGAGCATAGTAATGCAAATTCTCTCTCATGCTGCTACTCAGAACACATGATGAACTATAATAACCCTCCTTTCTATTCTAACTGCTTCCTACTATTTCGGGAATCCTGAATTCAGCACTCACTCCTAACACACATGTATACTACACACCTACCTACACTCACAATCACGCACCTATATACATACGTATAGATGCACAAATGGATACACATCCACACACTCATATCAAGAAGTTAAATTTTCAATCTACTGATCAAGAATTAATATTTTTATTGTTATGTTTATATATACATGAAATTGGATTCAATAAACTAAAACACATTTTGTATGTGCAGGTTATTAATCAAAAGAAGAAGAAAAATATCTGCATTGTGTTTGAAGCTTCTGCGTTACAACCAATTGAGTTGACATTTCTATGAATGTCTGGGTTATTTTGTTGTAGCTTTTTTGCCATGATCAATATAGCATGATATACTTTGTTAAATGTAGTTTTTTTTTTGTTAGTATTGTATTTTGTCTACTGAAAATAATTACTTTTATAAGAATGCTTGGGTTTATTTGAAGGAGTGAACTATTTTTGTAATTTATTTTTGCTTTGTTATATATATACCATGTTTTCTATTTTTAAATTGATGCTAGTTTAATTAAATGGGGATTGATATGGAATAATGATGATTGATAATAATAATAATAATAATAATAATAATAATAATAATAATAATAATAATAATAATATCTTTTACGGCATCAAAATGTACGTCATATTTGATTTCAATAATTTGGCTGGAATAATACGGCGTCAAAATGTACATCATTAAAGATCAATTACAACACACTAAATAGGCCTTAAATAGTTGTTGGAATTTTTCAAGAAAATTAATTACTGCGTTCATTCGTTTATATTTGAACGTTCGAATGCGTGTTGTAAAAAAGATGGAGATGGTCATTTACAGCATTCGAAAGCGTGTTGTAAAAAAGATAAAGAAGCTCATTTATAGCATTCTAATGTGCGTTATTAAAAGATGGAGAGGGTCATTTACCGCGTTCTAATATGCGTTATTAAAATATGGAGAGGGTCATTTACAACGTTCAAAAGCGTACCGTAAATAATAGGAAGAGGGTCTTTTACAACGTTTGAATGTGCACCATAAATAATAGAAAGAGGGTCATTTGCAGCGTTCGAATGTGCGCCGTAAATAATACGGTCATTTACGACATGGCCTTTTACGGCACAAAAATGTATGCCGTAAATGATTTTTTATGGCATGCTTTGCGTGCCGTAAAAGACCATTTTTCTTGTAGTATAAACTCGATTGAAATGCATGTATTTTACGAGGTCCTTAAATATGTGTATGATCCAAACTAAGCGATTTGTTGAATTTGAATTGAGTTGCAAGAAGGATTTGGGAATATAGAATTTGTGTGTGAGCGTTGAGCGTGAAGCGAAGATGATAGTCAGGATTAGTAAAGTATGAGTTACTTGGTGCAGAGTTTATAAAATGGGCAAGCGACATACGAGAAAGGAATGGGTAGTGGTTTGGTTCGAGGACGAACCATATTCTAAGTGGTATATTATGTAATGTTCCGCACCCGCATGGTACATTACGCTGAGTCGGATTGAAATGAGACAAAGGTTTGGTTGTATTTCAACGAGTTAGATTTGGAAGCAAGTATTGATTTGAGTTGGTTTCATATGTAGATCGCGGGCGGAGTTCAGTGGGATCAGAGTATCGCCTAGCGTTAGGCTGAGGCATGGGCATCGTCATTGGAATTATTATGTTCATTTGTAGCAAGTTCAGAGATAGCGAGATTAGAGCGATAATGTCATCTTCCTTAATCCGATCGGGTCGAATGATTTGGAGAGCATGGCCTGCTCGCACCGTCATACCAATTGAGTAGATCATGCTTTGCATCAGACCACGAATTCAAGGAATCGACCGTATCTGCAAGGAAGAATGCTAAACGAATTCAGATTTGGTGAGTGGGCTCTATCCCTTCTCCTTTACTCATTCATGCTAACAATTAGAATACACGTAATATCTTGAACACTTGGTCTAGAACATTGGAAATACCGCACTGTCACTACCAAATTATGAAAAAATAGCGACGTTTTTAGAGACGCCAAAATATGGTATCGCTAATATAAAGATTTTAGCGACTCCTAAAATAAATGTCGCTATACGTCGCTATTGGTGACATATAGCGACGTTTAGTGACAGTAATTAAGTTTTTTAAAGAATAGTCGCTATAAGTTTCTTTAAGGTCGCTAAACGCAACTGAGTTTTTTAATTTAGCAACGTATTTAGCGACGTTTATTTTTTTAATTTTTATCGACGTTTTTAGCGACGTTTATAACATCGAAAGATATTTTTATTAGCGACGTCATAAATTGACGTCGCTAAACGTCACTAAAATTTTAATATAGGTTACAATTCCCCCCTTTTGTCGAAGACTTTCCCTAATTTTTCAAAAACTCCCCTCTCTTCCCCCTCTCCCCGCGAAGTGCACCCTCCGGCACCACCTACTCCGGCGTCCCCCTCCTCCTCCTTCTCCTCCTCCTCCTCTAGGTAAACCCTAACTCACTTTCTCTCTCTCTCTCTCTCTCTCTCCCTCTCTCTCTCTCTCTCTCTTTCAGATGCACATGACACAGACACAGACACTAGACACACATACTGACACAGACACGACACAGACTGTGAGAGCGGCTGTAAACCATAACCCTAACCCGATCTCTATCTCTCTCTCTCTCTCTCTCTCTCAGATGAACATGATATGTCACTAACATAGACAAGACACACACACACTAACACATATACAACACAGACTGTCATAGAGGGTATAAAACCTAACTCTAACCCGATCTCTCTCTCTCTATCTCTCTCTCTCTCTCTCTCTCTCTCTCTCTCTCTCTCTCAGAAATGTACATGACATGACACAGACACAAAAACAACACACACACTAACACAAACATGACACAAACTGTCACAGAGGGTGTAAACCCTAACCTAACCCTAACCCGATCTCTCTCTCTTTCTCTATCTCTCTCACAGATACAGACACGACACACACACATACTGACATATACACGATACAGACACTGTCGCAGAGGGTGTAAACCCTAACCCTAACCCTCTCTCTCTCTCTCTAGACTGATATCAAGCCCCTAGTTGTAGTGTGATCAACTCGAGTGAATCTTACTCACAACTTATACCTATATCCATTCCTCAATCTTTGATAAACATAAGATACACAGAGATTCCCCCAATCTTCTAATTAATGCATGTTGTGATACTCAAGTTTAAAATGCAACTTCAAATTGCTGCTGCCTAATGTCGCAACCTACTTTGTACGATGGTGTGCACAAACCCTGTGAAGTCTGCCGCAACACTCATTTGCACATCAAATGTGCACTGTCGGGTCTATGCAGATGGTGTGTGCAACAGCCTCTCCCCATCTCACTGCTCACTATATTTCTCTCCAAATATGCTATCAATATGACATATACTCCTATGGACAAGCACTCCCCTATAACCAGATGACTAATAATTAAAGCAGTGCACAAACCCTAACCCTAACCCTAACCCTAACCCAAATCTTCTCAATTGACAGTAACTGATACACTGCAGTATGAGTATCCAAGATACAGAGTTGAACGAAGAAGTATCAGTGCTAGGACTAGGTGTATCAGTGCATGTACTATATTCCTGAGCATTCTTATGTGTGTGTAGACGAGTATGTGTACAACATAATTGGGTATTCCTGTGTATATATGCTAGGACTAGGAGTATCAATTCATCTACTGTATTTAATGATGAGTATATACTTGAACGATGTCTATTCATTTTTGCAGAAGTATCTAGAAATGGATATGAATTACTATTTGTGTCATCATTCGTAGATATACAACCATCATCTTGATGACATGTGCGGTATACTTGATGAATTCATTGAGGGTGTACAGCAGTTCCTGCAGTTCTCCAAGGCATTTCCTTAATACATGGACATTACCAAAATTAAGTGTCCATGTGTGAGATATCGCAGCTTAAAATATCATCGAGAAGTGGAAGTCACATATCATTTATACTCGAAGGATTTTATGCCGAATTACTATTAGTGGACCACGCACAGAGAACTTGTGTCTTTAGCATCGGAGTCGGAGCCTTATGTGGAGACGTATATTGATGTCCACGACCATGCTGCTTACGATGACGAGTGAGTGAACATGGTTTTTGATACGGCCGGACCTAGTTTCAATCCGGACAATCATGATGCAGCTAAGGAGGCACTGAATGCCGATGCTGCGAAGTTCATGGATTTTCTGGAGAATGCAAGGACTCTATTATATCCTGGTTATGAGGATCATTCACTTTTGGAGGAGGTTACTAGATTATTGAGCATCAAGTCCAATTTTAACATGTCGAAAGAATGCTATAACTGACTGATTGATTTGATTATAGAGATCTTACCAGAGGGTGCAAAGTTGTCTAAAGACTTCTACCGATCTAAGAGGATGGTGAGATCGCTCAGGATGGAATACGAGAAATCGATGCATGGCACAACGGATGCATGTTGTACCATAAAGACGACAAGGATGAAGATGCGTACAGATTATGTGGTATTGATTGCTACAAGGCCACTGGAAGAGGAAAGTATGTCGGTACAAAGAAGCCTACCGATTCTATGCACTACTTGCCTTTGTCTCCGCGGTTACAGAGGTTGTTTATGGTAAAAGAGAGTGCAAAAAACATGAGTTGGCACAGGCTGAAACAGATCGAAGGAGTATTGGATCATCCATCCGATGGAGAAGCATGGAAGCACTTTGATTGAGAGTATCCAGATTTTGTTTTAGATCCGCGTAATATCAGATTGGGGCTCTCCTCCAATGATTTTACCCCATTCGAACTTTCGGGCTCCCAGTATTCGTGTTGGCCTGTGTTTGTCACTGCGTATAATCTACCGCCACGGATGTGCATGAAGACTCCGTATATGTTCCTAACCGTTATTATCCCGGGTCTGAACAATCTGAAGAGGAATATCGATGTATATCTACAACCTTTGATAGATGAGTTGAATCAGCTGTGGAAAGTAGGTGCCAATACGTACGATATTTCTAGAAAGTAGAATTTTCAGATGAGAGCAGCACTTATATGGACCATCAACGACTTTCTAGCCTATAGAATATTATCGGGATGGAGCACTTATGGTCGTCTCTTATGTCCGTATTTCATAGACCGCACTAAGGCTTTCCGTTTGAAACACGGAGGCAAACCGTGCTTCTTCGATTGTCATCGACAATTTCTGCCGAAGGATCATTCGTATCAGAGGAACAAGAATAATTTTCTTGCCGGCGTTGTGGAGAAGGCCAATCCACCACCAAGGTGGCCCAGATACACGATATGGGAAGAGGTAAAAGATTTACCAAGTGCTATCAAATAGCCTGCTAAGAGGTACAAGTATGACGGATTTTGTTGCACTCATAACTGGTCGAAGAGGAGTATATTTTGGGATCTGCCATATTGGAGCACCAATCTGATCAGACTTAACCTTGATGTCATAAATATCGAGAAAAATGTATTTTATAACATAATAAATACTCTAATAGAGGTAAAGGGAAAGACGAAAGACAATCCGAAGGCCAGGTTGGACTTAAAAGAAATATATAGACGTCCTGCATTGCATTTGATAGAGGAGGGGCATGGAAAGTTAAAGCAGCCTAAGTCAATTTTCTTACTGGAGTAGGAGGATAAAGGAAGACTTTGTAGGTGGATTCAGGATCTAAAATTTACATACAGGTATGTGTCAAACTTGAGAAGATACGTCGACCTCAAGGAGAACAAACTGGCGGGTATGAAGAGCAACAATTATTACGTATTCATGGAGAGGTTAATTGCGATTATATTTTGGAAATTCTTACCGCAGGTCATTTAGGATCCATTGACATAGCTCAGCATATTCTTCAGAGATCTTTGTTCTACTAAGTTGCTCGTCGATCGTCTAGAAAAGCAAAAGAAGGCCATTGTGGTAACACTGTGCAAGCTCGAGAAGGTGTTTCTTCCTGGATTCTTCAACTTTATGGAGCATTTCTCAATTCATCTTTCGTTTGAGGCACATGTTGGTGGTCCTGTTGGTTATCGGTGAGATAGCCCTTCGAGCGGCATCTGAATCACCTAAAGAGAAAGGTAAAAAATAAGGCACGGGTTGAGGGCTCTATTTGTAAAGCTTATGTTCTTGAGGAGATTACACACTTTTGCTCTGCGTATTTCAAACCTTATGTTGCTACTAATAGAACAAGAGCTCTGAGAAACGATGAAGGATATTAGGAATCTAATTATGCAATACTGAAAGTATTCAATGCGTCCGGAAAGCCTTCGGGGAAAATGAAGAAGAGATATTTGAATGACGATGAGCTAAGGGCTGCTCAGTTGTGTATATTACTCAATTGCGACGAGGATGAAATAGGGAAGCTAGAGGGGTAAGTAATTAATACGTCCACGTTTAAGTCATCTCAATGTAATAGTATAAGCTAATATTATGCTACTAATCAGCGGTTGCTTCGTTATTTTTCAGCACATATAATGATGAGCTGAGGTCGGTTAGGCCCTACATAACAGACGAAGAAGCAGAACAAGAAATGAGACACCATTTTCCTTCTTGGTTGAGCACATATGTAAGGAGCTTGGTAATTACTTTTTCTGTATGCACTAGCACAATAATTAACTTATTATCGCTACTTTGGTATTTAGGTCGATCGTCTAATAACACCCGAGACTGAATCTATTAGAACTCTAGCCAAGGGACCAATTACTACCGTCAAAATATGGCCAAGTTACTCTATGAATGGGTTTAGGTTCAAGTTAATAAATGTTCCGATCAGAGACAGCTTTCTGGAACTTGATTTCATGAAAAATAGTTGTTTGTGTATCAAATCTTCAAACTACAAAGATGTCGATCCAGGCAATAATTTCTTTGGCATCTTACGGGAGATTGTGGAGTTGACATATATTTATGGCATAGAACCTGCTAAGATCGTGCTATTCAAGTGTGAATGGTTCAATCCGATTCAAGATCAAGATTGGAAAATTGACAAGCACGGTCTTGTGGATATAAACTACAAGCGTAGATATCAAGGCTTTGAACCATTTGTCCTATCAAGTCAGGCTCAGCTCGTGTAGTTTATATCTTATCCTAGATGGGGGACAACAAGGTCGGATTGGTGGGCAGTATGCAAGACTAAAGCTACAAATACCATTCACGTTGATGAAATAACTTATCAGGAGGACGAGCTACCTCTTGTAATAAATATTTTACATGTGGACTCAATGAAAGTTACTCATTACACGACTAATAATGTAGAAGAGGTAAAATTATCTGAAGAGGAAGACGAAGACGAAGTAGATAAAAGTATAGATGAGGAGGAAGAGGAAGAGGAGGACGAGGAAGGCGAACAAGATGAAATTTTTGAAGATGATTGAAAATAAAATATTTTGCCCGAAGATATGTACTATATTTTGACTGTAGATTATAATATTTTGACGAAGATATGTATTATATTTTGAGTGCAGAATGTACTATCAATTTAGATTTGTGAAACCACTAGTAATTTACTGTGCAATTCTATTAATGCTGTGAGATATGCATAATATTTTGACTGTAGAATGTACTATATACTTGTATATTTCTTTATTCATCAGATATTGTTATTAGGTATGACAGGACGACGCGGGGCGTTCGATCGATCCCGAGGTAGACGGAGTGCTCCTCCGGTACTGCCTACTGTTGGTTCTGGATCCTCGGCACCTAGTACTCCAGTATATCGACCAGTCACATCTTCGACTGAGACGACGTTACATGGCAGCACTCCTGGGACGAGTAGTTCCAGGCATGATAATACTCCCTCGTCCAGCATTCCTCTTGCTGACGGAACCAGGGAGACAGATGAGAATATGGTGGAGGTTGAGCCGACGTTATCCCAGCATTAGTTAGATCCTCCATGCGTACCTCCGAACGAGACGAGGACGGAAATTTGGGCCCACGGTACAAAGTTAGTCAATTAGATAGTTTTGCATCATATATATATCGTATATTTATTTATTCATCATATATTAACTTTTTTGATAAAAATAATTATTTCTGTATAGTTATTGTCCCTGGTCGGTACAGAGACGCTTGGACCACTTTCTGAGGTACAACTATGGTGGCCCTTGGATCAACTACACTGATGCTCTGAAGTAGAGGAAGGCATTCTAGTTTGCGCACTTCAAGGTAAAAGTATATTATATCAATCATCTAATTTATGCATATTATATAACTACCTAAATTATTTATTGTAGCAAACGTATTTTATCCACTGCACTGGGCCGAGTTGATCGAGCAGATGTTTTCTGTTGTTGCGGCCAAGCTGATCCGTGATTTTCTGAATGACCAGAAGGCTCATGATCGCGCAGAAAAACTGATCAAGGTTGGATCACGCCTGAGCAGTGGACTATGATGTGGGCTAGATTCGATGATCCAAGGTACAAAAAAAGGTCTGAGAAGGCCAAGGCGGCTAGGCAGAAGGCAGCAAAGTGGTGTGGTGGCTCGATTCCGATGACGAAACATTTTCGTTGTTTGGTATATATTTTAATTTAGATATATTATTTTAATACAAGTACGATAAAATAGTAGTAGGATAAAATATTTTATTTTAGTACTAAATAATATATTTTTAATAGGTATAGAGGGGTGAGGATACAAATATGGTGACCGTCTTCCTGTCCACCCATCGAAATGGCGGAAATCTCATTGATGAGAGGGCCTCGCAGATCTATGTAAGTATTAATTTAATTTGTGTTAATTTTAATATAACTTAGACAATTATCGAGTTTCCAAACTTTTCTATGCCGAGTATCTTAGGCTGCGTGAGTGGGCGACTGCTGGTGCACCTATAGCAGGAGAGGCTAGTACTTCCTCACAGTCCTCTCCAGCTTCGTTGACGGACGAGTTGTGGGTGACCGCCGCTAGTAGTTTCCAAAGGGGTATGTATTACGGTACGGGATCCTATGGTACCCTTGTTGCGACGTAGTCATCTAGGGCCTCCACGACAAGTGTGCATTCCCGACTGCCCTCGCAATCATCGGCCCGAGTCCAGGAGACCATTGACCGTCAGATTGCGTCTCTTCGTGACGAGTTGCTACTAAGGGTGGAGGAGCAGCCCCTGTCCCAGCAGCAGGCGGATGATGCAACGCTTATTGTACGATTTGATAAGCTCGAGCGCAGAATCATGGAGCTCCAGGATGTAACAACTGATCTTAGAGCATCGATAGAGAATAGCATGACGGAGCTGCAGGCATCACAACTGTCCGTGGGCGAGAGGCTGACGATGATACAAGATTCAATGGTTCATAGCAGTATGAGGCTGTTATCTACTATGGATTCATACAACCATCGACTAGCAGAGTTGGAACAGATACATCTTCCTGGTGCGTCTTCATCGACACAGACTCCACCGACGCCACTGCCTTCTCCATTGACATCGGTGTAGATTTCACGGGAGCAGTATGATATGTTCTTATCCCTAATGCGCGTCGATGGTCATCCTCCTGCAGATCCGCAGTAGTCCTAGTTAGGATAGTTTATTGATTGTTTATATTTCAGACCTATGATATTTGGTCATTTATGAATATTCTTTATTTTTGAGGCTTTCGGACTTTATTTCTTGTATTCTTTACGATGAGGCTTTCAGACTCAATTGTGTGAATAATTATTGTATTCTTTACGACGAGATTTTGTCCTGACTTGGTTTGTTATCTCAATGTTAAAAAAAATTCAAATTTTACTATATTATTCATATTAAATGTATGTTAATTTACAAGTGTTGATTATTCAACCGAAGGGGGTTGGCGAACCCAGGAAATTCAACGGAGGGTTGCTACGGGTCTACTTGTATAATTTGTGAATTCATTAACTTCAGGAAGAATAGTTTGAAAATAATTCAGTATTCATATTTTTTATTTTTCTATTGTATCTTTAGCGATGTTTATAGCGACGTTTACCGACGTTTATATACGTCGCTATAATCGTCACTGTAAAAGTCGCTATACACGTCGCTAAAAATGTCGCTGACCGTCGCAAATCTACTGACATGGCTGTATTGCCAGGTCAATATAACGTCGCTAAATGATTCGCATAACGTTGCTAAAAAGAAAAAAGTTAGCGACATATAGCGACACACAACACGTCGCTAATTTAGCAACGTTGCGTCGCTAAACTACGCTAATATAGCGACACATATACGTCGCTGGAAAACGTCGATTTAGCGATATTTTGCAACATTTTTCCAGTCAGCGACTAGCTTAAAGGTGCTTCATTGAAACGTTGCTATATATGTTGCTAAAATTATTTAGTAACATTTTTTGGCAATTTAGCAATATTTTTAGATGTCGCTAATTTGACTTATTCTGGTAGTGTGTGGTTGGAGCAATCAAAATACAGTATGAATATAAGTTGTAACTTTGAGTTGATCTTTATGGTTGGAGCAATCAGAATACAGTATCGAGCGAGCGTATATTATGCACAAGTATCAGGTTGGGATACTTCATCAAGCAAAGCGTGCAGTCGTGGTTCAAAACTGGGTAACTACATCGGAGAGGACATTATGCCATAGATCTATCAGAGCGAGGTATTTCACCTAGCAGAGCATTGTATTGAGAAGCAACATGGTGCCTTGGGCTATAATTTCAGAACGAAAATGGAGAATCAGATGGAACAGGGTGAATATAGTTTGGTGGGATGAGAAGGCACGATTCCTCATTGTACCTATATTATCGGAGTATTGCATGGTCACAGACAACCTGTGCGTGCAGAATTTGGTTTCCTCGAACGAAATATACACCGGAGCACTAGGATTGTTTGGCCATGGAGGAAACATTGGAACGTGCTTTGGAAGCATGTGTATTACGATCTCACTGTTGGGGCATGCTACCCAGACAGATCGGGCAACGCAAAATACTTGCTATTCGAGACCACCAGGCGCACTTACAACTCAGCAATGGATCGGGTCAAAATACGTCAGAATAGTCCTTTATGTCTTGGCCAGTGACCTTCATATAGATAGGAATCGCTTTAAGATTGTGCGTTTGAGTAGACGATGGGAGCCTAACTTGCCTCGTGCAAGAATGTGCGCATTGATGATAGCAAGACCTTAAGTTAGACATGGTTTGATAGGTTCACGCTTTGCTTACGGGATTTGAGTAGGACGGATTGCATGCTTAGTTTTTTTCAGTTTGTAAATAACTGCTATTATGTTTACTTGATTTCAATGTTTGCATGCTTAACCTGTTTTACTGCTTTCAATACCTACCATGACAAAAAAATCAATCTAGGCTTAAAGTAAAAAAGATCACTTTGTAATAATTATATGCTTCACCAGTACTGGAACATCCCAGTCCCAAAATACGCAGGACTAGGAATACGTGAGCATGTCAGCCGTATGTATATGGCAACTCCAATATATGGAAACAATAACACATATATACGCTGCATTATGAATAATAATTCATAAGTGGTATATAATATCACAAATCACAGGTAATACTAATCTCATCCACAAAACTAATAGAAATAAATAACCAAATATGGTAATGAACCAAGTATAAAATAGTCTAGAAGACCAATGGTTGGGTGGAGACAAATCCATTACCAAACTAGAATATGAAAGAAAATATAATAAGTACATCATCTAATGATCAGAGAGGCTCGAAGGGAAGACCTCCTTGAAAGAGAAAGAAGCAGCAAGTTCTGACCCGTGCTCCCGTAAATAGGCATGATTGTCTACACTAGGAATAGGACCAGGTCCTCAGAGGGACGTAACAAGATACATAAAAATATGCCAAAAGTACAGTAAATAAACATGCATGAGAGACAAGAAAATGACCACAAGAAACGATAAAACTATGACAATATGATGTCTAAGAGGGTGGCATGACATGAGAACAACGATATCAGTCGTGGCTATCGATAAATCGGGTAATAGGAACCGCAGTCCGGTGAGGCACTAACAGTCATATCACTGGTCTCTATCGTAGCCTGGTGAGGCACTAACGACCTAGGGCTTAAGTTAACAAATCTTTATTGTAGCCCGGTTAGACGCTAACGAGTCAAAATTTGATCACAATAGCCAACGCCTAATAACAGTATACTCGTCTAGGAAACTAAGAAATCAAGTCAAATCGGTCAATGCAGGGTCATGGACTAATGTCAAGTCAAGATTAATATGGGGCCACAAGATTATGTCAAGTGGTACGCACAGGGTGGAGAATATATCAAATATGTAATGAGAAAGTAGAGACGAGCAGCATATATGGAAAGCAAATAATTTATGTGCATGTAAAATAAGAAAATAAGACTAGAGCAGCATGTGACAAATCAAATATGACAAAGAGCATCATGAAACTATATACGACAAGAAAATAATTACTGAAAAGGAAAGCATGCAAAATATTGTACAAAAGTTGGCAAGGTATCTTGCCTTCTCTGAAAAAGGATGAAGTCGCAACTTAAGACGTCGTCCGATCTATCCGTCACATAAATTAAACAAGTTAGATCTACAAAAGTGGTTGGATAGGTTTTCTAGTATAATCTATTTTAATTCTAAATAAAATAACCTAAAATACTAATTTAATTTAATTATATTCTAATTTTAAGGCTAATTATAGATTTTGGTTTAAAAAAAATTAATTTTACGAATTCTGGATCCGTGACACAAATTGAGGCATTCTGTTGACCAAAAAGTCAACCAACACAAAATCAAGATTTGTGTTTGAAATTATGTAGATTTTAGTGCTCATAATACTGAAATCAACAGTTTTACCAAATCTTGAACCGGTAAAGAATTATCTCCCATATGGTGCATAAATGACAGTTTTTTGTGGTTTTCTAGTTACTTCTAGGTTGCACAAATTTTTTAGAATATTAAACTTGCGAATTTAATTATAAGAAAAATATATGTTATATTTTCTCATGTCATCTTTCTGAAACATCAAACGGATCATGATTCTGAGTTTAGGATCTCCCAGAATCTCAAAAACAATTAAATATGTCAGATTTTGGACATCCGACAATCCACGAATTTTGTAGAAATTGGGTCCAAAATTTATGAAAAAAATTAGGTATTTAGAAACTATACCTCGAGATGGTTCCAACACAAGAAACGAGGATGTATTGGAGTCCGGAGCAAGGAGATATGGCTACGCGAAGTTGGAAGAAACCCTAGATGAAACGTCCTCAAAGTCTTTCTCTCTCTCTCCCCCTCTCTCTCTCTCTCTCTCTCTCTCTCTCTCTCTCCCTTCTCTAATTTTGGCACAAATAATAAAACCCTACATATACACATATATATAGGTAGAAGCCGATGGGTGGGCCTAGGAGGGTAGGTTAGGGTTGACTGTGTATGTTGACTGGGTATTTAAATAGTTTTTAATATCAAAATAATTATTTATTAATCAATTTTGACCTAATTAACTCCAAATAAATATGTAAAATATCAAAAAATTCCAAAAAAAAACTAAAAAATATAAAATACCATTAAAGAGCCTAGAAAAATACTTGGAGATATTTTATGGTCATAGGATTCTACAGTAAATTCTGAAAGTCCTAAAAAATTAGTCATTTGCCTATTTTAAAACCAAATAAATTCAAAAAAATTCAGAAAATTTAAAATAAATTAAATTATTTTAATCCTAAAATAAATAATTTATGGGAAAATATGTAAGCATGATCTCACAATAAATCATAAAAATCCTAGAAAATTATATTTTCTAGGTTTTAATTACCCAAAACTTCTAGAAAAATCCAAAAAATTCTAAAACAGCCTAAAAATGATTCTAAATAAATATTTATATAATTAATTAAATCAAAGAAGTTATTTTCTAATTAACCAATATAATAGCCAAAAAAATCCAATAATTTAATAAAATACTAAAATTAAAAATTAAAAATTAGCGAGTTTATATTCCACCAAACTTAAAAGAAATTTATTTTCCAAATTAAATCTAAACCATATTCGTAACAATTCACTATAGTCATTAACACTTCATTGCCGACTAGGAGTTCTTTCTATAAGGTTATGGTGAGCCATCCTATCACTTTTCTTTCTTATCATTTATACACTATTCTTGTTATCCCTTAAACTCATCGACACTACCCAACATACAAGAACTCAACTAATAGTGTAATTGACCAATGACGCATATATACCTAGTACATGTCACCTTCCTAACCTCTATCAAGCATGAAAGAAAAGGTAAGATTTACGTTATGAAAGGATCAAGCAAGATGCAATTCAAGCATTTAAATGAGAATTTGAAACAAAATCAAAGGAGGTGATTAAATAAGTGGATGAGATCCTATACTTTAATCCAATTCGCAGGTTTGCTCGGTATATTAACATAACCGAAGCAATATATTCTCAACCTGCATGGGCCACCACAAAAATATGTCACGCCCCAGTCCCAAAATATATAAGACTAGGAATACGTGAACATGCCAGCAGTATGTATATGGCAACTCCAATATATGAAAATCATAACACATATGCACGCTATATTATGAATAATAATTTATTAGTAGTATATAATGTCATAAGTCACCTGGAATACTAATCTCGTTCACAAAACCAATAGAAATAAATAACCAAATATGGCAATAAATCAAGTATGAAATAGTCGAGTAGTCCAATAGTTGGGTAGAGAAAAATTCACTACCAAACTAGAATATGAAAGAAAATATAATAAGTACATCATCTAATGATCAAAGAGGCTTGAAGGGAAGACCTTCTAGAAAGAAAAAGAAGTAACAAGTCCTGACCCGTGCTCCTACAAATAGTCATGATCGTCTACACCTAGAAAGACACTAGGTCCTCAGAGGGACGTAACAAGATACATATAAAATGCCAAAAGTATAGTAAATAAATATGCAAGAGAGACAAGAAAATAATCACATAAAACGATAAAACTATGACAATACGACGTCTAAGAGGATGGCATGCCATGAAAACAACGGTATCAGTCGTGGCTATAGGTAAATTGGGTAATAGAAACTGTAGTCCGGTGAGGCACTAACAGTCATATCACTGGTCTCTATCGTAGCCCGGTGAGGCATTAACGATCGAGGGGTCAAGTGAAAAAATATTTATCGCAGTCCGGTGAGGCGCTAACGAGTCAAAATTTGATCACAATAGCAACGCCTAATAACTGTATACTCGTCTAGAAAACAAAGGAATCAAGTCAAATCGGTCAAGGCAAGGTCATGGACTAATGTCAAGTAAAATTTAATACGGGACCACAAGATCATGTCAAGTTGTACGCACAGGGTGGAGCATATATTAAATATGTGACGAGAAAGTAGAGACCAGCAGCATAGATGGGAGGCAAATTATATACGTGCATGTAAAATAAGAAAATAAGATTAGAGCAGCATATGACAAATTAAATATGACAAAGAGCATCAAAAACTATATATGATGAGAAAATAATAACTGAAATAGAAAATATGCAAAATATGCAAAATATTGTACAAAAATTGGCAAGCTATCTTGCCCCTTCCGAAAAAGGATGAAGTCGCAACTGAAGACGTCGTCCGATCTATCCGTCACATAAATTAAACAAGTTAGATCTACAAAAGTGTTTGGATAGATTTTCTAGTATCTATTTTAATTCTAAATAAAATAACCTAAAATACTAATTTAATTTAATTATATTCTAACTTTAAGTCTAATTTCAAATTTTGGTTTAAAGAAAATTCATTTTACGAATTCGGGATCCGTGACACACAAATCGAGGCATTTTATTTACTAAAAAGTCAACCAAAACAAAACCAAGATTTCTATGTGAAATTATGTTGATTTTAGTGCTACATAACGTTGGAATCAACGATTTCACCAAATCTCAAACCGGTAAAGAATTATCAACCATATGGCGCACATATGACAGTTTTCGGTGGTTATCTAGTTACTTCTAGGTTGTAAAATTTTTTCAGAATAGTAAACTATAATATTTAATTCTGATAAAAATATATTTTATATTTTATCATGTCAGCTTTCAAAAATTTCAAACGGATCATGATTCAGAGTTCGAGGTCTCCCAAAATCTTTAAAACACTGAAACATATCATATTTTGGACAACCGATATTCCACGAATTTTCTAGAAATTTGGGTTCACAATTTATGAAAATAAATTAGGTATTTAGAAGCTATACCTCGAGAAGGTTCCAACGTAAGAACCATGAATACATTTGGAGTCCGGAGATAGGAGATATAGCTACACGAAGTTTAAAGAAACCCTAGATGAAACATCCTCAAAGTTTATCTCTCTCTCTATCCTCTCTCTCTCTCTCTCTCTCTCTCTCTCTCTCTCTCTCTTTCTCTCTCTCTTCTCTAATTTTGGCGCAAATAATGAAACCCTACATATACACATATATATAGGCAGTAGCTGAAGGGTGGGCCCAGACGGGTAGGTTAGGGCTGACTCTGTATGCTGATTGGGTATTTAAATAGTTTTTAATCTCCAAAAATTTATTTATTAATCAGTTTTGACCTAATTAACTCCAAATAAATATGTAAAAATATCAAAAAATTCCATAAAATTTCACAAAAATGTAAAATACCATTATAGACTTTAGAAAAATACTTGGGGTTATTTTATGATCATAAAATTATCCAGTAAATTCTAAAAGTCCTAAAATTTTAGTTATTAGACTATTTTAAAATCAAATAAATCCAAATAAATTCCAGAAAATTCCAAATAAATTTAAAAAATTATTTTTGTATTTTAACCCTAAAATAAGTGTTTGGTAGGAAAATATGCAAGTATGATCTCATAATATATCATGAAAGCCCTAGAAAATTACGTTTCCTAGGTTTTATTTACCCAAAAATTCTACAAAAATCCAATTTTTTTAAAATAGCTTAAAAATGATTATAAATAAGTATTTATATAACTAATTATATCAAAGAATTTATTTTCTAATTAAATAACAAAATAGCCTTAAAAATCTAATAATTTAATAAAAATACAAAAATTAAAAATTAGGGATTTTACATTTTATCCAACTTAAAAGAATTTTGTTCTCCATATTAAAACTAAACCATATTCGTCATAATTCACTACAGTCATTAATACTTCATTGCCGACTAGCAGTTCTATCTAAATGATTATGGTGAGCCATCCTAGCACTTTTCTTTCTTATCGTTTATACATTATTTTTTTTATCCCTTAAACACATCAACACTACCCAACTTACAAGAACTCAACTAATAGTGTAATTGACCAATGAAGCATATACACCTAGTACAAGTCATATTCCTAACCTCTATCAAGCATGAAAAAAATATAAGATTTACGTTATGAAAGGATCAAGCAAGATGCAATTCAAGCAGTCAAATGAGAATTCGAAACGAAATAAAGGGAGGTGATTAAATAAGTGGATGAGATCCTATACTCTAATCATATTCGCAGGCTTGCTTGCTCGGTACATTAACCTAACCGAAGGAATATATTCTTGACTTGCATGGGCCACCACAAAAATATGTTACCTCTCAGTCCTAAAATAAATAGGACTAGGAATACGTGAGCATGCCAGCTGTATATACATGGCAACTCTAATATATAGAAACCATAACATATATGTACGATGTATTGTGAATAACAATTCATAAGTGGTATATAATGTCACAAGTCACATGCAATACTAATCTCATTCACAAATCTAATAGAAATAAATAGCCAAATATGTTAATGAACCAAGTATAAAATAGTCGAAAAGACCAATAATTGGGTAGAGACAAATCCACTACCAAACTAGAATATGAAAAAAAAATATAAAAGTACATCATTTAATGATTAGAGAGGCTCAAAGGGAAGACCTCCTTGAAAGAGAAAGAAGTAGCAAGTCCTGACCCTTGCTCCTTCAAATAGTCATGATCGTCTACACCAAAAGTACAGTAAATAAACATGTAAGAGAGACAAGAAAATAATTGTAAGAAATGATAAAACTATGACAATACGGTGTCTAAGAGGGTGGCATGCCATGATAACAACGGTATCAATCGTGGCTATAGGTAAATCGGGTAATAGGAACCGCAGTCCGGTGAGGCACTAACAGTCATATCACTGGTCTTTATCGTAGCCTGGTGAGGCATTAACGACCGAGGGGTCAAGTGAAAAAATCTCTATCTCAGTCCGGTGAGGTGCTAACAAGTCAGAATTTGATTACAATAACCAACGCCTAATAACAATATACTCATCTAGAAAACTAAGGAATCAAGTCAAATCGGTCAAGGCATGGTCATGGACTAATGTCAATTTAAATTAAATACAGGGCCACAAGATCATGTCATGTGGTACACACAGGGTAGAGCATATATTAAATACGTAACGAGAAAGTATTGACTAGTAGAATATATGGGAGGCAAATAATATACATGTATTTAAAACAAGAAAGTAAGACTAGAGCAGTATGTGACAAATCAAATATGACAAAGAGCATCAAGAAACTATATACGACAAGAAAATAATAACTGAAAAGAAAAATATGTAAAATACTATACAAATATTGGCAACCTATCTTGTCTGCTCCAAAAAAGTATGAAGTGGCAACTCAAGACATCATCCGATCTATCCGTCATATAAATTAAACAAGTTAGATCTACAAAAGTGGTTCAAAAGATTTCCTACTATAATCTATTCTAATTATGAATAAAATAAACTAAAATCCTAATTGAATTTAATTATATTATAATTTTAAGGCTAATTGTAGATTTTGGTTTAAAGAAAATTAATTTTACGAATTCGAAATCCGTGACACAAAAATTGAGGCATTCTGTTTACCAAAAAGTCAACCAACACAAAACAAAGATTTGTGTATAAAATTATGTAAATTTTAGTGCTATATAATGTTGAAATCAACTATTTCACCAAATCTCAAACCGGTAAAGTATTAACGCCCATTTGGCGCTCAGATGATAGTTTTCGGTGGTTTTCTATTTACTTCTAGGTTGCAAATTTTTTCTAGAATAGTAAACTAGCTCATTTAATTCTTATAAAAATTTATATTATATTTTCTTATGTCAGCTATCAAAATTTTTAAACAGATTGTGATTCTGAGTTAGGGATCTCCTAAAATCTCGAAAATGCTAAAATATGTTAGATTTTGGACAATCGACAATCCACGAATTTTCTAGAAATTTGGGTTCAGAATCTATGAAAATAAATTTGGTATTTAGAAGCTATACCTCGATATGGTTCCAACACAAGAGACAGAGACTTATTTGGAGTTCGGAGCTAGGAGATATGGCTACGCAAAGTTAGAAGAAATCCTTAATGAAACCTCCTCAAAGTTTCTCTCTCTATCTCCTCTAATTCCGGCGCAAATAATGAAACCCTACATATACACATATATATAGGCATTAGCCGATGGATGGGCCCAGGTGGGTAGGTTAGGGATGACTGTATATGCTGACTGGGTATTTAAACAATTTTTAATATCCAATTTTTTTTTTATTAATCAGTTTTGACCTAATTAACTCTAAATAAATATGTAAAAATATCAAAATATTCCATAAAAATTCTAGAAAAATATAATATACCATTATAGACCTTATAAAAATACTTGGAGCTATTTATGGTTATAGACTTCTGTAGTAAGTTCTAAAACTCCTAAAAAATTAGTTATTAGCATATTTTAAAATAAAATAAATCCAAATAAATTTCAAAAAATTCCAAATAAATTATAAAAAATATATTTAACTATTTTAACACTAAAGTAAATATTTGGTAAAAAAATATCCAAGTATAATCTCACAATAAATCATGAAAGCCCTAGAAAGTTATGTTTTCTAGGTTTTAATTACGTAAAAATTCTAGAAAAATCCAAAAATTGTTAAATAACCTAAAAATGATTCTAAATAAGTATTCATATAAGTAATTAAATCAAAAAAGTTATTTTTTAATTAACCGACAAAGTAGCCTAAAGAAATCTAATAATTTAATAAAAATACTAAAATTAAAAATTAAAAATTAAAAATTAAAAATTAAAAATTAGAGAGTTTATATTCTACCCAACTTACAAGAATTTTTTCCTCCAAATTAAAACTAAACCATATTCGTAATAATTTACTATAGTCATTAACACTTCATTGCTGACTAGCAGTTCTTTCTAAAAGGTTAAGGTGAGCATCCTAGAACTTTTATTTCTTATCGTTTATACACTATTCTTTTTATCCCTTAAACTTATCTACACTACCCAACTTACAAAAACTCAACTAATAGTGTAATTGACCAATGAATCATATATACCTAGTACAAGTCATCTTCCTAACCTCTATCAAGCAAGAAAGAAAAGATAAGATTTACGTTATGAAAGGATCAAGCAAGTTGCAATTCAAGCATTCAAATGAGAATTTGAAAGGAAATCAAGGAAGGTGATTAAATAAGTGGGTGACTTCCTATACTTTCTAACCTTATTCGCAGGCTTGCTCGGTACACTAATGTTTAATTTATTCTCGACCTACATGGAAGGTAATATATTCTCGACCTACATGGGCCACCACAAAATTATGTTATGGCCAAGTCCCTAATTACGTTGGAGTAGAAATACGTGAGCATGCCAATTGTATATATATGGCAACTGCAACGACCCACTATGCATCAATGCAGATAGCCGATTCAAACGGCACAAGTGTGATGATTCGACCCATTTTGCTCAGTGAGAATACTCGCTCGAGGCAAAGGATTCTAGACTTGGCCCATCAGGAGTTCAAACTTAAACTTTCAAAGGCTCGCTCGGAGTATCGCTCGGCCGAGACGAATCATCGCTAAGGTAGGTGGCTACGATGATCCTTTCTTTGCTTAGCCTGCACACTTAAAAATATGGTTGTACATGCTAGTCTCTAGACGAATCACACCTTTTATGCTAATAAAGAATACTACACACCTAGCTAAGGGAATAATCCTATCTTAAATATCTTTGCATAGAATTTGGAAGTAGATCGGTTGAACGAAATAGTATGCTCATTTTACAGTTCTTATAACCTCTCCCTCGTAGCGTTACTTTTGTTCCTTATATGTTCCTTCAATTATATTTCTTCATATGTCTTGAAATGCCCCCTCACATAGATATTACCTCGACATAGAAGCTACACAGATCATGGTTCATTTACCTGTGGCGGAAAGACTATCAAAATAGTCGTTCAAGCCAAACAATAGAAATAAGGAAAGTCTTCGGGACCGTTGGGTCGCCAAGACAACTCCCAAAATGGGAGCTACAATAAGTAAGTAAAATATAAGCATAATGGTGCATTGAATAGAATACATCAGATCATGAGATTTATGAACAAGTATATGCATTTGCACTGTGTCAAGTAGTTATGTTTATTCAAGGCCTTAAAATATTACATATAATAAAAGCTTAGTGTTGATCGTCAATGGTCATGGACAACCTGTGCATAGGCTTATGGTTCCTGTGGATGGTATGGTGGTCGCACTGGGTCCGAACCGAACCTGTTAGGAACATTCAGATAGTCGTTTGTTTCGGACCGGAAGGAGTGTAGCGGGGCTCACTACCTGCGTTGTATCCCATTTCTGTACAGATACTATAACTTGTCCATAGAGGTTCGTCAGGTCATAAGACCAATTATGTATCATTAAGTATATTGTATACGTGGCGGCAACCCGTGTATGGGCTTGTATAAACTTGTGGCAAGTAACGGATGTACGATGCACTCTGCGTGCAGATCGTTAATTGAACCAAGTAATCTGATGCTTTGAACACATTGAATAGTCTGAGTATAACATGCCTATATAAGTATAACATAACTGTATAAAATGAGTATAAGACATATGAGTAATCTGTACAGCTTGAGTATAACGCATTGCACAACCTGAGTTACAAAGCAATATGAGTATAGTAATTTGTGTATATCGTGAACCTGATTTAAAAACACGATCGTAGCATACATGTATTCAGTATGCGATCTTGAGATTATATATATATATATATATATATATATATATATATATATATATATATATATATATATATATATATATATAGTAAGACTCGAAAGATAACTTAATAGATCGTGCATGAAACTAATATAACATGTTGGATTTGTCGAGCGGGCGAGAAGCCTCCCTACGAGTGCATTCATATACTCATAACCCACCAGATTGCTTGTAGGGTACAGAAGAACCTCTTTCGGTATAGAATGTCCCCTCAAGCGCGCTAAGGCATAGTGTTTGCTCTGGAGCCTTGGAGTGTTGTCCGGAGCTGGAGCACATATACCTGACATTATATTAGAATATCGCCTACGTATCATCCCAAGTTGTAAGCCGCTTGGCACGCCTTTATTGTTTGAGAGAGAGAGAGAGAGAGAGAGAGAGAGAGAGCTTGAGCGATTTATAATCTCGGTCTAGCGTCGCTTGTAATCTTATTCATTTTTTATTAAAGAGCTTGTTTATGTATCATACTTGTGTTTATTCTATGCTTCTGCTACATTGACATGGTAAACTAGTTATCAAAGGTCGTTTCTGTATTTGTCTTGTGCGGGTGCAACTCCAGGCTCGCGCGACATCACATCCCGATGGAAACGATCGTCTGGCGGGAGCGTTGGCACGATAATTTATGCCTGGCGGGGATGACCGATTCTTGTGGAAGATCAGGGTATGATATATTGGTATCAGAGTGTCACTACCATATTTTCTAGGACAGGATATTTTGGTCATTTTATAATTAATTAAAAATTATGGATGTTGAATATTTATTTATTGTATTGTTTATTTATTATATTATTTATTTATTATTAGCATGTTAGATTTTATTTTGGATTTGTGTTAGTAGACCTAACTACTTTAGATTAGATCAATGGACCAATATTTAATTCTAGTTAGAATTAAGTCCAATAATAAGCCCAATCATTAAGAGAATGAATTAATTAGTTAAACCCATTAGGCTAGAACATTCCCTCCTTAATTAGTTTCTACATGTGAGGCCCCAAGGGGGATTTGAGAAATTATATAGTAGCTTGAGGAAGGGGTAGGGGATAGCCTATATAAGGGCGTAAAAACTTTCTCTCTCTTCATTTTATTTCTAATCTAGATCTAGAATATCCCTCAACCAAATTTCTTCATTCCCACATCAAATCCCCACAAATTTCTTCCCAATTCCTTTCCAAATCATCATTGGAGGCTATTAGAGCAAGAATCTACAAGGAGGAGCAAGAATCTACAAGTTGGAGGCTCTTTTCACCAAATTTGGAGAATTTATTAGGAATCCATCTCCCAATAGGTACAATTCAGTTTTTTTCTTTTAATTAGACTCTAAATCTGTGATTTAATCATTAGAAACCACCCATATGCTGAGGCTACCCATAGGAATTGGATTTAGGTTCATATAAGGTCTATGGATAAAGTTATGTGGTATTTTGTGTCAATTTTGGGGGAATTCCGAGATTGACACATCTTGTGTTTGTCCATTGGTCAATTAGACCAAATTGACATATGTTTTATTGTGTGTGTCTAGTGTCGTATCCACAATTGGATACGTGTAGGCCGTATCCCAATAATTTTCAGATACAGGTTGATTTGGGGGTTTTCTTCCGACACGGGGGTTTGAGCATGTTATATTTTGATACAGACACGTAGATATATAATTAACTCTTCGTATTGTTCATAATTATTATTTTAGACTTTCTCGTGTCCCACGGGGTATGTTTGGTTGTGTGGTGGACTCGTATCGTAAGCGTATCATAGATCTAGTGTGATACGGGTATGATGCACTCCACGTGTTTGTTTTATTGCAATTCTAGATTCAATTTGCCTTGTGTATAGCTATTTGAATATTAATTTATTATTGTATATGTTATATATGTATATATATATTATGTGTTCATTGTATGATGATTAGTGTGTATCTATAGTAGTATATAGATATGTATATATAGATGTACTTATATATATATATATATATATATATATATATATATATATGAGTTATATATATATATATATATATATATATAAAGAGAGAGAGAGAGTGGTATATATGTATGTATGTATGTCTATATATGTCACGACCCACACCCGTATAGGAGCACGAGTGCGTGAGTACGTCCAGCCTACGCCGCAGCATCGGTGGTAGAACGTTGTCTAGGTCACAATAAATACTAAACATAACTCACAACATGTCAATGATATCAAATCTAATAAGGAGGACAATGAAATAACATCTCATAATGGCTCATAATGTAAACTTAATCACAATAACTATAAGAGTATAAAGGCACGATAAAAAATAAGAATGATGACATAAGTCAAACACAATGTCTCAGTAGAGATAAACTGCAGTATAGCTGTCCAACAAAATAAGTCTCCACAAGTCTCAAATTAATCTTAACATAAGTCTCAACAAAAACTCAACTGCATAGAATAAATATTGTCTAAATAGCTGCAGGTAGTGTCTCCTCTAAGATCTCTAGTGTGTAGTCTGCATCTATACCTGGTCCATAATGTGTCGGACACCAGTCCTCCAAGTCGCAGTCTGGAAAAATATTTTCAGTCAGGATGGAGCAAAGTACATCTCTAACAGCAGTTCTACATCAATGATATAAACTATGTAGCAGTAAATAGATAGAAATATACAAGATGCATATACATGTACAAGAGATACACAATAAAGGGAATACTGGAAATAAATACAAGAATAAACAATATGGCAATGAACAAGAATACTAATGACTAAGTGAGTGAGTACTAGCTTTAACATGTGATCGGCTTGGGAACTTGTACACGAATACTGGCCTGGCTAGTCATACGTGCGGTGTATAACCAACACTAACATAAGAACAAGACTTGTACATGAAGGGTATAATCACATATCTATCCAAAAATACTCTCCACCCCGACTGGTATAGTAGATCCAACCATGGTACGCTATGGCACGAGATTCTCTAGGAAGGTAGCAAGTCTCCACGAGAATCAGTGTCTGTACATGCACAAGATAATCAATGAAACAAGACTTGTACAAAATACACTATATACAAGGAATAACATCTCATGACGAGATCCGGATATACCAATCTGTGTAACCATCGTATCAAGAAATATGGATATCTATACTAAATACAGTGAACATAGAGGATATCATAAATAAGAAACTATCAGAGAACGTACTCGCCTGGGGTCCTTAGCTGGCAATACCAATGTCCTGCTCCTGAAGTCTCGTAGGACGATCCAATGGTCCTATATACATATAATATAATATAATATAGCATCAGCCACTATACTAGCACATACACAACATAATTACGCTGAACTCAGCAGCTACACTAGGGTGACACCGGTCAACTAGGGTCAAGTGTGCGTCTAATTGTACGGGTGTCGCATTCTCAATTGAGGTACAATCAGACAGTCAACTACACATGTCTTGCTAGTACGTCAGTGTACATAAGACAGTCTGCTAACAATTCACAGGGTCACAGGGTCATGTGTAACTACGGGATATCCGCAGCTATACCTAGGGGTCATACAACATGTACATATTGCAGTCATAATTAATATTATCATTTAATTACTTATAATATGTATATACATACCATATATTTATATATGTATATAACAACCAATAATTATATGTATACCAAAAGAATACATATACTAAATATATATATACATATACCAATGAATAAGATACATACATACTAAATATATACATACTAAATATATTTATACGTATAACAAATGAATAATATACACATACGCGTACTTATGCGTATACAACAAATCATAAAAGAAAATACTCCTCACCTTGGCCTCGGCGTGCACGTGCACGAGATCGGCGATGACGACGATGATGACGATGTTGATGACGACGATGACGACGACGTTGATGACGATGATGCTGACGATGTTGATGATGTTGACGATGTTGATGATGAGGCAGGATCGAGGCCTGTTGTGCTCAGGGTCAAGGAAAGAACGAGGACGGGACTGGTCTGGCCAGAGTTGACTATGGTGATAATGGTGGGGGTGGTGTAGAGTGGTGGTGGTGGTCGAGGTGATAATAGTGGTGGTGGTTGAGGGGATCGGGATGAGGAAGAAGACGACGAGAGGAGGATCCGGCGAGGTCGGGGAGGAGGATGGGTGGACTTGCTCGGGTCGGGGAAGATACTCCGGTGGTGCGGCGTTCAATCCGACGCAGGTGATGGCGATCATGCAGGCGTCGGGTTGGGCCTCCGATTGAGTGCAGTGAGGGAGGGGGTGGCGAGGCAGTCGGTCCGGTCGACGGCAGCAGCTTCACGGCGGGTTGGCGAGGCCTCCGGCGAGTTCTTGGTGTAGTCGGGGTCGGGCTTCAGCGAGTGAAGAAGGGGGTCGACGGTAGATTCGGTCGACGAGGAGGAGGAGATGGGTGTGGGCTTCGGTGCAATCGGTGGCGAGGATGGCGAGGCGGGTCTGGGTCATTCGGCAACAGCGGCTCTCCGGCAAAGGGTCGGCAGGAAAAAGAAGAAGAAGAGGGGGGAGGGTGTATGTCGGCTGTAGCTTTGTGGTTTAGGTTAAAGAAAAATAAAGGGAAGAAAGTTATATATATATATATATATACAATATATATATATATATATATATATATATATATATATATATATATATACATGTGGAATGAGGGTTGGGTTAACCTAGAAATTGGCTTCGTCAAATCCTTGGAAAAAGGGCTTCTCATGTAGAGATTTCAAGGGCAATGATTCAATAGATTCAAAATGGATAGCTAGGATTGTATTTGGTTCAATGTTTGGAGGGCTATGGGTTGTGGCGGTTGATGATGAGTTACACACTCCCAAAAATTATAAAAAAAAATTACATGAAGGATAAATGGGTTTCTTAATGTGTTGTGTCCAATGGGGTGGACACATTAATGCACTTTTGAATAAAAGTGCCCAATAATTGGAAAATTACACAAAATTAGGTTTTAGATTTATTTAATAAAAAATTAATACAATTGGTGTTTTAAAATTAATTAGAAGTACATGGGGCTCAAATTTGGTGGGACACAAGTGTCATAAATGAAGAAGACTCAGAATAGAATATTACCCTAATTTGGGTTGCACGAAATGGGTCGAGATTGTGTCTCCAAATTTGATTGGAACGCAAAACGATACAAAGTTGGATTTATTGGAATTAAATAATAACATCTGTGACAAATATTATGCAACTAAAATGAAGCACAAGAGAGCATGATTATGAGTTACACAAAGGTCAGAATGAAAGACGGGCACGTCTAGGGCAAGGATGTAAAATTTGTTGGAAGAAAAAAGCTCGGATAACGCTCCAAATATCGAAGCAACGTTAAGGTGCAGCAATTAAATAAAATCACAATAATTAATTATAACCCTAAATAAATAAATCATGAAATAATACAAATTAAATCCATAATCCTATATTTCGGTCAGGGGTTCATCTAGTGGGCTTCTAGGTCTAGTCTACTAACTCATGCATTAAGAACGTTATATAATATATATATATATATATATATATATATATATATATACACACATATATCTTGCAATAAATTGAAAATAAATTCACACAACACTTAATAATAAACAAAAAGTCAAAAATACCCCTATTTCAGAATGTGGTAGTGACAATATATGTATATATTGATGTGTGTATATATATGGATATAGATATGTATCTCTATTGTTTATATGTATGTATATATTTATTGATAGGTATGTATGTATATATATTGATATATATATATATATATGTAGGTATGTTTATATATGTACATGTATAGTTATGTATTTATATATCTACTTGTGTGTGTGAGTGGGAGTGTTGTGTTTATATTGATATGTATATAGGTGTGGATGTTTGCTTGTGTGTATGTGCATTTGTGTGTAGTTGTGTAGTTGTGTGAGTGTGTGTGCTTGAGGCGGGGTCGAGCAACAGCAAGGTGCAGTAGCAGCAAGGCAGTAGCTTCAGAAGCTAGCTGCAGCAGCTAGTAACTGCACAGGCATGCGCAACAGCAGCAACGAGCATTGCAAGGAGCAAAATAGGAAGCAGGCAGTGGTAGCAACTGCTACAACAGCAGCAGCGAGCACTGCAGCGAGCAACGCAGCAGTAACTACAAGCTGCAGTACCAGTAGCAGCTTGAGCAGCAGCATGTAGCAGCAAATGCAGCAGCACGATATCCTATTTCAGCATCAGCAACATCAACATCCAACAATATATGCAAATCAGCAGTAAGTTAGTTAGTTAGTTAGTTAGTTCCTAGCTAGTTAGTAGTTTAACTAGTTAGTTACTAGTTAGCTTGTTAGTCTAATAGTTTAGTTAGCTTGATGTGTAGTTAAGTTAGTTAGTATTATGTAGTTATATATATAGGTAGTTACCTATTGTTATTAGTAGTTAGCAAGTATTTGATAGTTTAGTTAGACTAGTCATTTGATTCACTAGTTCCATGATAGTTTAGCTAATAAGTTAGTATAGTTATATGTATATGTAATTATTGTTAATAGTAGATAGATATAAATATATACTTATATATCTCTAGTTAGTGTTATGCATGTAGTTGCATATGTATATATGTATTAGTATGTATTGGTAGTTAGTATAGCTAGTAGTATTTTGTATTAGTTAATAGTTGTTAGTTTATAGTTTAGTATATTGGGTAGTTAGTATATACTAGAATTGCCATTACCTTGAGATACCAAAGTAAATGTCAAGGTAGTGAGGGATACTCAAGGTATTTTGTTGATACTCAAGGTATTGGATTTGAGTATCAAGATGGGTATGTAGTGGTGCAATACCGCATTGGTTCAAAGCCAAGGTATCTACTTAGCATTAGTTTAGTTAAGAATATTAGGTATTGTTTATTGTATATACATATTACGATATTCTCATATCTAATTAATTTGCGTATCTTAGGATACGGTATCTTATTAGGTTTCTAGTATCCTAGCATAGCTAGTATGGCCTAGTTACATAGAGTATGGACCCAATATCCTAGAGATGGACTCATACAACCTAAAAATTGCTAGTTTGACTAGTTTGACCTATAGTTGACCTAGTTTGACTATTTTGACTTAGAAATAGCTTTATGACCAAGAATTTGACTAGTTTAACTTATTTTCATTCGAAAATCTTGTATTAATATAATATTTCATATATAGGTCTGTGTGATACCAGTTCGGATATCGTTTCTCACCATTTGCTCTAGACCATAGGCAAGTACATTCTCTGATAGTTTCTATTATTTGATTACTATTATAATTCAAGTATCTAGAAATATTACTTATGATTCTTGACATGATGGTACACGGATTGGTATTGTTATTGGATTGTCAGTCATGAGATGTTACCTTGATTATTGAGATGGCATCGAATACTACTCCTTGTTGGTATTGGATAATATTGAATATTATAGGTTAAATATTGGATACATTGGCTAGTACAGTCGGGGCAGAAGAAATACCAATTAAATATGTGATCAAGAACTATCGGCTAGTAGTGTAATCATTGGCTACTAACTAATCATGCACTTCACATATGGTTGAGTTAGCTCCTTAATGTAATCATTGAATCTCCCAAGCCGATCACATATTTAGTTAGTAAAATACATAGTATATTGTAGATTCTATTTTTAGTTCATAGATTACCTTGTTCTTTTTCTAACATTATAGTTCTTTTCCTTCATTCTTGTACGTATTGATTTATATTTTGTTGCTAGTATTGCTTATTCATTCATTGTTCTTGATCATCAGTTATATTTTTATTGTAGATAGCATCCTCTATTTTACAGTTTTATAGTTTTTGTCAATTATTTGGAACTGCTATTGGGTTGTACTTCGCTCCATTCCTGACTAGATAATATTTTTTAGAGGATCCGGGAGATTAGTGTCCGACGTACTACGTACCTCAGCCTATAGATGGTGCAGACATGGATCCATTAGTTCAGGAGTGACTACCGGGAGATCTAGCCGGAATCACTAGGCTTTCATAGTTAGTTTTCTTTAGCATTTTGGTACCATATTTGTTTTTGGCGTATATTTGAGACTTGGATATTATTTCTATTATTGTTGTTATATTTAGACTGCATAGTTATGTTAAACTTCTTTGATATCTTATCGTGCTATAGAATTGTGATTGAGTATTGTGTTGCATTAAGTTTAGTGCCCTCCTTCTTGGAGTTAAGATATTATTGGCAGATTATATATTATTGTGAGATGATTAGATAGTATAGTCGACCTAGACATCGTTCAACCGTCGATGTTGTGGCATAGGATGGACGTATCCACGTACTCGTGCCCCTTCGCCGGGTGCGGGTCGTGACACAGAGCATGGATTTACATCCTTGGACTTCTTATCGATTCTCTGAGTTTTGAAAGCTTATTCATGGTTTATGTTATAGACACTCTCTCTCAATGTTCCAACGGGATATTCCATACAATGAGTCTAAATATTTTCGAAAGTGCATATAAATGATATGATTGCTTGTACTAAATTGTGAAGCGAAGGCCTTTGTACCAACCAGTGTCAGACTTCGTGGGAATAGACTCATGTTAGAATATACAAGTTATATGTGAACTCGAATACCTATACGTGAACACCAAGCGGGTTAGTGTGCGAGATAGAATATCGTTCGAACAGTTAGCTATGCACATAGCCTTTCGGCTAAGTTGCATCGAGTATCGCACGATAAGACCCTTGGGTGCGAGCAAGTTTGCGAATGAAATTAGGATATCATTCAGGTAAGGATAAGTCAGACTTAGAATGACTATCGATAGAAACATTATCGGACTCTCGCTAAGGAGAATCTTTGGAGTCTTGCCTGGGTTTTGATATATAGTTCGAACAGTTATTCGTATCGATTAGTTAGGACTCAAGTGTTATTTGTATGGAGGACTATCGATAGAGGGGTATAAGATATTAAGATTAATAAGGCGATACATAGGGATTGCACAGGAGTTCTAAGGAATGAGCTAGAGAGATTAATGCGACACGATTGAGAATTTACTACAGTGACTCAATTTCTGAGTAGTGTATGATAACTCAGGAATGAATGAGTGATTTATTAATCTATAGAATATGGCTTAAATCCTAAGGGATGTATTGATCGTCTTAGAAATGTTCGAGCAAATCAAGAATTTTGGAATAGCAAACGGGTTTAGTAGCAAGCGAGGTAATTATGCGAAGCCTTAGTATAAAATATCACCTAACAAGTAAGCGAATTCGAAGAAATCGTACGAGATTTCTTTCAAACGAGTAAGAATGTGTTGAACAAGTGATAAGGATTATATTGAATAGGGATTTAAGGTAATAAAAATCAATACTTTGGTCGAGAAAAACTTAGTAAATCGTACGAGATATTTCAAATTGAATCAAATGAATTGAAACTTGAGTTTGAAATAGAATAATCTAGGATGCAATCAGAGTATAGCGCGATGGAAGATAGCGAACATCAAAAATATGGATTGAGTAGGATATCGCTCGATAGAATTTTAGCTTGATTATGAGTGTTATGGTTTCAAATTTGGATGACTAATACGATATCGACAAGTGAAAGATAGAAATGATTGATGCAAGTTAGAAAATCTTGGTTCAATGATTGACGTAGGCGATAACGGATTTAATCTTGACTTGGACGAATGATCTAAAATCTAGTTCAAAAGGTAACACTCGACATCGGGCCTAAATGAGAACGGTTATCCCGCGGAAGAGCTGGCATAGTAATTTCACGTCCGGCGGGGATGATCGAACTCACGAAAAAATGTTCGAAGATTATACAAATAAACTCGATGAATAAAATGAACAAAGTTGGATAGGCTTTGGCTTGAGAATTTGAACTTAGTTGTTTGAAGAATGTTAAAAGTAAACTATAGATTGATCAAATGGTAATATTGAAGTTGGATATTTTGCTAGACGAATTATGATAATGGCCTGAACGGACATGACTTAAAGGATATATATCTTGGATGGAGCAAAGTATAAATGATAAGATATTTGTTCGTTTGATAATAACCATAACGTTTGACATTCTTGTCTTGTACGAGTGAAACTCCATGTCGTACATGCGTCACGCCCGTATTAGGACAGTTATCCCGCTGGAGCATTGTCGTGGTGATTTTACGTCCAATAGGGATGATTAAACTTGTGAAAGACCAGTGCGTAATAATTAAAGGATCGTCTTGACTTATGGTTCGATATGACAAGACGAGTTTCAGGATACAAATGAATCAAAGTATTTTGAGGAGGAGTTAGTCTAGAAAGTAAAGTAAGATATACTTGATAATTTTATGAACGGATACGTAGATCTTGTCAAATGACTTAGAGTTTATGATTTATATCGAAGATTTAGAATGGGATCATGACTTTGTGGTCTAGACGTGGAAAAGAATGGATAGGTAAATTCTATCTAACCTAATAGAGGAGATAGACTATGCAAATCAATAGGTTTGACCTGCGACATGGATATATCGTGGATTTGATTGAACAAACGTGTCTTAGAAACAGTTTTGTTAAACAAACGTGGATTCTATGTAAATGAACATATTAATGTGGATATAATAATCTGTGCTCGATGTTTAGAAATCTGAGTGAAACGAGCTTGGGTAGAATATCCCGTACGAAAGAACAATGGTTTGACCTTAGAAATTTGGGGTGAGTATCGTCCAACAAATTTGCTCGATAAGAATTGTTAACTTGAAATATACCTTTGATCTTGTGAGCCGACCTAGAGATTAGGCAGACGACACTATGCCGAGTAAAATAATTGTGTGACCGACTTTAGATTATTTTTTAAACAAGCCATAAAATTGGGCAGCAAGACTTAGTATCACGACCCATACTCGGTGTAAGGGTATAATTCGGAAACAACGTCCAGCCTACGCAGCAAAATCAGCGGTAGAACATTGTCTGGGTAATCTATCTAACAATATAATAAACCACCAACAATGATAATATAATCAATCATAGATCTAAGATACAATGAGCACAGATCAGATAAAGAATAGAAAAGTCATAATATAACTCATGAGTCTAAAATAATACATCAATGAGTCTGAAAGAAATAACAAAATAAGCTGGAGACAAATTCAGCACAAAGAATACTAAGAAGCTACTAAACTTGGGTCATCTATTTCAGTTGGGATAAGTCCCTCCAGAACCAAGGTCTCAGACTCTAGACCCACAAGATCATGTGGTCCATAATATGTAGGGTACCAGTCCTCAGTGTCATCTGGGAAAAATATATCCAATCAGGAAAGGAGCAGAGTACATCTCTAACATCAGTTCTAATCAATGATAAAAACTATGTAACAGTAAATAGATGTGAATATACAAGATGCATAATAGATACGAGAGATATATATATATATACAATAAGAAAATACTGGAATAAATACAATAATGAGCAATATGTCAATGAACAAGAATATTAATGTCTAAGTGTGTGAGTATTAGCTTTAACATGTGATCAGCTTGGGAACTTGATACACGATATATGGCCTGGCTAATCATACGTGCGGTTTATGATTAACACTATTCAATACAAGACTTGATACAAGAAGGATATGATCATATATCTACCCTAAAATACTCCCCACCCTCGACTGGTATAATAGATCCAACCATGGTACGCTATGGCACGAGATTCCCCAAGAAGATAGCTAGTCTTCCCGAGAATTAGTGTTTGTACATGTACAAGATAATCAATGAAACAAGGCTTGCACAAGATACACCATATACCAAGGAATAACATCTCATGACGAGATTCGGATATACCAATCTGTGTAACCATCGTGTCAAGAGAACAAGGATATCTACAATAGATACAATGAACATAGAGGATATCTTAAATAAGAAACTATCAGAGAATGTACTCGCCTGAAGTCCAAAGAATAGTCTCACAGATATCTGACACGGTGCCTCGAAGACCTAGATATGGAATACAACATCAATACAAGGTTTCGGAAAGAGAATAAGTTAAACTAATCAATTTCTAGGTCAATAAGTCAATTCTAAGTCAAAAGTCAAACTATGGTCAAACCATGGTCATATAGTCAAACTATGGTCAAGTATGGTCAACTACCTATTTCTAGGTTGCACAAGCCTAACACAAGGATATTGGGTTCAAGATACTAAAGTCTAAGCCATAAAAACCATATCTTAAATATTAGGATACCGTATCTCCGAATACGTGAATCCAAGGTAAACATCAATAAATATATATCAATAATTATTAATAATATAGAATCACAATTACAACATTAAATAGGTACCGTGGTTTTGAACCAACTTGGTATCTCAACAATAATTCACAAACTTGATACCCAAACCCAATATCTTGGGTATTCCCAATTACCTTGGTTTCCTCAAGGTAATACCCAATACCTTGTTATATTAACTACCCGTATATATATATAATACATATACTAAATATTATATATATACTATAATAAAATTAGCAATTAAGAATACATTTACATCTATAATAAATACCAATATATATATATATATATATATATATATATATATATATATATAATCTGCCAATTTCTACTAAAAATAGTGCTAAAAACTTGATATTCTGATACGCTGCCCCTTTGGTGATGGTTCTGACCATTGCTAAATCTGTCATCGCTGCTGCTGTTGATTGTTCCCACTGCTGCTGCTGCTGCTTTGGTGACGGTTTGCAGCCATCGCCAAACTGTTTTCGCCACTGCTGCTAGTATTCCCGCTGCTGCTATTTTGGTGACAGCTCCGGCTGCTGTCACCATTGCTGCTGCTACTGCTACTGCGGCTACTGCTGCTGCGTTGGTGACGACAGTTGTCACCAATAGCTGCTGTCGCCATAATATATATATAATCTAATATATATATATAATACACACACACACACACACACATACACACATATATATATATATATATATATATATATATATATATATATATATATATATATATATATACATAATTAACAATAAAAACTATACATACACACTCCCTATTATTATTTACATAACTATGATATAGTAACATGCACACACATACATATTAATATATATAGACAACTATACATATATGTATATGTATATATAATCATATAACATCCATATATAAATATAAATATCCATTTAAAATATAGATATATATATATATACATACTACAATATATATATTCTAACACAATAATACAAAGTTACAATATAGTATCACATAGTTACAACTATATAGAATATATATACTAAACACATATAATAATAACATGCATATATGTAGTATAACATATATACATATAGTACATACATAATACATAGATCTAAGACACAAGAAGCATAATTATATATACCATAATATATATATAAATATCTATATGTATATGTACAAATATATTCTCCATGAATTAAGAATACAAGAAATAGATCTACATATAATTTGCACAGACATATGGAGAGTATCACACCGTATCCCACTAGATCTAGGATACGCATGTGACACGAGTCCACCACACATCCTCCAAACGTACCCTGAAGGACATGAACAAGTCACATATATTATTTATGAACAATACGAAGAGTCAAATATAGATCTATGTGTCCGTGTCAAAATATGACATGTACAAAGTCCCGTGTCGGAGGGAAAAACTCCCAAATCAATACGTATCACCAAATTGTTGGGATACGACCTACACGTATCCAATTATGGACACGACACTAGCCCCAAACATACAAGCACATGCCAAGTTGATCTATAGGATCAATTGACACATACAACAATTGTCAATCTCGGAATTCTCCCAAAATTGACACAAAAAGTACCATAACTTTCTCAATATGCCTCCTATGAACACAAAATCACATCCTATGGGTAATCTATGCATATGGGTTTATTTTTCATGGTTAAATCTTAGATTTAGAACCTAAATTAAGGAGAAAAACTGAATTGTACCTATTGGAAGATGGATTTCCAATGCAACCTCCAAATGAGATAAAATTGGCTCCAACTTGTAGATCATTGCTCCTCTTTGTAGATCCTTGCTTCTTTCTTCTAGATCCTTGCTTCTTAAGCCTCCAATGATGATTTGGGAAGGAATTGGAATGAAACTTGGTAGGGAAATAAAGTGGTGTGAAGGAATTTGGTTGAGGAAAATTCTAGATCTAGTTTTAAAATGAAAAGAGGAGAGAGAAATAATTTCCCCCCTCTATATAGGTCGGCCCCCTTTCCCCTTCCTCAAGCTCTCATGTAATGTCCAATATACCCCTTGGGGCCTCTCATGAAGAAATAATTAAGGAAGGAAGCTTCTAGTCTAATGGTTTAATTAATTTAATCCATCTCCTTAACAATAGGCTTTCTAAATGGACTAAGTTCTAATTAATTAATTTATGTTGGTCCATGAGTCTAAACTAAACTAGTTAGGTCTACTAACACAAGTCTAAAATAAATAACTAACATCTAACAACAATTAAATAATATAATAAATAATTATTTATCATGCACAATATTTAATTAAATATGAATTTACTAAAATACCCTTCCCTAGAAAATGTGGTAGTGACACTTAGAGTTAGGTTTGGGTCGATAAATGTTCACTATGTTTAACGTGAACAAAATAGATAATAATAAGACTTGGATGCTAGTCAGTTGATCGAATAGATCGTGCTTAACGATAGTACAATACTTGGTTTGAGTGAGATTAGAAATAACTTAAATTTTGATTGTCCCTATTGGAGGTATCATTGTGATTCGTAAGACGAGACCCTTGAGATTTTTGTGAGTAGCTTGTCCAAATTCACTATCGCTAAGTTTAGTTGAATGCATATGTTTGAGGGATGCCTTGAACGTGTGCACGATCCAAGACTCGGTGATATGTTGAACTCGAGTACAAATACTTCACTATTGCTAAGTTGGTTGACATGCATATGTTAGAGGGACGCCTTGAATATGTGCATGATCCAGACTCATGATATGCTGATCTCGAATGCTAGTACAAGTGAATATGTTAGATTTGCATGGATGATTATAATGAATTAAATAAGTTTGTCTCAGTCCTAGATCATCATCGAGATGGATTCTAACATACTCTGCGTTAAGCGATATATGTTCCGCGCTAAGGGGCAATAGAGACTAAGATAGAACTTGGATTGAATGATAGATTCATTCAATGAGACATACCCTGCACACACGTGACATGGAATGAGAAATGAGTTGGAAGTTGTGTTCGAACGGATCTAATGATACGGATTAATATGCTTAAGTTAGATTTGATAGTGTACGATAGAAAGATTTGTGCTCAGAAAGTCTCGAGGACTAGACTTGTTTTGAGTGGTGTATAATGTAACGACCAGCTCCGTATCAATATGGATAGCCGATTCAAACGGCACAAGTGCGATGACTCGAACCATTTTGTTCAGCGAGAAGACTCTTTCGAGACAAAGGATTCTAGACTTGGCCCTTCAGGAGTTCAGACTTAGACTTTCAAAGGCTCGCTCGGAGTATCGTTCGACCGAAGGAAATTATCACTAAGGTTGGTGGCTACGATGAACCTGCCTTTGCTTAGCCTGCACACTTAAAAATATAGTTATACATGCTAGTCTCTAGACGAATCATACCTTCCATGCTAATAAAGAATACTACATACCAAGCTAAGGAATAATTCCATATTATATCTTTTTGCATAGAACATGGAAGTAGATCAGTTGAACGAAATAGTATGCTCGTTTTACATTTCTTATAACCTTACCTTCATAGCGTTACTTTTGTTCCTTATATGTTCATTCAAGTATATTGCTTCATATGCCTTGAAATGCTCATCACGTAGATATTGCCTCAATATAGAAGCAACACAGATCATGGTTCACTTACCTTTGGCGGAAAGACTATCTAAATAGTCGTTCAAGCCAAATAATAGAAACATAAAAAGTCTTCGGGATTGTTGGGTCGCCAAGGCATCTCCCAAAATGGGAGCTATAATAAGTAAGTAAAATTTTAGCATAAATGGTGCATTGAATTGAACACATCAGATCATGAGATTTCTGAACTAGTATATGCATACGCACTGTGTCAAGTAGTTATGTTCATTCAAGGCCTTAAAATGTTACATATAATAAAAGCTTAGTGTTGATCGTCAATGGTCATGGATAACCTGTGTACATGCTTATGGTTCCTACGGATGGTACGTTGGTAACACCGAGGCCGATCCAAACCATTTAGGAATATTAAGATAGACGTTTTCTTTGGATGAGACGGCATGTAGCGGGGCTCCTACCTGTGTTGCATCCTATTCCCGTCCTAAAACTATAACTTGTCTATGGCGGCTAGTTAGGTCATAAGATCAATTATGTATCATTAAGTATATTGCATACGTAGCGGCAATCCTCGTATGGGCTCGTATAAACTTATGGCAAGTAACGAATGTACGGCACACTCTGTGTGCAGATCGTTAATTGAACCAAGTAATGTAAAGCTTTGAACACATTAAATAGTTTGAGTATAACATGCCTATACAAGTATAACATGCCTGTGTAAAATGAGCATAAGACATCTGAGTAATCTGTACCGCCTGAGTATAACGCAATACACAACCTGAGTCAGAAAGCAATATGAGTATAGTAATTTGTGTATATCGTGCACATGATTTAGAAACACGCTCGCACGCTCGTAGCATACATGTGTTCGTTATGCGATATTGGGATTTATATATATATATATATATATTCCTGCCTGGATTAATTTGGTTCGGACAGGGAAGGACAAATGGTAAGTTAGTAAGTATCGTCGTGTTTTCGTATATATATATATATATATATATATATATATATATATATATATATATATATATATTCCTGCTTGGTTTAATTTGGTTTTATACTTGGACAGGGAAGGACAAATGGTAAGTTAGTAAGTATCGCCGTGTTTTCGTATATCGTATGGCACACTGCCACACGAGTTAGGCTTTGTATCTTATGCCATTAAATTGATCCTAAGGCAAGACTAGAAAGATAATAGATCGTGCACAGAACTAATATAACGTGTTATATTTCTCGAGCAGGAGAGAAGCCTCCCCACCAATGCATTCATATACAGAAAACCCACCAGATTACTTGAAGGGTGCGGGAGAACCTCATTCTGTACAAAATGTCTCGTCCGTGCTGAGGCGTAGAGTTCGCTCTGGAGCCTTAGAGTGTTGCATCTGGAGCTGGAGCACATATACAGGACATAATATTGGAACATCACCTATGTATCATCCCAAGTTGTAAGCCGCTTGGCACCCCTTTATTGTTTGAGAGAGAGAGAGAGAGACAGATATTGGGCAACTTGTAATCTTGGCCTAATGCTGCTTGTAACCTTATTCATTATTCAAAAAAGAGCTTGTTTATGTATCATACTTGTGTTAATTCTATGCTTTCACTATATTGACTTGGTGAACAAGTTATCAATGACTGTTTTGATATTTACCTTGTGCGGGGGCAATTGCAGGCTCGTGCGGCATCATGTCCCGATGGAAATGATCATCCTGTGGCAACGGTGACGTGGTAATTCGCGCCTAGCGGGTATGACCGATTCCTGCGGTAGATCAGGGTATGACAGCAACTCCAATATATAGAAACCATAATAAATATTTACGTTGTATTATGAATAAAAATTTATAAGTGGTATATAATGTCACAAGTCACAAGCATTACTAATCTCATTCACAAAACCAGTAGAAATAAAAACCAAATATGGCAATGAACCAAGTTTGAAATAGTCGAGAAGACCAATAGTTGGGTGGAGACAAATCTACTACCAAATTAGAATATAAAAAATATATAATTAAGTACACCATCTAATAATCAGAGAGGCTCAAAGGAAAGTCCTCCTCGAAAGAGAAAGAAGTAGTAAGTCCTAACACGTGCTCTTGCAAATAGTCATGATCGTTACACCTGGAAAGGGACCAGTTCCTCAGAGTGACGTAATAAGATACATATAAACATGTCAAAAGAACAGTAAATAAATATGCAAGAGAGACAAGAAAATAATCACAAGAAATGATAAAACTATGACAATACGATGTCTAAGAGGGTGGTATGCCATGAGAACAACGGTATCAGTCGTGGCTAATCGGGTAATAGGAACCGTAGTCGGGTGAGGTACTAACAGTCATATCACTGGTCTCTATTCGTAGCCCAGCGAGGCACTAACGATCGAGATTTCAAGTGAACAAATCTCTATCACAGTCCAGTGAGGCGCTAACGAGTCAAAATTTGATCAAAATAGCCAACACCTAATAACAGTATACTCGTCTAAGAAACTAAGGAATAAAGTCAAATCGGTCAAGGCAGGGTCATGGACTAATGTCAAGTCAAATTTAATATGGGGCCACAAGATTATGTCAAGTGGTATGCACATGATGGAGCATATATTTAATACGTGACGAGAAAGTAGAGACGAGCATCATATATGGGAGGTAAATAATATAGTTGTACGTAAACCAAGAAAATAAGACTAGAGCAGCATGTGACAAATTAAATATGGCAAAGAGTATCAAGAAACTATATACGACAAAAACAAAACTGGGAAGAAAAACATGCAAAATACTGCACAAAATTTGGTAATGTATCTTGTTTGCTCCGAAAAAAGATGAAGTCGCAACTCAAGACGTCGTCTGATATATCTGTCACATAAATTGAACAACTTAGATCTACAAAACTGGTTGGATAGGTTTTCTAGTCTAATCTATTTTAATTCTGAATAAAATAACCTAAAATATTAATTTAATTTAATTATATTCTAATTTTAAGGCTAATTCTATATTTTAGTTTAAAGAAAATCAATTTTATGAATTTAGGATCCGTGACACGCAAATTGAAGCATTATGTTGACCAAAAAGTCAACCGACACAAATCCAAGATTTGTATTTGAAATTATGTAGATTTTAGTATTCCATAACGTTGGAATAAATGGTTTTACCAAACCTCAAACCAATAAAGAATTATCGTCCATATGGAACACTAATGACAGTTTTTTGTAGTTTTCTAATTACTTCAAATGAATTGTGATTTCTAGTTTGGAATCGCCCAAAATCTCAAAAATACTTAAACGTGTCAGATTTTGGACATTCGGAATCCACGAATTTTTCTAAAATTTAGGTTCAGAATTTATGAAAGTAAATTAGGTGTTCAGAAAATATACCTCGAGATGGTTTCAACGCAAGAAATAGGGACGCATTTGGAGTCCGGAGCTTGGAGATATGGCTACACGAAGTTGGAAGTAACCCTAGATGAAACCTCCTTAAAGTCTCTCTCTCTCTCTCTCCCTCCTCTAATTTCGGCGCAAATAATGAAATTCTACATATACACACATAGCTTACAAGTAGGCCCAGGCGGGTAGTTTAGGGATGACTGTTTGCTGACTAGGTATTTAAATATATTTTAATATCCAAAAAATTATTTATTAATCAGTTTTGACCTAATTAACTCCAAATAAATATGTAAAAATATAAAAAAATTACAAAAAAATTCTAGAAATTGTAAAATACCATTATAGGCCCTAAAAAAATACTTAGGGCCATTTTATGGTCATAAAATTCTGCTGTAAATTCTAAAGTACTAGAAAATTAGTTATTAGCCTATTTTAAAACCAAATATATCCAAAAAATTCCAAAAAAATCCAAATAAATTATAGAAAATATATTTAAGTATTTTAACCCTAAAATAAATGTTTGATAGAAAAATATGCAAGTATGATCTCACAATAAATCATAAAATCTCTAGAAATTTATGTTTTCTAGGTTTTAGTTACCCAAAAATTCAAAAAAATTCAAGAAATTCTAAAATAGCCTAAAAATAATTCTAAATAAGTATTTATATAAGTAATTAAATCAAAAAATTATTTTCTAATTAACCAATAAAATAGCCAAAAGAAATCTAATAATTTAAATAAAATAATAAAATTAAAATTAAAAATTAAAAATTAAAAATTAAAAATTAAAAATTAAAAATTAAAAATTAAAAATTAAAAATTAAAAATTAAAAATTAAAAATTAAAATTAGGGAGTTTACAAGTACAACTTTGTATTGACCCACGTTTTTTGGGCATATCTTTCGGTACGAAAGTGTAGTGGCTCAGCTTGGATATACGGGACATGATGTTTGGAACGGTAAGTATCTTTGTGGGCAAAAGGGAGAGAAAATGTGATGTAAGCTTTCATGACATCTTCATTTGGATCCTTTGAGAGCTTCGTTGCGTATACTCTGATATGATATTATTTGTAATAATACTTGGCTTTTGTTGCAACTTGTTCATTTTGATAACAAGCATGATGTTTGACATTATTATTTTGTGCGAGCACAACTCCAGGTTCGTACGATATCATGCCCCGATGAGAACGATTGTCCAACGGGAGAGTTGGCGTGGTGATCTTACGTCCAGCGGGAACGATCGAACTTACGAAAGATTGGGACATAAAATACCTCGTAGACACCGATGTCCGCTTCGTCAGTGTTGGGATCACATGTCATGCCCTAATTTCGTAGAATCGATAGTCGTCCTCCGGACGTGATGTCGTGCATGCCTAGGTTGCGCAACGCACAAGGCCAATGTATTTTATATAACGAGCACATATTCAGAGTACGCAGATAATTGAACACAATATTAAAACATAAAAAAGTTCTCTTTATTGATAATTAATATCTTTTACAAACTCTTGAACGAGTCAGATGGTTGCCACACGGGCTTACAAAGTGGACACAAAATGAGATGGTCGTCCGGTACATTACATCCTTTTACTAAAATTTTAAAGCTATAGACACCTTTGGGCGAAGCTATTTCTTTTCCACGGAGCTGCATAAGGTATGTGTACGAGCTCCTGGAACTTCAAAACATGCTTCAAGGGCATAAACTAGACATGCCGGTAGGTGGACTAGATTGGAAAGTCGCTATAGCTTCTTGTAGGATTTCCTTGGTGCGGAAAACCTATTGCAACGAGGTTTAGTACATCAAAATGCACTGGTAAAGGTGCGCTAACCCAACTATACCAATCAACATGTTATTTATGTGAAGCATGCAAGTTATTATGTGGTCTTTCTATCATGCCTTAGTTTAATTTTTCAAGCAAGCAAAAGATATAGAAATTCACTAAAATAAATATGTCACCATTCGGTAAATTTTACCAGCTCGTTTGAACCACCTGCACAATACTTACCATAACTTTTTTTGTCACGAAGACATAGTTAGCTTGCACAGTTTAAATATACGAGGAGATCACTGGCATGATGCCATAATGGACGAGTTATAGTCATAGACGAGGATGGTATGCAACGCAAGAAACATAAAGCATTATATGCCATCCCGTCTTGTACATGAGACTTATCGTGAAGTTTCGTCCAGATCGGATCGATGCCAGTGCCCCAGCGAACGTCCGCAGGAACCATAAAACCTTGTGCACAAGTTATTCGTAATCAAGCGTGTCTAATATTAAGTTATCAATTGATGGAGTATAAAGCAATGCAAGCATGAAACAAATAATTTGGCATGATCTATTTTTTATAGTCTCCCTGATCAGTTTTTTATATAGCAATGTGTCTTCTTTACATAGCACAATCATAGAAGAAGTATATATTCTAACTAAAATTGAAACACGATGAAAGAACGTTCTAAGCGAACTAGCATGCAACAAGGTAACCGTTCACAAGTTGATTGACAAGCAAAAGTAATCAAAGTCTATTTTATTTTATCTTGACATTTTTTAGTTATTATGGTATCGTTTGATGGAAACAATAAAGTCGGCAAAATTTTAGATGTGAAGACTTGGAAGAAGGGTCAACTAAATTGAATTATAGCCACTCACAAGTTGGTGGAGAGAGAAAAGAAAAGAGGTACTTCAAGACTCCGTTCGCGAAACAAAAATGAATATGGCGACAGCGACACCTACTTCACGATTACCTGCACTGCCATAAACAGATGATCAATACCTCTTCTCTTCTTTCCAAGCTCGAAACAAAAATGAAGTTCAACGAACGAAAGTAATCAAATCCATCGAAAGCGTTCAAGAAAACACAAATCCGAAAACCAGCTCAAAGCACGAAAGCAAATAGGCGACAGCAAAAAATAGGCAAGAAAACATGCAACGGAGAGGTCCCTCTTGACTCTGCCGCTAAGTCTATCCTTGGGGCACAGTCCATTGAATATGGAAATTGATTCCAAAAAAGCAAATCCATAATGAGAAAAATATCTTGATTCAATCTATCCCGATCGAACGATACCAAAAGTATTTCTTAGTCGTGATCCCCGAAAAGGAAGAACGGGGCAATACATCCTAACCAACTAATAGGAAGTTTCATCCTCGAAACATAGGAATATAACCTACCACTATGAAACAATGAAGGAAACTTTTCGTTCATCTCAGATTCAAGTACCCACGTCGACTCTTCGATCGACTAATTTCTCCAAAGCACACGCACAAGAGAAACCAAACGACTTCGAAGCAGCTTCTTCTTTCGATCCAGGATCCATACAGGGTGTTAAACATACGTCAAGTCCACCTTCAAGTCCAGTTGATCAAGATTCACTACATGACTCGGATCATACACGTACTTCCTAAGCTATGAAATGTGGAAGATATCGTGCACTTCAGATAATGACGGTGGCAGGGCAATCTGATATGCGACTGGGACGACTCACTTAAGTATTTTGAACGGGACGACAAATCATGGGCTTAGCTTCTCTTTTGATCTAAATCTGGTAACTTCTCGCATGGATGAGACTTTAAAAAATACATGATCTCCTTTTAAGAACTCAAGAGGTCGATGGTTCGCATCTGAGTAACTCTTCTGATGGCTTTGTGCTACCTTAAGTCGTTCGCGGATCAAACGGATCTTTTGGATGATTTATTCTACGAGCTCTGGGCCAAAAATTTATTGTTCACCAACTTTATCCCAACAGATAGGAGATCTACACTTCCACCCATATAACATCTCATACGACCCCATTTGTATGCTGGATTAATAGCTATATTATTTGCAAATTTGGCTAACGGTAGATGTATGTCCCAAATTTACTTCAAGTTCAAGGACCAGAACAATAGCATGTCTTCGAGGACTTGGTTTACCCTCTCTGTTTGGTCGTCTGTCTGAGGATGGTAGGTGAAGCTGAACTTCAACTTTGTCCCCATTGCTAACTGAAGACTCTTCCAGAAGTGTGATAAGAATCATCCATCTATATCAGAGAATAGATACGGGCACACCGTGGAGTCGAACGATCTCATTGAGGTAGATCTATGCCAGACGGTCGACACTGCAAATAACTTTGATAGGCAAAAAGTGAGCTGACTTGGTGAGTCGATCGACGATGACCCAGACGGTATCATTTTCCCGTTACATCTTTGGCAAACTAATAATAAAATCTATGGTGGTGTGTTCCTATTTCTATCCCGGTATAGCAAGGTTCTGCATCTCTCCGCCTGACTTCTGGTGCTCGGCCTTTAATCGTTGACAAGCAATGCATTATGAAACAAACAACACCACATCCCTCTTCATGTCGTGCCACCAAAATATCTTGTGGAGGTCTCGATACATCTTCGTGCTTCCTAGATTTGAAGTATAATTCGTATAGTGGGCTTCAGTGAGTATATTTTTCTGAGGTTTGCATCGTTAGGAAAACATAATCTTTCTTTCACCCGTATTATTCCATCTGTGCCTATCACAAAGTCGGTCGTCTTTTCTGCTGAGATAAGATTACGCATCTTTTCTAGGAACATGTCGTCCTTGTGAGCGGACTTAACTTTCTCCAATAGGTCTGGTTCAAGGGGCAACTAAGGCACCTGCATCCCCTTTTTGTATCTGATTCGGAGTACAATGCCCAAACTTTCAAGATCTTTTTGCAGCCTGTCATCGATAGCTAAGCTCCCAATAAATACTCGGCTCAGTGCATCAGCTATAATATTTCCCTTCCCCGATATATATCTGATCATAAAGTCAAAGTCGCTAAGGAGTTCAAGCCAACATTGTTGCCGTAAATTCAGATCCTTTTGAGTATAGATGTACTTGAGGCTTTTATGATCCGTGAAAATTTTATACGGTACGCCATAGAGGTAATGCTGACATAACTTCAACGCAAACACTACCGCTTCCAGTTACAGATCATACGTTGTATAGTTCCTTTCAAGAGGCTTTAACTGCCTCGACGAGACGCTATCATCTTGTCCCTCTGCATAATGACACATCCCAAACCCTTTCCTGAAGCGTCGTTATAAATCTTAAATTCATCGGACCGGTCTGGAAGAGTAAGAATCGGTGCTGAGACTAGTCGAGGCTTTAATTCTATAAATGAAGCTTCACAGTCGTCCGACCACGTGAACATTACTCCTTTTCGAGTGAGATAAGTCAAAGGTGAAGCGATCCTTGAAATTTTTTTATGAATCTCCTGTAATAGCGTGCTAGACCAAGGAAGCTCCGAATGTTGCTGGCCGACTTAGGTCTTTTTCACTCCACGATGGTTTCAACTTTCCTTGGGTCGACTGAGATGCACTCCGCAAAAATGATATGCCCGAGGAAAGATATGTTATCCAAGCAGAACTCATACTTACTTAGCTTCATGAACAACTTATTGTCTCGATGGGTTTGAAGTACCATCCGCAGGTGTCCTGCGTATTTATCCTTATTCTTTGAGTACACTAAGATGTCATCTATGAATACCACCACAAACTTATCAAGGAATGGACATAACACACGGTTCATCAAATTCATGAATATGACAGGAGCATACATCAAATCAAACGGCATGACAGAAAACTCATAGTGGCCATAGCGGGTGCTAAATGCTGACTTTGGCATATCATCTGGCTTGATATTTAATTGGTAGTAGCCAGGGCGAAGGTCTATCTTCAAAAATACTGAAGCCCCTTGCATCTGATCAAAGAGATCGTCGATCCTGAGCAGGGGATACTTGTTTCGGATAGTGACCTTATTTAGCTCCCGATAGTCTATGTAGAGTCACAACTTCCAATATTTCTTCTTCACAAAAAGTACAGGCACTCCCCAAGAAGATACGCTCGGACGAATATACCCACGTTCAAGTAGTTCTTGTAGTTGGCAATTTAACCCCATTAGCTCAGCAGGTGCCATTCGGTTAGGATCCTTGGAAATCGGTTGGATATTTGGGAAGGTATCGATGGTGAACTTAATTTTTCGGTTCGGTGGCATACCAGGTAGTTCGTTTGGAAACACATCAGAAAATTCTACCACAACGGAAGAAGACTCAACGTTTGCACAATCCTTCTACGTGTCCCAAACCGACGCTAAATATCCCTCGCATCCAGAGTGTAGCATCCGTCGAGCTAACACGCATAAATCATCATGCATGTCTTCGATGCTTCAGCTGCCGAACCACTCAAGTAGGAGAATTTGGCCTCTCCAGGTGTATAAGCATAAAATACGTTGGGAATTGTCCGCGTATTTTACAGTCAACATACATGAAGTTTCTTTCTGCGTAAAACAGAGCTTCAAGGTTGTTTGGCATAAAATAGGGCCTCAGACCTCCCCGTGTAAAACAGAAGCTTCAAGGTTATTTGGCGTAAAATAGGGCCTCAGACCTCCTCACGTAAAACAGAAGCTTCAAGGTTGTTTGGCTTAAAATAGGGTCTCAGACCTCCCTGCGTAAAACAGAAGCTTCAAGGTTATTTGGCATAAAATAGGGCCTCAGACCTTTCTGCGTAAAACAGAGCTTCAAGGCTGTTTGGCATAAAATATGGCTTCAGAGCTGTCCGTGTAAAGCAGAGTTTTAAGACTGTTCTGCATAAAATATTGCTATACCTTCCTGCGTAAAGTTTAAAATAGGTTGTTTTTAATGCAACGTAAAGTTGTACGAGGAACTCTTTGTATTCCTCGGATGAATTTGTCAGTCAAATCAGTGAACCTAACATTTAACAAAAGTATTGCACGATGATCAAAGAGAACAGCTGTGATGATGATTTTGGCACAGAGACCCAGGTTGTCGTTTTGTGACATATTTCTTGATACAAGTCATTTTTACGCATTTAAAGGAAGAGAAATAGAGTATTCAGAATATGCTGCCTATTCTACATTGATAGAAATAAGTTTTTACGCTCAAGATAAGACAAAATCAGACACCACATCAAAAGTTATTTCTTGTACAGAGCTCGAAGCATATCTCTGCATTTAATACAAGATATTGAGGCATATCTCTGCATTTAATGCACAAGATTTTGTTCTATGTTCAAAATTTGTCATGAATGGGAAAGCTAAGACTGAGACTAATACGCTTACATCACCATCCTTGCATTTTACGCCAACCAGGCTATTTTCAACTATAGGAGTACACCGTATGCTATCTCCTCGAAATACGCCAACTCGGCTATATTTGCAAAGGTACGTTGATAAGGCTATTTATCATCAAGCTTTACGCAAGGAGAAGTTACCTATGTAGCTTGCATGCCATAATCTTCGAGAAGCAGTTATATGCGTTAACTTATAAAGGGATACGTGTCATACGCAGATTCAGAGGATCATTTAAATATGGGTAGCAGTTATTATAACCGCAGCGTAACGGAGGCAATCTTCTTCACAGTTTGGCTTTTTACGCCAACGAGACAGTTATTTGGCTTTTACGCCAACCAAGCAGTTACCTACGTGGCTTGTATGCCATGATCTTCGAGAAGCAGTTATACGCGTTACCTTATAATGGGATACGTATCATATGCAGATTCAGAAGATTATTTGAACGTGGGTAGTAGTTATTATAACCGCAGCGTAAAGGAGGCAATCTTCTTCACAGTTTGGCCTTTTAAGCCAACGAGACAGTTATTTAGCTTTTACGCCAACCAGGCAGTTATGGGATTGATCTCTATAAATAGAGACTCCTAGTTGGACCAAACACACACAAGAAGACACAACACACAAGCACAGGTAGAGAGACAGACAGAGACCAAGGAGACAAAGGTGTTTTGGCTGACAACTTTGGCAACATGAATTCGACCCTACTTGCAACTTTCCTTTGACTGGCTTTTGCCTTCAGTTCAGAGAAAGTTTGAAGCTACTTCTACAGTACTTCTTCATCATCGTGTAGTCCACAGAATAAAGTGATCGACTGCAGATCAGACTTCCATAGCAATACTCCCCAGAATTATTTTTTATTGTACTTAATATCCTCGTATAGGATTAATTGTACTTTTCTCTTTTCTCGTTTGTAAACAAAGGTTTCGTACAAACCTCCTTTTTTATCTTCCAAACAAGATGGCAACTCTGCTGGAGACAATATTCTCCTCTGATAAGGAAGCAATTGCTCAACACGATGCTGTATCTATCGGATCGACGAAAAAGACTTTGGTCGTCCAGTTCGATAAATTTGCCTATAAAGATATTCTTCATGCTGGGGTAGTTCTCATTCCACCTCTGTCCATAACAACAGGAAGCTGCGTAAAGTATGGATGCCCAAGACGTCCTCTACCCTTCCTGCAAGCTCTCATGCACTGATCAACAAAGTTGTGACAAAACAGCCAACACGCCCTGTGCATAAAACTTTGTCTCCCGTTTGTGATGTGGGTAGACAAGACTTCTGGCAATGCCTTAGTGCTAATCTAGAAGTTTCAAATATGCCCTGCTCTTAAAACTTTATCTCCCGTCTGTGACGTGGTAGACAAGACTTCTGGCAATGCCTCAGTGCCAATCCAGAAGTCTCAAACATGCCCTGCGCGTAAAACTTTGTCTCCCGTCTGTCACGTGGTAGACAAAACTTCTGGCAATGCCATAGTGCCAGTCCAGAAGTCTCAAACACGCCATGCGCGTAAACTTTCATCTCCCGTCTGTGATGTGGTAGGCAAAATTTCTGACAATGCCTCAGTGCTAATACGAAAATTTCAAACACGTCCCGCGCGTAAAATTACATCTTCCATCTATGATGAGGCAGATGTACCTTTTAAACACATCAAAGAAAAATAAGTGAAGAATCCTTCAACCTCTAGGCTTTTACGCCCACAAGAGAAGAAAATTTCCACTTTATAGATTACACGTAATGCTGAAAGTCGTTTGAGGACTCTCCCTGTTTTACGCGAACCTATGCTACATCAGGATAGGTCGGTCCGCGTAAAGAAGACTTATTTCACGGAAAGATACGCTCCTCAGACAGATGATGGATCATATGCTACTCATATGGGTGAACTATTGTATTCCTATAGCAGAGAAAGGGTTATGGTTCCTAATCTACACATCCCTACTGATGTAAAAAGGCAGAATAAGCCTTCTTCTTCTTCTAATGTTGTCCCTGATTTACGTGATTTCTTGATCCAAAAACGCAAAGACAGGGGATCTCCTAATATGTCTATTACACCACCTAGAGAACATTATTGTAATAGTCATAAGGTTGTAATTAACTCTTGCTGTTCTAAAGCAAAACGGTTAGTGTTCGACCGATTGAACTATTCTGTGTCATTACAGGAAGAAGAACCAATATTTGCTTCAGTAAACATGGCTTCGCATATTCCTAGAGGAAGGTCGAGTTTAAGACGTCATCCATCCAGAACTCCAAGCCAAAGGAGATTTGATAGACTCATCGAGACTTTTGAAGAAGGTGTTTTTTGAAACACTCGCTCGAGGTCACAACAATCAGCTTCATATTCTTCAGATTCTGAAACTGGGAATTACCAGTTTTCTGAAATAGATGCTGAAAGTATAGATTCAATCTCTACAGAGATCTATACTAATCCCTCAGTGTCATCTAAAGAAATGGGAGTTTATACTGTTGGAGACGAACATGAAGAAGCTTCCCCGTCAGGAAGTACTGAACAATGCATCACTGCATTGGAAACATCACTTAAAGAAATGCATACCATGATGGAGAGTATGCACCAAATGATGGTGAGTCAACATGCAACTTCAATAGCTCAAACACTTGTTCCTCTGACTCAACTACGTGTGGGGGTAGACATACCACTAGCCAATGCAAGCCATGAGCCTGTTCAAAATCAAAAATTAGCTGCTCCTCAACCTCTTAACCCAGAGAATATATTACCTCATGTTGGAGTTACAATACATCCAATCTCTCACCTTTCTGCTGTCCCTCTCCCATCTGAAGATCCCATACAAGCAGTTCGGGAATTGAAAGCCCAATTTGATGCTTTAAAACATAAAGATCAGCTCAAGAAGTTGGGAATTAACTAGCCATATCCAGCTGTCTGGGATGAGATCCCTTTTCTACCAAAATATAAACCACAGGCTATGGTTTTGTTTGAGGGAAAGACGTCGCCAAGCCAGTATATGAACTACTTCAGCATGATGACGGTATTGTTGCAAGGAAATGATGCCCTTCTCACTCGAGTGTTTAAAGGCTGTCTGTCTGGAGTAGCTTACCAATGGTATCGTAGTCTACTTGACAACTGGATTACTTCTTTTGATGATTTCAAAACTCTATTCTTTGCTCGATTCTACGAAGGAGGAATGGACATGTCTATGTCGTCACTCATTGAAGTAAAGCAGAAGGAAAAAGAAAACGTTCGTACTTTTATCGAACGCTTTCGTCAGGTTACTTTACAGATGCCTCCTGGAGTTCCAGATTCAGCCTTGGTAGACATTTCCAGGAAGAACCTACTCCCAATGATCTCAGTATTCATGGGACCATATCAGTTCCATGATTGGCCCTTATTTATCATATCGGTAGTAGCCACTGAAGACAATAGTCGGAAGGCTCGTGACAACGGAATCATGATCTCTACCTCTGATAGAGGGAAGCGTTCATCCTCCAATAGTGAAAATACTCATAGTTCGAAAGGAAAGGAAGCCCTAGCAATCAATACATCCAGACAAAATACTCCGATAACTACGCAAATGAATTCTAGAATTTTCAGACCTAAGGAGGAATATTCTTTTGACGACAATGATATTCCAAGCATATTTGATTGTCTAGTCAAAATTGGCAAGCTTACTCTACCAGAGATAAAGCGTCCAAATGAAGTTGGCAGTACAGATAATCCTAAGTACTGTATTTTTCACCGATACATACATCACCCCACAAAGGTATGCTATGTACTGAAAAGGAAAATCCAGGAGCTGATCGATGCCAAAGTTATCACTTTGCGTAATAACGAGAAGACGGTCACTGCAAATATGCTCTCACTCCAATTTGGCAATTTTCTCCCTCAAGAAGTACCGGATGGTGTGGTACCTATTCCACGGGTAATGATGGATATTGTTAATCTCCCTCCTACCAGGCATCAAAATCAAGATTTAGTGCCCCTAACTACCAAGCGTGGAGAGATCATGTGGGTTCACCCTGATCTAGTATCAGAAATTGAGGAAGGGACTAAAGTTGTAAAGCCAAGTCTAAGAAGAATTCAAGATGTAAACCATATCATATGGTTGAAACATCCCCGGCATCGAAAAAGAGGCTTTAGTAACTAGAACACGGTCAGGAAGAGCCTACCTCAAAGAATATGAAGGGAACCAGGAAGAAGCAAGGCAAACACTTTAGCCACCAAACCTCCAGAGTCTGAACCTGTAATACCAGAGGCAGGTCCTTCTAAATCTACTTCTGTGGACAAAGGTAAACAGAAATAAGTTTGTTTCGATAAACCTCTGAAAAACACTCAAAACAAAGGTTTAAAGAAACCGTATAACTTTGACATCTTTGCTCAGTTGGCTAATACTCCAGCCAGATTGTCCATTTTTGAGCTACTTCGCTTATCCAAAGATACTCGTCAAGCCTTGAGTGAAGCATTAATGCAAGCAGATCTATGCTTGACTCAGCTCAAGTCTCCTGATAAAGAGCCTGTGGCATGTCCTCAATGCCATAGTGTGATGGAAGCAATCCCTAACATCACTTTTACTCAAGAGGATATGTTATTAAAATATAGCAAATATGACAGGCCTCTTTATTATACAGGATACGTCGGCTCCATTGAGGTAGACAGGATTCACATAGATCCGGGATCGTCAATCAGTATTATCCCTCATAGTCTGCTCAGAACATTGAGAATTCCTACCAGTGAATTGGCTTACACTACCACTACAATTGTGGGCTTCAAAGCCAGGAAAAGCAGACCATTGGAAAAGATTCGTCTGAGAATCCAGATTGGTGATCTATGATCATTGGCTACATGCTATGTCATTGATTCGGAGGTGTCTTACAATATTCTGTTGGATAGACCATGGATCCATGATCACAATATTGTTCCTTCAACTCTATATCAATGTTTAAAATATATAGATGCTCAAGGAACAGTGAAAACAGAAGTTGCTTATCTCAATCCGTTCAAAGGAGTTGAATCCTACTATTCTGATGTCCTTTTGTACACTCAAGACTATATGAAAGAGGTGTCAGGCAAAATAGAGGAAGAAGTCCACCATGAGCCGGGAGAACCATCTGCTGAGCAACCTTTGTCGATCCAAGTGAAAGGGCGGGTTACCCATCCAAAAGTCTCGGAACCTATGACTATTCACATGGGCAAAACAAAGTCGGAAGAAGGAAATGATCCTCTAGTGATCAATCTGAACAAGAAACCTCCACCTTTGGTCATTGACCTTAGGCGCAACAAGCAGCTATCTAATGTAAATAGCGATGTGTTTGCTAATGATAATAAAGATTCTCTTTTCCAGTATACTGACGGCCAATTTCCTAATCAGAAATCTTCTATATCGATATCGTCGAAAAATGATCAGGAGAAAATATGGTATAATAAAATTAACGAATTTTTTCCTCATAAAGATATAGAATCCATAGTACAAAAATTCTTGGAAGCTATGTACTTCTATCATCCATATGCGTAGGAAGTAGCTTCAACATCTAATATCGTCATGGCATATGGGCCACATGAAGATTCTGTCTTTATTGTTCTACCTACTCGCAATGATCAACATCAAATAGTCTTCGGTCGAATACGGAATAGACCGATTTTACAAGAAGAATCTCACGAGTTGATGATGAGAAAATGTAAATCCATAGATATAGCTTACAGGCTTTAAAGATTATGCAAAATATGGGTTATGATTTGAAGTTGAAGCAAGGCCTCAATTATGGAAAAGGCAGACGAATACCATTGCATGGTGATCCTTATTGTCAGTGAACTCATTTCGGGTTAGGGTATACCACATCTCTTGCAACTCCAAGCAGCTCTGAGTCAAGTGATGAGACCATTTCCTCTTCTCAAAATGATTTATCATCCTCCAATTCAGATGATGAATTTGAACTAGGATTATTAGTAAATATGGTGTTGACAGATTCCCTGGAAACAGAGGAACAAGAATCTGAACTATTTAAAAATGAATCTTAGGCACAGCAAATGGATACACAATGGGAACTATCGTTCGAACAAAAAGAACCACCCACTGAAGATAAGGTTATCCAAGTTAATGTTAGGGATGAATTTTCACCAAAGCCAATATTTATTAGTAATAATCTTTCTGAAGAAGAAAGAGAAGAAATGATCCAGCTGATAAAAGAATAATTCGATGTCTTTGCTTGGAATTATGAAGATATGCCAGGTCTTGATCTAAAAGTGGCTACACATAAACTCAATATATTGTCTAATTCAAAGCCCATGAAGCAACAGCAACGCCGGTTCCGCCCAGATATGATGGATGCCATTGAAGCTGAAGTTAAGAAATTAATAGCCTGTGGGTTCATCTGGGAAGAAAAACATCCAGATTGGGTCGCTAATGTTGTCCTAGTTATGAAGAAAAATGGAAAAGTGCGTGTTTGTATCGACTTCCGAGATCTAAATACGGCCTGCCCTAAAGATGAATTTCCTCTTCCCATTACAGACGTCATGATCGATAATACGTGTGGTTTTGAGCGCATGACTTTCATGGACGGATTTTCCGGATATAATCAAATTAAAATGAATCTTGAAGATGAGAAGCATACTGCTTTTCGTACTCTGTTAGGAGTATATTGTTATACAGTCATGCCTTTTGGATTAAAGAATGTCGGGGCCACATATCAACGAGCTATAAGTAACATATTCCATGAGCATTTATGCAAAACGGGGAATATTACGTAGATGATATTGCTGTCAAAAGCTGCCTCAAGGATAATCACATTAAAGACTTGAAGACAGAATTTGATTTGATGCGCCAACATCTACTCAAAATAAACCCTACAAAGTCCTTTCTTGGTGTATCCAGTGGCAAATTTCTGGGATTTGTCATTACTGCTAAAGGCATTCAAGTTGACCCTGATAAAGTAAAAGCTATCCTAGAAATGCTACCGCCCCGTACTCTCAGAGAACTTAGGGGATTTTAAGGTCCTCTAGCTTATATCAGGAGATTCATATCCAACCTCTCTGGAAGATGTCAACCTTTTTCTCGTCTAATGAGGAAAGGTGTGTCATTTGTATGGGACGAAGCCTGTCAACAAGCGTTTAATGACATCAAACGCTATCTTACTAATCCTCCAATTCTGGTGCCTCCTGTCATAGGAAGACCATTTTTGCTGTATGTTCGAGCAATGGATCATTCTTTAGGGGCTCTCCTCACACAGAAGAACAATGAGGGTCATGAACAAGCTATATATTATCTAAGCAGGATGATGGTCGGAGCAGAACACAGGTATAACCCCGTGGAAAAAGAATGCTTAGCCCTAATATTTGCCATTCAGAAGACACGACATTACGTGATAGGCCAAACTATTCATATCATATACAGAGTCAACTCACTTTGGGTTTTGATGAATAAGCCAAGTATTCTTAATTTTCGACTCGCGACTTGGGCAATGCTATTGACACCATATGATATGGTATACGTCCCTCAGAAATCTGTGAAAGGTCAAGCCTTGGCTAATTTCTTAGCGGCCCATCCAATTCCAGAAACCTACAAATTATATGATGACATTCCCGACGAAGTTACAGAATATAATTCTGCAATGGAAGGTGATACATGGCAGCTATTCTTTGATGGTGCTTCCTGAACTGGTCCCAAGGAAAACGTGGTTTCAGGAGTAGGGATTCTTCTGATGACTCCTTATAAACTCGTCATTTATCGAGCATATTCTCTTAGTGAACCATGCTCTAATAATGTGGCAGAGTATAATGATCTATTAATTGGGCTTCAAGTTGCTAAAGAGTTGGATGTTGAATACTTGGAAGCTTTCGGTGTTTCTCAGTTGATCATCAACCAGGTCAGAGGAATATATGAAGTCCGTAATCCAGATCTCATTCCTTATCACCGAACAACAATCGAGATAGCAATATCTTTTAAAAGATTCTTCTTAGAACATGTTCCTCGATCTCAAAATTTAGAAGCTGATGCTCTGGCCAGTCTAGCTGCAGATCTAGATATTCCTATAAGAAGGCAGAATTTGGTGTTCCTTCTTAACAGAGATTTGTTTTGTGTAAAAAATAATTTTTACATAGAACGCAACTATGTTACAAACATGGTTTCTCCTAAGAGAGATTGGAGAAGTCCGTTTATAGACTTTGTATCATATGGAATCTTACCAGAGGATCCTAAAGAAGCACCATCTATCAAAAGATGATCGCTATATTTCTATTTTGATGCTTCTTCATAAAGTTTGTATCGTCGAATATATGATGGACTATTGTTACGATGTCTCTCCGGTGATGATGCAAGGCAGGTTATCCGAGAAGCTCACAATGGAGTATGTGGAGCACATCAACTAGGCCCTAAGTTACAGGATCGTATCAGGAGGATGGGCTACTACTGGCCTACTATGATTGCAGATGCGGTAGAATATGCAAGAAAATGCAAAGCCTGTCAGGTTCATGCAGATTTCATACATCAATCTTCTGAATATTTGCATCCTACTATTTCATCATGGCCCTTTGAAGCATGGGACATGGATATCATTAGTCCTATTCATCCTTCATCTTCTAGAGGACATCGATTTATATTAGCCATCACATATTATTTCTCCAAATGGGCGGAAGCCATTCCTCTTGCTGAGGTAAAGACATCCAATGTGATCAGCTTTATCAAGCATCATGCAATTTATCGCTTCGGGATACCCCGAAGGATAATTCATGACAATGGGCCTCAATTTATCAGTCAAGCGTTTCATCAATTTTGCGATAAAAATCAGATACAAAATATGGCCTCAACGGCATATAATTCGGCTGCAAATGGTTTGGCAGAAGCCTTCAACAAAACCATTATCAAACTCTTGAAGAAATTTGTCTCTTCGAATAAAAAAGATTGGAACGAGTAATTGGGGGAATGTCTGTGGGCATACCGCACAACGGTACGAACACCAACGGGTTGTACTCTATTTTTATTAGTTTACGGGTGTGAAGCAGTTCTCCCTATTGAAATTCAAATTCCATCACTCAGAATAGTAGTAGCTAATGAGCTGACTAAGGAAAATAATGATCGTTTAAGACTTCAAGAGCTAGAAGGGTTAGACGAAAGACGCCTTCAAGCTCAACAGCACATTGAGTTCTACCAAGCACGCATCTCCAGAGATTTTAATCAAAAAGTGAAGGAAAGAGTGTTCAAAGTTGGTGAGCTAGTTTTAGCTGTCAAGAGGCCAATGATCATTACACATAAAAGTAAGAGGAAATTCCAGCCCAAATGGGAGGGCCCTTATGTGATTGAAATAATATTTTCAAATGGCGCTCACAGATTAGCCAAGCCTAATAGAGATTTGATAATGGCTCCTATCAATGGCAAATTCCTGAAGAAGTATTATGCTTGAGCTCCCTTGCTTATTGGAGTATGATAAAGATTTCATTCTGATGATACTATCTACAAAAATTTAGTTGGATCATATTCTATCATGTTCATATTACCTCTGAATAGATATGTTTAACTAATTTGAAACTTTAAAACCTATCACGTCCATATTACCTGTGATAGTGTTTTGTATACAAATTTAGTTGGATCATATTCTATCATGATCATATGACCTCTGAATAGATATATTCAGCAAAACCAGTTACCGAAAGTATATCATATCCATATTACCTCTGATATCACTTTCATCTTAGATTATCATTTATATTCTAAGTGATAGGTCCACAGAATTAGAAAATGTATCTTCATTATCTCTGAGAATTACAAATTACATGGTAAAGAAGGAGCAAAAAAGTACATAATCCATCATTGTGGAGGAGTAGTTAAATAGCGGATTTGTTGCGCTAAAGCAACCATCCTTTCATTCCTGGAGTTTAAAACTTTGGTGCGAGCCAGTCCCAGTCTTTTTTCGTCATTACTCAAGAGAGATAGTTCAGACAGAGAATCAACAAAACTTGCGTGGATGACACCCACATGTGTCAATTTCTATTAAGCCGTATTCACTTGGCCCTCCAATACATCACGAACTAGTGATGCTTTGAGAAGCCTCTCCTTTGTTTGAGCAAGTTCAACTTCCAGTTCTTGAATCCTCACTTCATATCCCTCACATTCGGCATGACATTGAGCTAGCTGAGGAATACTCTCCACCAATACTGCTTGCTCTTTCTCCATCTCTTGTTGCTGTTCCTGAATAGAGTTATTTAAGATTTCTGCCTTTCGAGCAAATTCCGAAGTTAGCAAGTCATACTCAGCCTGAACTAAGTCATCAAAATTGCCTCTGGATAATTGCAAATATTTTTTAATGGATTTTTCTAACCATTAACGACTTGCTCTAGCGCATTAGCTCTGTCAGCGTCATTAAAATTTCTAATTTGCGCTATAGTGAGCATGGAAGACGTCTTCAAAGCATCAAAGCCTAGATTCTTCTCTAGCACCATGGAGATTAATTCTTTTAAAGTGAGGTAGAATATGCTAGTGTATTGTTCAACTAGCATAGCAAGGCTCGAATAGAAGCTGGGAGTGGCCGCAACATCAGTAAATCTCCTTCCTGGAATGACTGCAGAAGATGTTGCCATAGTAGTTGCTTTAACACATGGTGCAAAAAAAGAAGAGACACCAACAACAGTTAAAGTTGTTGGCATGCTCGACGAAGGTGTGATTGTCTCTGAGAATATCGCGGTTTCAAGGCACACTTCTTCGACAGTGGTCACAGCCGTTTCAGTAGCTGAATCCGCAACAAAAGCAGAGGTTATTTCAGCCCCGCCTTCCCCAGAAATGTCTTCGCCTGAAAATAAGATAAAAGAAAGTTAATATCAATTTGATGTTAAATTTTCTCGAAAAAAGCGTAAAGGCAATAATTACCCATGGCCGATGGTATGTATATTGCGTCTGTAGCCTGTATAGCTAAATTATTTCTTAATGATGCTAAACAAGCTATCATACCTGGAGAGAAAGGTACACCAACTGACGCTTGAGAGTCTTCATCCCAGTCATCACCCAAATCCACTCGAGGTTCATCAGGTGGAATCTTACTTGAAATATTTACAGATGAAGGAGGGGCTAGTCCCATTATTTGTCTTATAAACGATGAAAAAGGTATAGTAATTATTAGAGAACTCAGCCTCGAAGGCGATAGAGAAGCATCACTAGTAACGATGGTAGATGTAATGGCGACAACAGTCATTGGCAAAGAATCTCCAGCACTTTCGGCTAGGACTGTGGACGCTCCTTCTTTAAAAGGCAAAGGGCGATGAGGGGATATAGAATCCCTAATCACAGGTTCATCCCTAAAAGGGAAAATAATAGGTTCACTCCTGGAAGAGGCCCCTTGGTGGAAGTCCTTTTAGGACCTTTAGTAGTCTGCTTCTTCTTACGAGGGCAAGGCTCTTTCTGAGTAGAAGCCTTTCTTTTATTAGAAATTATGAGAGGCTCTGCTGGTGGAGCTGTTATGCCTCTCGGTAATATCAATAAATAATCATCTGCCCCAGTAGTCTCATCACCTTCATAAGAGGAGACAGATGGTATCTTCTCTCTTCCAGTGGATTTATGGGAGCGCATTCTGAAACTTTCATATACATCAAAATCACGATGGAAGGTATTAATGGACGCATAAAATTGTGGGTATGAATGAAGAATACGCAATTCCATGGAGAGAGAAGTCGTGGGTACAACAAAGGTTGCTTCAGTACAACCCATGATGAAATAGCGCCATCCCCTAGCTCCATTAATAAGCCCACCTTTGAATTTAAAGCTGGTGATGGAATTTCCTACGTGTAAATGATTATATCCAAATTACCTGGCAAAACGGCTAGGCAGATTAGGTTCCAGGTAGCAGTGGTCCTCACTTCTATACAATAGGTGTGAAGGTCTAATGCAGACCAACCAATAAAATACTTCAGGAGAAAGAATGGACTTCCCCTGACCTATATCATGAAGTTTAGCCCCCTGCTGATTAATATGTACGGGGGGAACTATACAGAAAAATTTCCAACTATAGGCAAAATTCAGTGCTAGTCGACAATCTATGACGGTAGTCACATTCCAAGAAGAATTCTTGTAATTCAACAGGAAATTATTGCCTGAACCACTGGCGGATCCGGGAGACATCACTCTGGTGTTGTGAAGGATTAACCATCTCATCAGATATAAGAATGGTAATTCCACTCTAGGATATCCTTCGCGCTGACTGGTATTGGCCAGCAGTCCATCAGTAATAGCCCTCAGGCCAGCTTGTATCCTGCATTCCATGGCAGGGAGTAGACCCAATCTGGCTCCAAATACCAAGCGCACTGCAGGCCAAAGGGTGTTGCGATGAATACGATCTGCAGACGCAATACCAGGCACCACCCATCGGCGTAGCCAAATAGAAAGAAAGCCAGCCAGTTGAGCTTCTTTTGACAGAGGCTTTCGGCAATGCCTCATATAACTGTAGGCTTTAGTCCCTGTAGGATAACTCTCTATATCTTCATTGGGAACACAATCTGGATCTTCTGCATCTTCAATAAGATCATCGATTGTGTTGGCATCAAGAATACTTAGAGGGTTCAAAGGTTTGTCTTTGCCTTCTACAACCTTGTCCAGCTTGGCATTTCTATCCTGATGGAAGAAAAGATAAGATACCCACTTGTTAATATGAGCCAAATCAGAAGGCTCTCTGTAAAAAGTGGTGCATGCAAGATAGTGGCTCATCAGTTCTTGGTATACAGCCACTGCCCAAGGGTTGGCATCCTTCAACTCTCTATTAGTGGGAACATATTCTTCATAAGGAGTGTCTCCCATTGGCAGTTTTGAGATATCTGCCATCTCATGAAGTGATAGGCCCAACTCACCTATTGGAGTGGCGAAAGTCCCAGTAAGCGAGTAATATTGCTCTATCAAAGGTAAGAATAAATTTGTGTTGATGGGAAGTCCAACACTAGTAGCACTGACAACATCAAATAAATTGATACTTTCTAGCACCACTAGAAAGTGCTTCAGGGCCCATGCAGTTAATTTGGCCCATCGAATATTGTGGGGGTTAAGCCATCCACTAGTGCGAGGGTTAACTTTGGGATATACTCCTCCCTGCCCCATGAAGTCATTGCAGAAAGTGGCTATTTGAAATGGCTGAATCAAAGAAGAGTCTTCACTCGGGACGCTGCCTGGTAGTAAACCTCTGAAGGGCACAATAGGACCTGAGGGACTACTTACGAAGGATCCTCGGTCTGATCTTTTCTTATAGAAGATCTTCTCTGGCTGGCCATGAAGATCAGGAGTCAGAGTCCATGCCATCCTTCTGGGATGTGTGGCATAGAAGAATGCAGAGATGGGGTAGTCTCTGAACATCTTTGACAGATACATAACAGTGCCCTCAACAGAAAATATCCAGTCTTCCTTCTTGGGCTTTGTTTGGGATTGCTTATCAATAGCATCTCCAAATAAGAAAGTTGGTTTCTTATACTCGGTTTCATCTATGTATGTCAAGGGTTCCCCGCTGATCATAGTTAGCAACATTCTTTCTCTTTGGGCCAAGATCAGAATTCCCCTTTCTTCAGGATACTCGTTTCTAGAGATGGGGAAAGTTACATGGGACAAGTCCTCCAAATAGTTAGAATTTAACATTCCAGCAGTAGAACCCATTACTTCAGCCAGAAGGGGGATCTGTAGGTCCACTGCAAAAAAGTAAGAGAATAAGTCAATTTTACGCTGGAACTTACTTTCAGTGCATAAAATGCAAGGTGAGTAAAAATCTTGGTATACGCCAAATTTGACAGTCTGAGTTTTTAAGCCAGATTGCAAAATATGGAGTTTTACGCTGACACATTAAAATATGGGCATAATCTTATAGTATACGCCAAATTTAATAGTCTGAGATTTTACGCCAGATTGCAAAATATGGAGTTTTACGCTGACACATTAAAATATGGGCGTAATCTTGCAATATACGCCAAATTTAACAGTCTGAGTTTTTACGCCAGATTGTAAAAGATGGAGTTTTACGCTGACACATTAAAATATGGGCGTATTGATAAATCATCTCTGTGCATCATCTTCCTCGAAGAGACTCTTAGCACAAAAGATAACCTTGCGCATACATTTATAACGTGTGCGAAGGTTTTTTTATTTTCTTGAAGTTTTACCTGTGATGTCCGGTGCACAGCTAGACAGTGGAGCACTTCGTTCAGAACGAGGCTCGCTTGGCCTAGAAGGAGTCTGTTTTGGTGTCATGGCAGAAAAGAAGGGTTTTTCAGAAAGATATGAAGGGTTTTTCTCTCTCATGACCTAGGCCTATTTATAGAGTTCAAATTACTCTTCGAATCCTTAATCAAATCGATCTTATCGTAGTCAGTTATGATTTGAGACCACGTCAGCAGATAATTTAAAAAGGAAGACAGAGAGTCATACTGCGTAAAGGATCCATAAGATGCTACGGATCTATAATTTTACGTGCAGAGCAAGGATCTATGATTTTAAGCTCAGATGCTACAGATATATGATTTTACGCGCAGAGCACGGATCTATGATTTTACGCTCAGATGCTAAAGATCTATGATTTTACACTCAGATGCTACGGATCTATGATTTTACGCTCAGACGCTACGGATCTATGATTTTACGTACAGAGCAAGAATCTATAATTTTACGCTCAGATGCTACGGATCTATGATTTTACGCGCAAAAAAAAATATTAAATTATGCGGGACAGATCAGTTAGCAGAATACGCGTATATATTGATAATCAGAGTTTTACGCTCGAGAAAGGTAGTCACAAGAGTTTACGCAAAAAATGCTTTTTTGATTCCATATTGTTTACAAACATTGCAAAGGCCTGAAATACTCAAATATCAGCGTTTGCAAACAGACGACGAGTATTCAGTAAACTTCTCTTCTTCTTCAGTCGAGAGGAGTTTATCAGATGAAGGGCCAAAGAGTTCCCTGAAAATATCTATCTTCATTAGAGATGACCCTTCTTCTTTGGCCATTGCTAGTTCATTCGAGGTTTAGCCAGGATCTTTTTCATCTAGTTCAAGAATGGCCTGTTCGGCGGATATTTCTTGCCCTGTCTCGAGAACCTTTCGAGAAGCCATTTTTGAAGATGATGTTATGAACAGATGTTCTTCGTATTTATAAAGGAGAAATGACAGCTCAGAATTCTATGTGACTTCTCATCAAAACAGCATGATAATTGGATTTTAAGACAATTTAATGCTAAAGAGTTTTTACGCATCTTCCTTTATGCATAAAAGTTGGAACGTGACTGGATGCATATTTATCAGAGTCTACGTAAAAAATTACTCAAGCGTGTTGAAGCTGCGTACTACCAAACGTCCTCACAGCAACATGGAAAATCAATAGTGCGTAAAAGAAGACAAGTTTATTAATCAAGATTACATAAGATGGAAATCTATTTTGTAAAGGATTTTTCATTAATATTCAAGATCACGATTATATATGATGGAAATCCATTTTTACAAAGGATTTTTTATTAATATTCAAGATCACGATGGGAATCTATTACGCTAGGTTCTCATCTGATGGAGATCTTCATTTCTTCTTCTACAGCACTTCTTTGGCTCCTATACGCTGGGTGCCAAGAGAATAGTGAATGGAGGGAGGATACAAAACTGGGCCTGTTTAAATTATTCAAGCCCACCTTCCATACGTCATTGGCTGCCATGCTTAGAATTGTGATTGGGATTCAGACCCAACATAATACTGGAAGATACGGCCAAGCTGCACCCCAGGATCCAGCTTTATAATAGGGGAAAATACAGCTAGCAAGCTGTGTGGTCTAATGCGACCCTTTCTCTCTCTTTGGCGAATTGCCATATAAAATCGTTGATTACCTCGAGAAAAGGAAGCTACGATATCCCTCCATGGTCCATCATTGCAGAGAATATTTGCTCGAAGACGTCTCTTTTTACGGCTCCTTACATGCTGGAAGAGCATAATCTTCTTCTTTCTCAGTTCAGCCCAATGAATCTCAGCAGTCATCTTTATGGTGAAGGAAGTATGGAAAATCAAGTTCATTTGCTTGCCCTTATATAGGCAGAAGAGAACATACAAATTCTAACGACTCCTTAAATGTAGCCGAAAAATTAGCCTCGAAGAACGAGTCAAATTTGATCATTTCATGCTTCTTTCAAAGTGTTTCAAATTACGAAAAATTGTTTCAAATTACGAAAAATTTATAAACTTTGAAGGGGGCTTGTAGAAGCATGAAATACGCTGGGGAATTGTCTGCATATTTTACAGTCAACATACATGAAGTTCCTCCCTGCGTAAAACAGAGCTTCAAGGTTGTTTGGCGTAAAATAGGGCCTCAGACCTCACCGCGTAAAACAGAAGATTCAAGGTTATTTGGCATAAAATAGGGCCTCAGACCTCCTCGAGTAAAACAAAAGCTTAAAGGTTGTTTGGCGTAAAATAGGGCCTCAGACCTTCCCGCGTAAAACAGAAGCTTCAAGGTTATTTGGCGTAAAATAGGGCCTCAGACCTCTCTGCGTAAAACAGAGCTTCAAGGTTATTTGGCTTAAATTAGGCCTCAGACCTCTCTGCGTAAAACAGAGCTTCAAGGCTGTTTGGTGTAAAATATGGTTTCAGAGATGTCCGCGTAAAGCATAGTTTCAAGGTTGTTCTGCGTAAAAGGTTGCTATACCTTCCTGCGTAAAGTTTAAAATACGTTATTTTTAATGCAGCGTAAAGATGTACGAGAAACTCTTCGTATTCCTCGGATGAATTTGTCAGTCAAATCAGTGAACCTGACATTCGACAAAAGTACTGCACGATGATCAAAGAGAACAGCTGTGATGATAATTTTGGCACAGAGACCCAGGTTGTTGTTTTGTGACATATTTCTTGATACAAGTCATTTTTACGCATTCAAAGGAAGACAAATGGAGTATTCAAAATACGCTGCCTATTCTACATTGATAGAAATAAGTTTTTACGCTCAAGATAAGACAAAATCAGATACCACGTCAAAAGTTGTTTCTTGTACAGAGCTCGAAGCATATCTCTGCATTTAATGCACGAGATTGAGGCATATCTCTGCATTTAATGCACGAGATCTTGTTCTATGTTCAAAATTTATCATGACTGGGAAAGCTAAGACTGAGACTAATACGCTCACATCACCATCCTTGCATTTTACGCCAACCGGGCTATTTCAACTATAAGAGTACGCCATATGCTATCTCCTCGAAATACGCCAAATCAGCTATATTTGCAAAGGTATGTTGATAAGGCTATTTAGCCCATAATACGCTCAAGACCTCAGTCGTGAAGGATAATTGGCCATTTTACGCTGGTTATCTGTTATTCAGGAATCATCAAGCTTTACGCAAGCAGCAGATACCTACGTGGCTTGTATGCCATGATCTTCGAGAAGCAATTATATGTGTTACCTTATAAAGGGATATGTGTCATACGCAGATTCAGAGGATCATTTAAACGTAGGTAGCAGTTATTATAACCGCAGGGTAAAGGAGGCAATCTTCTTCACAGTTTGGCTTTTTACGCCAACGAGACAGTTATTTGGCTTTTACGCCAACCAGGCAGTTACCTACGTGGCTTGCATGCCATGATCTTCGATAAGCAGTTATACACGTTACCTTATAATGGGATACGTGTCCTATGCAGATTTAGAAGATTATTTGAACATGGGTAGCAGTTATTATAACCGCAGCGTAAAGGAGGCAATCTTCTTTACAGTTTGGCCTTTTACGCCAACGAGACAGTTATTTGGCTTTTACGCCAACCAAGCAATTATGGGATTGATCTCTATAAATAGAGACTCCTAGTCGGACCAAACACACACAAGAAGACACAACACACAAGCACAGGCAGAGAGACAAACAGAGACTAAGGAGACAAAGGTGTTTTGGCTGACAACTTTGGCAACAGGAATTCGACCCTACTTGCAACTTTCCTTTGACTGGCTTTTGCCTTCAGTTCAGAGAAAGTTTGAAACTTCTTCTACAGCACTTCTTCATCATCGTGTAGTCCACGAAATAAAGTGATCGACTGCAGATCAGACTTCCATAGCAATACTCCCCATAATCAATTTTTTTTTTGTACTTAACATCCTCGTATAGGATTAATTATAGTTTTCTCTTTTTTCGTTTGTAAACAAAGGTTTCGTACAAAGCTCCTTGTTTATCTTCCAAACACCAGGTAGACGGAATATGACTCATTTCTCTACACATTCTATAGTAGCCGAGCAAGCGCCGAGCCAATCCATCACCAAGATAATGTCGTAATCCCGAACATCTAGGACTAACACATCGAGTGACAGCTTCCTTCCTCCAATACAGACATGACCGCCCTGACATACTGAATGAAATTGTATCTTCGTGCCCGAGGGGGTACTAACACTATGGTTTAGGTATAGTGTTGTCATTTCTATCTTGTTTTCCATGACAAAATTTATGGATATAAAACTATGTGTAGTACTAGAATCAAATAGCATGCGAGCTGGTATTGTCATGCCCCAGTCCCAAAATACGTAGGACAAGGAATACGTGAACATGCCAGCCGTATGTATATGACAACTCTAATATACGGATACCATAATACACACGTACGCTGTAATATGAATATAAACTCACATATGGTATAAATAGTATCACAAGTCACAGATGTACTAAATCTCATCCATACAACAAGTCACCAAAAAGAAAATAACTAAACTAGAATAATGAGTCTGAATAATCCAAAACTAATAGTCGGGTGAAGACAATCACTACCAATGACTATATCAATACAAAAATGAGGGAGAAGGATAAATCTCTAATATAAATAAGATGATGATATAAAGGTATCAGCGAAGCAATCCGTCACTAGAGATAATCAAAGATGCTCTGAAGGTATGAACTCCTCGGAAAAGATAAGTGGTAAGTCCTGATCCGTGCTCCTGCGAAAAGTTATGAACATCTACACCTAGAAAGGGACCAGGTCCTCAGAAGGACATAACAAGATACATAGAAGCAAGCGAATTTGAATACAATAAACATGCACAATGTTTGAAAATATGTAAGTACGCTGTACAAGACAATCAATATAAATGCAAATGAGGACAACTTTTCGACGTATGGGCAAGGGTAGGCTACTCGATCTAAGCCTCACAACTCACACACACGTCAGGGGACATCATCAGCCGACATACCGCAGGGGTAGCGACCCTCGTGACTCCATCAATCGACATACCGTAGGGGTAGCGACCATCAGACACGACCACCATAGTGTGTGCTAGTTACTACAGTTTACCAGAGTGGTTAAATCCCATACGCCTACTGATTGTCCTCTCATGATACTAAGTGTCATGTGCGTGTCAACATATCTAATATATAGTAATAACTTGAAAAAAAACTACACATGCAAAAAAAAAATACACATGCAATGAATATACATAAATGCAATAAATATACAGAAATATAATAAGCATGCAAAGCACTGTAAGCAATTTGGCAAGATATCTTGCCTGGTAAGAAAGCTGCAAGGTTAACGTCCAGGAGGCAAGCACACAGGATCAGAAGCTACGACCTAAGAATGAACATCTCTGGATGCTGAAATAAACATCACCAACGTTTCCAGAATAAGCAAAATAGCTAGAAAACACTACCCTTTCGTCCAATTTGGATATATGGGCAAAACGGTAATTTTGGGTCAAAGCGGACTCCACATGTGGGCCACCTTGCACCGCAAAGCGTGCCAGGGGTAAAGGACTCTAAATAGGACAAATTATAGGTCAAACCAATTATAAACGTCAATACGAACTCAACGGTATGTCCAAATGTGGATTCTGTTGAGCCGAACACAATTTCGCCCAAAAAGTCAACCGTAGGGCCCGCCAATTAGCGACTTGGTCAACTGTCTCAGAATTACGTGAAAATTGGGTCACGGGACCAGCACGATACCACGAGTCCATTGACATAAGTTTCTTCGTAAATTGACGAGCGTGCACTAAATGCGCAGGGCTTTTACAAAAGTTACGATATAGGGGATTTTCTGTGGATACAGGCTGATTCCGACGCGCACACGCGTCCAAATCAGTTTCCGCAAAAACCCACACGTCTGGGTATACCGCACGCACCTTTTTGTACACTTGGTACACGATGGGGCGGTCCCGTTTGGCGGAACGTGCTCCGTATCACAAGTTTTGGGTTTTTTAAAACAGATTTTCTATGATTTTTATTAGGATTTTTGATATAGAAATAATGAATGAAAATTTACAAACTTTATATTTTTTGAATCTGATCATGTGGGTTATAAGTTTGTTCAATCAGTTTTTAAAAACACCCATTAAACTGACAGGAATTAGCCCTCTCAGTTGGGACTTTGAGTTAAACTTCTGCCAGATTTATATATACAGAATACAATTGTTTTTTATGATTTTACAGAGCATTTATGACCGATTAAATCACTAAATTTATCTAAGAAAATTTTATCCTTGTAAAGTAGATTACCTCGGCTACTAATAGAATTTATTATATCGAATTTTGATCGAGTGGATTTGGCAAAAAAGGTTGATGAATGAAGGTACCTCGCTGTAGTTTCTGTGCGGCGTTCCCGCACGGGTGATGCTAACGTCGACGGCCGGCCGACGGTGGCTGGGCTGTGGCGCTCCGGCAGCGGCGTGTCGGCGCGTGGAGGCGGAGGTCAAGTAGCTAGCGTTAGGGTTCGAATTGTATGGGTATACCTATATATATAGAGAGAGGGGGGGTAAAATCGTGCGCGCGCGGGTAGGGGGGTTTAAGGCTGCTGCTGCTGCTGATAATATGCTACGCGGGTGCGGATCTGGGAACTAGGCGGGTAGGGTTGCTAACGGGTTGGGCTTAGGATCGTTTGGGTTTAGATCCATTTTTATTTTCTTTTTCTTTCTCTTTTCTATTTCTTTTCTTTATCTTTTCTATTTCCTATTACATTATTATTATTACTACTAATAATAATAATATCATTATTATTATTATTATTATTATTACAAATAACACTATTTATTAACACTTATTATTATTACTAATAATAATAATAATAATATTATTATTATTATTATTATTATTATTATTATTATTATTATTATTATTATTATTACTAGTATATTTATTATAACTATTATTTATTATGATTTGTTTAAATATGTATATACGGTATCAAAATTTCAGGAAAATTTTATTAGTATATCTAAAATTCTACCACCTTTCTACAACGATTTTTCTATATACAATAAAATAAGCTAAAATAATAGTTTGCAATATAATTCTCTAAATGCATAATTACCTAATAATTAAAATCCAATAAATTATACTTCTTCTAATTAGCTAATAATTACTATAAATCAAGTAAACAATTAATTAAATAATAATAAGGTTTATTAAAATTTGGGGTTTTATATTCTACCCAACTTACAAAAATTTTGTCCTCACAATTGACACTAACCTATATTCATAATAATCACTATAGCTATTACACTACATTGCTATCTAGCAGTGCTTCCTAAGGTCATGGTCTGCCATTCTAACACTTCTCATTTATTGTCCATACACTATCCTATTATCCTCTAACTCGTCTACACTACCCAACTTATAAGAGTTCTACTAGTAGTCACAGTCTCTTGAGGCTATTGTCTAGGTTGTAAGACGAATATATTTCTTAGGTCGAGAATCTTGGGGTACTTGTCTTGAATCTCACAACCATGATTTTTTTTGTAACCGTCAAGTATCGTAGTCTAATACTGCCATGCCACCTGACCAATATGTCTGCAAATACTTCGACTACTCTACTACAATGGTCTAGCTGCAACTGTCGCTACTTTGCCCGTGATTTGTCATAGTTGTCAGTTCGTAACAAGTGCCTTCAACTCTTTTCTAAGCTTAGTCTAAGTTTTAGGGCAACACTTAAGGTCTTGACTAACTTATAAAACTATTAGAATTATAAACTATTTCAAACAATCTAACAAATTTCTATTAGACTAAGGGATGTTATACATGTTTTAAAATAATAAGGGGATACAGATATTGCTATGGTGCATATACATAAGGGTTATCCTTATGTACTCATCTTTTTGTTATTAATCATTACTAACACATGTATGTTTTAACTAACACTAATAAGGGTAGGGTCGAAGTAAACCAACAATTCATGATGGCACGAAAAGACATAACTACGATAGGGAGAATTAAGCACGAGATAAGGAATGGATAGAGAAGAGAAGATGAGCCACCCAAGGGGGCGAGATGGTGATAGAAAAAGAATACTACTACTGCTACTCGCATCATCCATTAGCATCACGTGTATGTCATCTGGGTAGAATATCAATACATCCTCATATATGCTAAACTACCTTATATATAATTCTACGTCTATTTATACATCTAAGATCCCGTGTTATAAAGGGGGTCATGAGTATGCAATAACAAATATAACTAAAGGTCGTACATGTATCTACAACTTCCTGTGCCTGCGCTCCTTATTTGTCATCATGAGTGCCTGGCCTATGGAGTATATCTGGTACTATCCATGTATCAACTTATACTAAGCACGAACTTTCGTCTTTCCGAAATAGGGGAAGACAAAAATCAACAATAAAGAATTTCAAGAAGGAGATGATAGAATACAAGTACGGTATTTAAAGGGATTAGAGAATTCGAAAGGGAGTTGCCAAGGCAGTTGTGGATTGAAATCTTATTTTGGGTAAATTTCTATTCGCATATTCAGATCAGAATAGTTATGTACCTGACATGATATGTCCTGACCAGTCTAGAGGGCAAGTATATTTGTCTAACAAGTTGAGTCAACTATATCTCAATCCACATAAAGTAGTGATACAAAGAGCGAACCAAGTGCACTACGGTTGATCAGACCATAATACACCGATTCTGATTTAGACAATGTATTAGTGTGGGCCCCCAATAAGACATATATCATGAACAAGCTCAATAAAAGAATAAGCTTGCAAAAGTAGGCTATAATAACAGCATAAGTCAAGGTAGTAAAAATATAAGTACGCTTGATTATGATGGAGGAAGGTACAGAATAATCTAAGTTCACCAAAAAGATCGGTGTTGTGCCTCTACAGTTTTTATAATAACTCCTTGTCAATGTCTCTAGTCGACCAAATGGGTGTATGGGCCTCTAAGTTCTACAGTCTGGGTAAATACTATCTTTTTATGCAAGTCTATAGTTGGTGTCATTCATTTACACTTTATTAATGGGGCAATAGGTCTATGTGTTACTAGGTTATGAGGCATACTACCCAACTTACAATAATTTAACTAATAGTGTTATTGCATACTAGAGTATATAATCTTAGTATAAATCATCCTCATAACCCCTATAAAACACGAAAGATAAGATAAGATTGACGTAGAGAAGGGATCACACAAGATGCAATGCAAGCAATCAAATGAGAATGCGAAACAAAATCAAGGGAGGTGATTAAGTAAGTGGATGAGATCCTATATTCTAATCCTAAGCGCAGGCTTGCTCGGTACAGTAACGTAACCGAGACAATATGCTTTTGACCTGCATAGGCCACCACAAAAACATGTCACGCCCCAGTCCCAAAATACGTAGGACTAGGAACATATGAGCATGCCATCCGTATGTATATGGCAACTCCAATATACGGATACCATAATACACACGTACGCTGTAATATGAATATAAACTAACATGTGGTATAAATAGTGTCACAAGTCACAGATGTACTAAATCTCATCCACACAACAAGTCACCAAAAAGGAAATAACTAAACTAGAATAATGAGTCTGAATAATCCGAAACTAATAGTCGGGTGGAGACAAATCCACTACCAATGACTATATCAATACTAAAATGAGGGAGAAGGATAAATCTCTAATATAAATAAGATGCTGATATAAAGGTATCAGCGAAGCGATCCGTCTCTAGAGATAATCAAAGATGCTCCGAAGGTACGACCTCCTCGAAAGAGATAAGTGGTAAGTCCAGATCTATGCTCCTACGATACGTCATGAACATCTACACCGGGAAAGGGACCAGGTCCCTAGAGGGACATAACAAGATACATAGAAGCAAGCCAATTTGAATACAGTAAACATGCATAATGTTTGAAAATATGTAAGTACGCTGTACAATACAATCAATATGAATGCAAATGAGAATAACTTTTCGACGTATGGGCAAGGGTAGGCTACTCAATCTAAGCCTCACAACTCACACACACGTCAGGGGACATCATCAGCCGACATACCGCGGGGGTAGCGACCCTTGTGACTCCATCAATCGATATACCGCAAGGGTAGCGACCATCGAACACGACCACCATAGTGTGTGCTAGTTACTACGGTTTACCAAAGTGGTTAAAGCCTATACGCCTACTGATTGTCCTCTCATGATATTAAGTGTCATGTGTGTGTCAACATATCTAATATATAGTAATGACTGGAAAAAAACTACACATGCAATGAATATACAGAAATGCAATAAATATACAGAAATATAATAAGCATGCAAAGTAATGTAAGCAATTTGGCAAGGTATCTTGCTTGGTAAGAAAGCTGCAAGGTGTAACGTCCAGGAGTCAAGCACACAGGATCAGAAACTACGACCTCAGAATAAACATCTCCGGATGCAGAAATAAACATCACCAACGTTCCCAGAATAAGCGAAATAGCTAGAAAATACTACCCTTTCGTCCAATTTGGACACAGGGGCAAAACGGTAATTTCGGATCAAAGCATGCTCCACATGTGGGCCACCTTGCACCGAAAAGTATGCCAGGGGTAAAGGTCTCTCAATGGGACAAATTATAGGTCAAACTAATTCTAAACGTCAATACAAACTCAACGTTATTTCCAAATGTGAATTCCGGTGAGCCGAACACAATTTTGCCCAAAAATTCAACCGTAGGGCCCTCCAATTGGCGACTTGGTCAATTGTCTCAGAATTACGTGAAAATTGGGTCACGAGACTAGCGCGATACCATGAGTCCAGTGGCATAAGTTTCGTCGCAATCTGACGAGCGTGCACTAAATGTGCAAGGCTTTTGTAAAAGTTGCGACACGGAAGATTTTCTGCGGATACGGGCTAATTCATACGCGCACATGCGTCCAAATCAGTTTCCGCGAAAACCCACACGTCTGGGTATACCGCGTGCACCTTTTGGTACACTTGGTACACGACGGAGCGGTCCCGCGGAGTGGGGCGCGCTCCGTATCACAAGTTTTGGGTTTTGTAAAACAGATTTTCTATGATTTTTAACAGGGTTTTTGTTATAGAAATAATGAATGAAAATTTACAAACTTTATATTATTTTGAATCTGATCCTGTGGGTTATAAGTCTGTTCAATCAGTTTTTGAAAACACCCATTAAACTGACAGGAATTAGCCCTCTCAGTTGGGACTTTGAGTTAAACTTCTGCCAGATTTATATATACATAATACAATTATTTTTCATGATTTTACATAGCATTTATGACCGATTAAATCAATAAATTTATCTAAGAAAATTATATCCTTGTAAAGTAGATTACCTCAACTACTAATAGAATCTATTATATCGAATTTTGATCGAGTGGATTTGGAGAAAAAGGTAGATGAAGGAAGGTACCTCGCTGTAGTTTTTGTGCGGCGTTCCCGCACGGGTGATGCTAACGTCGACGGCCGGCCGGCAGTGGCTGGGCTGCGGCTCTCCGGCGGCAGCGGGTCAGCGCGTGGAGGCAGAGGTCGAGGAGCTAGGGTTAGGGTTCGAATTGTATGGGTATACTATATATATAGAGAGAGAGAGAGAGGGGGTGAAACCGTGGGCGCGGGGGGGAGGGAGGATTTAAGGCTGCTGCTGCTGTTGATAATATGCTACGCGGGTGAGGGTCTGGGAACTAGGTGGGTAGGGTTGCTAACGGGTTGGGCTTAGGATTGTTAGGGTTTAGATCCATTTTTATTTTCTTTTTCTTTCTCTTTTCTTTTTCTTTTTCTTTTTCTTTTTTTTTTCTTTTTCTTTCTCTTTCTCTTTTCTATTTCTTTTCTTTATATTTTCTATTTCCTATTACATTATTATTATTACTACTAATAATATTAATAATATCATTATTATTATTATTATTATTATTATTATTATTATTATTATTATTATTATTATTATTATTATTATTATTATTATTATTAATACAAATAACACTATTTATTAACACTTATTATTATTACTAATAATAATAATAACATTATTATTATTATTATTATTATTATTATCATTACTACTATTATTATTATTATTATTATTACTAGTATATTTATTATAACTATTATTTATTATTATTTGTTTAAACATGTATATACGGTATCAAAATTTCAGGAAAATTTTATTAGTACATCTAATATTCTACCACCTTTCTATAACAATTTTTCTACATACAATAAAATAAGCTAAAATAATAGTTTGCAATATAATTCTCTAAATGCATAATTACCTAATAATTAAAATCTAATAAATTATATTTCTTCTAATTAGCTAATAATTACTATAAATCAAGTAAAGAATTAATTAAATAATAATATGGTTTATTAAAATTTAGGGTTTTACAGGTATGTGATTGAAAAGTATTATACCTGACATAACGGTGTCCGATGCTAGGGCATCTTCCCATGTCAAATTGTACACCCTGCCTTCAGCTTGACGACGCTCTTGTTACGGTACGACTCGGTTGGCTTGATGAGATGTGGCAGGATTTGGATGTTGAGGGCAGTGGTCAGAGAAGCACGGACAGTCCTGATATGCGTGGTTTGGATATCCACATATGAGGCATAAACCGTTACTTGAGGGACAGTTATTGTAGGCGTGCCTAGTTTTCTTACAGAAATTTCGATATGGCCCTGGGTTCCCTTTTGTTGACTATCGTTATTTGGACGCTTTGGAGCGGTGTTTTCTCCCGCATTGCTAGGGCGCTTGTGATTGGAAGTATGCACAGCGCCAACAGCAACTGAAGGATACTGCGGTTCAAGGAAAAGGGCATGATTTAGAACTTCTCGCATAGTTAGATATTGGGGAATGACTACGTGTGCATGGATGGTAGGTCGCAGGTCGCCTTCAAATTGTCTTGTACTACTCAGCGTATTAGGTAGGTAGGAACTTGCAAATTTGGTGAGCCAATTGAATTCATTGGGGTACTGCTTCACTGTCATATTGCCTTGGCAGAGCTGCACGAACTTGTTCTCCTTTTGACGATAAACTGGAGGGGGTATGAACTTCCCTTTAGCCCACGCGATCGTCTCCTCTTCGTTGCTTATTGAGAGAGATCTTCAATATACGTCCCACCAATCGTGCGCGTTCAAATGAAGCTGCTATTGGGTATATGCAATACATTTCTCCCCAGGTACCTTTAGCAGTTTGAAGTGACCTTCAAGCTCGGCCAGCCAATCTAGAGTCATAACAGGATCTTCAGTCCCTCAAAGACGTGTTGCAGACCTTCTTAAAGTTGGCAAAGTCAAAGGTAGTCACATCCTTCTTATTTGGAGTTTGAGGCATTTTGACTGGAGGCGTTGGTTGCTCCACCGGTGCCGCTGCTTTCATTGCGGAATGGTTGGAGGCTAAGGTCTGAAGGATCTGCTGTAGGGCATCTACCTGCTTTTGTTGGACCGTAAATCGGGCTTCTAGATTACTTTCGAACTTGCTCTGAAGATCTTTCGTTCGCTTCTCAGCTCGCTCAAAGCGAGCTTCATCCCTTTGTTGGCTTGCTTCAAGCATCCGTATCATTCGTTCAATCGGATCGACATGGGGCATAGCTCGCTGGCTTCCGAAACTTTTTGAGGTCCCAAAACTACTTTCTTGGGCTTGTACCTCTGTAAACCCCCTCACCCAAAATTAGGCCTGTTTTGCTTAGATAGTGAAACTAGGGCTAGTTTGAACCAAATAGAATTAGAACACGGCATTTATTTAAGTATACAATAATTTATATCATGTAGTGCACCTTACCGTTGCTTCGATAATTGGAGCACCTCACTAGCCATTGCCTATCTACAAATTTCGTAACCTCATCCTAGACATGCCCACCTACTATTCTGATCCTTGTGTAACTTATAATATTGTTCTCTTGTGCTAAATTTTAGTCGCACAATAAACGTCGCGAACGACATTATTATAATTCTAAATAAATTACGACCTTGTACCCTTGTACGTCCCAATCAAAATTGGAGACACAATCTTGACCGTTTTGTGCAACCTAAATTTTATTAATATTCTACATTGTACCCTCTACGTCCCTGACACTTGTGTCCCACCTAATTTCATTCCCATGTACTTCTAATTAATTCAAGAATATCGAGCGCATTCAGTTTGATTAATTAAATCTAATTTTCGTCCTTGTGCAATTTTTCCAATTGTTGAGGGGCTTTTATGCAAAAATGCATTAAGGTGTCCCCACCATTGGATAATTCATGAAGAAACCCAGTTTTTCCCTTCACATGAATTTTTTTGTAATTTATCGGAATGTGCAAACGTACAACATCGATTCCTCATCTAAACCCCATCCTTGTGTTTTAAACCATGCAATTATGGCCCTCAAACATCCTCATACAAGCCCAAGGCCCATCCCAAGGAGATGTTGACCAAAGTCAAGTTTACCTAGGTCAAACCCAAAAGTCCACATGTGTATAAATACAATTTTTTCTTCCATTTTTCCTTTTTCTAAATTACCCTAAATCCAAACCCTATTTCCCAATAGTCGACTTCTCCTTCTTCCCCTTCCCTCTCCCTGTGCACCCCTACCTGGCTGGAGCTCCGCCGTGAACCGAGCCAACCCCTCGCCGGAGTAGCCCCTCCTCCGCTGCTCCCAGTCATAGCCACCTTATTCCATCATCATCATCTCTTCTCCTCTCCTCCTTCGCCTGAGCCCGATCGGCCTGATCACTACCCCGACTCCCTCCGGTCTCCGCCTGTGCATCGTCTCCACCACCGGAGTTAAGATACCCGCCTGACGGCGAGCAGCGACCACTACCTTTTGAACACCATATTCCTCGATCAATCCTCCCTGCCGGATCATCAGAACCTTCGCTTGGGCCGCAGTTCCGCCACCGTTCCTTTCCCCCATCGGCTCTCCTCCACCTTCGACCTCGACCGGAAGCCCATGCCGGACCTTATCCTGCTCCGATCCCCCATCATCCAACACAACCACCATCACTCCCTCATCTCAGACTCCTTCCTCCAGCCGGAATCCTCTCGACCCACCGGGATCCTCTGCACAACTCGTCCACCACTGCCCACCATTCCCTGTTCCTCCTTCTCGACCACAGCCCCTCCTCCTTGCCGGAGAAGCTCCTCCCTGGCCTCCTCCCAGTTCCCTGTCAACCTCCTCTTCCCTGGCTTTGCCACAACTCACCAGAGAATCCCCCTGGCCGGACTCCGGCAGCCTCCATAACCACAGCCATCATCATTAGCATCATCATCATCACACCATCATTCACATCTCCATCATCGTCATCATCCTCGTCAACACCATCGTCCTCTTCATCATTATCAACATCACTTCATCGTCATCTCAGCATCGTCGTCATCATCATCATCTTCGCCATTAAACCATCATCACATCATCATAATCTCATAATCTTTATCATCATCCAATCATCAAAATTATCACATCATCAGCATCTTATTATCATCATCTCATCATCGACATCATCATCATCTCATCACCATCATCTTATTCCATCATCACATTATTATTACCCCATTATCATCAACCCAGCATCGCTATCGTCGTCATTATCATCGTCATCATCTTACCCTTAATTATCATCGTATCAGCAGCCATCAACCCTATTATCAATCTCAACATGAACACCTCATCATCAATACCAACACCAACCCTAATCACTTATTTATTGTCCTCATCATCATCATCGCTGTAGTCATAATCATCATCATTGTCGTCATTACCATCATCGTCGTTATAGTCGTCACCATCGTCATCATCATCGTCAACCTCATTGTCGTCTCCATACACGTACCCCGAGGTATGAACTTGTTCCCTACCTTTTATATTGTTATGTATGTACTGGTGTATATGTCAGTAGGATATTAGCATTTCTCTATGACTGTTAGCTGACTGCAAACCCTGAGTCGGTAAACCCAATAACTTGTACGCGTACACATACGCGTATTAGAAATTAAGTGATATATATATACATATATAGATGACTGTATTATATAAGTAATTATATGCTTATGACTATATGTATATTTATATTGTACGACCCTAGGACACTGTAGATTATCCCATGGTTACCTTGACCATGTTGACCCTAAGAAAATGCTAGATGACTGTCTTGTGTACATTTATGTACTGGCCTAAACACATGTTATTTTGATTGACTGACTGTAATACAATATTTAAAATAGGACTCCCGCGTAAGTAGTCACACAATTGACTGTGTTAGATGACTAGTGCCACCCCTAGTGTACCCTTGAGTCCAGTGTAAATATGGTTGTGTATGTGCTAGTGTAATGACTAATGATTTTATTGTATTATATTATATGTACATAGGATATTGGATTTGTTCTGCGCGACTTCTGGAGTAGGTTATTGATACATTGCAACTTCCTTGCCAAGCAAGTATACATTGCTATTGTACTGTTATTTATATTCCATATGTTGCATGCATCTTTATTTTTTGTCTTTAGTTCATATATTTTAACTATTATATAAAATACGCATGACGGTTGTAGAAGCATGAAAAATACGTCGGATGGCTATACGCAGCTGATTGGTACGGGACAGCATAAAGAGATGACCTCAGAGCCATCAAGCATGCAAAACAAGGGCTTTTCTTTTTTTGCTGATCACAGCGTGAAATATTAAAAGCTCAAAGGACCATCCGCGTAAGTGCAGTATGTCCAGGCTGCTTCAGCGTAAAACAGGGTGCTTTGTCGCCTATATGGCGTAAAACACATCCGCTTTCAATATAGCATTAAAGCGTACGAGGAACGCTTCGTGTTCTCCGAAGTGAACCTGTCAGATCCTGTAATGAACCTGACGTCTGGACTTCTAACAAAGGGATACTGTTCGACTACCCAGACGACGGCTATAATGATGGCACGGTACTGCAACCCAGGCTGTCATTTACCGCCATCTCCTTTGCGTAAACTTCTTTTACGTGTACAAGGGGATACGCTGCCTTGTTTCACACAGGCAGACATGAGTTGTTTACGCTCCGCAGTAGACAAACCGCCTGCCACATCAAAAGCTGCACTTCGTACGGGGCTCGAGGCACGTCTCTACGTCTAATGCACAGAGCGGTGACAGTTTCTCGAGGCACGTCTCTACGTCTAATGCACAGAGCGGTGACAGTTTCTCGAGGCACGTCTCTGCGACTGATGCACAGAAGGCCTGCATACCTTCAAAAATATGCCTCTGCATTTAATGCGCAGGATGGTGGCAAATCTCTGTATTTAATGCAAGAGATTTGATTACATCTTCAAAAGCCGTAATTTTGGCTAAGACGTCCACATCAGCACTCTGGCACGTTACGCAGCGGCTTCTACGCCCATTCAGCTTCTGTGCTCACTCGGCTTCTACGCCCATTCAGCTTCTGTGCTCACTCGACTTCTACGTCCATTCAGCTTCTGTGCTCACTCGGCCTCTATGACCACTCGGCTTCTACGCCTATTCGGCTTCTATGCCTACTTGGCTTCTATGCCCACCTCTTCTACACGAGGGATACCTACCTACGTGGCTTCTACGCCGTGATCTTCGTAGCGATTATACCCATTTTGTCCCTTAGTTGGACCGGCATCACACGCTCATTCAGAGGATCATCCATACGCAGGCATTGCTTATTTTAACCATTGTGTAAAAGGGTGCTGTACTTTCCACTACTCGGTTTCTACACCGACGGAGTGGTCACTGTCACTAAAACTATATAAATAGAGACCTCTATCAACAGAGGACAAGGTCGAAAAATTGGTCAAGAAATCCAATATCAGATCCAAGGTCGAACTTCCAAGAAAGATCGAACAAGAGGTCAAGAGAGAGAGAGAGAAGAATCCGGAGCTCAGGCAAAGAGTAGGGATCGACGACTTTGGCATCGTGCATCCACCCTCTTTTGCAACTTTCGAAGCTGCTTCCTGTCTTCTACGACACTTCTTCATCATCGTGTGGTCCAAGGGCTAAAGTGATCGACTGCAGATCAGACACCTATAGCAATATTTACCCAGATTTATAAATTGTACTTCGATATCCTCGTATAGGATTAAATTGTACAAGTTTGTTTGTAAACCAAAGAACACGGGTTTCGTATAAACCCCGTCTTGAATACATTTCATTCTTTCGTTTTCTACCACAAACAAGATGGCGACTTTGCTGGGGACGTCTTTCTCTTCTGATGAGGAAGTAATTGCTCAACACGATGCGGTATCTGTAGGAACCGTGAAGAAGACACTGGTCGTCCAATTCGACCAGTCTGCCTACGAAAACATGCTTCGAACCAGGGGTAGCTCTCACCCTCTCTCCGTCCAAGACAACAGGAAGCTGCACAAAGTCTGGATGCCCAAGACATCCTCTACCATTCCTGTGGACTCTCCAATCTCTCCGACCAATGAGGTTGTAGCATTGCTCCCTCCGTGCCCTGCACATAAAATTCAGTCGCCTGTCACTGACAGGGCCGACAAAACTTCTGGCAAAGCCTCAGCGCTAACCCAGAAGTATCCACTGCATACTACGCGTAGAAACTAGTCTCCCGCTACGCGCGGTACAGACAAAACTTCTGGAAATGGCTTAACGCTAGTCCAGAAGTCCACTCCGCGCCCTGCGCTAAAATGTAATCTCCCGTCACTGGTGGAATAGACAATATTTCTGATAAGGTCTTAACGCCAAATCAGAAATTCCAAACGCGTTCCACGCGTAAACATTCATCTGCCTTCCGCGGAAAAGCAGATGACCCCTGCAATCTACGCAAGAAAAAGCAAGCGGCGGAGTACTCAACTTCTCGGCCTTTACGTCAGCAAGGGAATAATCTGCCTACCCTCCAGATTATGCGAGAAGCCGATGGCCGACTGAGGACCTCTTCAGCTTTACGCCAGTCTGAGCAAATCTCCAAATTACGCCAGGCGAAGTCACTAAGCGTACAGAAGGCTCGATCGACGGAAAGACACGCTCCTCGGAGATTATTCGCCACCCAGATGGCCAACCTATTGTACACAGGTGGCACAGGGAAGACCATAGACGTGTACCTCCATCTCCAAAGGGGTCACGATCAAAGTTTGTCATGTTCATATTACCTCTGAATAAACTTTCGGCTATCGACTATCTTCTGATATAGGTTGCCATCTACACTTAACACCCGTACTTAGTCATAAGTACGCCCGTAGTGTTAAGTCCACAAAAAACTGCCATGTCCATATTACCTCTGAGCAGACGTGTACCTCCAACTCCAAAGGAGTCACGATCAAAGTTTGCCATGTCCATATTACCTCTGAGCAGACGTGTACCTCCATCTCCAAAGGTGGCTACTCACAAACTCAACATATTGCCCGATTCAAAGCCTTTGAAGCAGCACCAACGCCGGTTCTGCCCGGATATGATGGACGCCATCGAAGGTGAAGTCAAGAAGTTGATAGCCTGCGGTTTTATCCGGGAAGAACAATATCCCGACTGGGTCGCCAACGTTGTCCCAGTCATGAAGAAAAATGGGAAGATACGTATCTGCATCGATTACCGAGATCTAAATGCAGGCTGCCCCAAGGATGAGTTTCCTCTTCCCATCACGGACATCATGATCGACAACACCTGCAGTTTTGAACGCATGTCTTTCATGGACGGATTCTCAGGATACAATCAGATCAAGATGCATCCTGAAGACGAGAAGCATACTGCCTTTTGGACCCCGTTGGGGGTATATTGCTATACGGTCATGCCCTTCGGATTGAAGAACGCAGGGGCTACATACCAACGGGCTATAAGTAACATATTCCATGAGCATTTACGCAAAACAGTATAATGTTACGTGGACGACATAGCCGTCAAGAGCCACCTTAAAGATGATCACATTCAAAACTTGAGGACGGTATTCGAATTAATGCGCCAACATCAACTCAAGATGAACCCTACGAAGTCCTTTCTGGGAGTATCTAGTGGCAAATTCCTAGGATTTGTCATTACCGCCAAAGGCATCCAAGTGGACCCTGACAAAGTCCAGGCTATCGTAGAAATGCGACCGCCCCATAATCTGAGGGAACTCCGGGGATTTCAAGGCCGTCTGGCTTATATCCGGAGATTCATATCCAACCTCTCGGGGAGATGTCAGCCCTTTTCTCATCTCATGAAGAAAGGTATATCCTTCATATGGGACGAAACATGTCAGCAAGCATTCGAAGATATCAAGCGCTACCTCACCAGTCCGCCAGTTCTGGTGCCTTCCGTCATGGAAAGACCATTCTTGCTGTACGTTCGAGCGATGGATCATTCGCTAGGAGCTCTTCTCGCACAGAAGAACGATATGGGTCATGAACAGGCTATCTACTACCTCAGCAGGATGATGGTCGGAGCCGAACACCGGTACAACCCAGTGGAGAAAGAATGCTTGGCTCTGATGTTCGCTATCCAGAAGACGCGGCACTAAGTCACCGGTCAGACTATTCATATCATCTCCAGGATCAACCCTCTTCGAGTACTGATGAGCAAGCCAAGTGCTCTTAATTCCCGACTCGCGACTTGGGCGATGCTGTTAACACCATATGACATGGTATACGTCCCGTAGAAGTCCATCAAAGGCCAAGCGTTGGCCGACTTCCTAGCTGCTCATCCGATCCCGGAGACCTCCAAATTATACGAGGACATCCCTGATGAAGTTGCAGAATATAATTCTGCAATGGAAAGTGACACATGGCAACTATTCTTCGACGGTGCCTCCAGAACTGGTCCTAGGGGAGACGTGGTTTCAGGAGTAGGAATTATCCTAGTCACTCCTGATAAACTTGTCATGTACCGAGCATATTCTCTTAGCGAGCCATGCTCCAACAATGTAGCAGAGTACAACGCTCTGCTAATCGGGCTCCAAGTCGCTAAAGAGCTGGGGGTCGAGTCCCTGGAAACTTTCGGTGATTCTCTGCTTATCATCAATCAAGTCAGGGGAATATATGAAGTCCGAAATCCAGACCTCATCCCCTATCACCAAGCAACGGTCGAGATAGCCATGACGTTCAAAGGGTTCTTCCTAGAGCATGTACCTTGATCTCAGAATCTGGAAGCTGATGCCCTAGCCAGTCTAGCTGCGGATTTAGCCACTCCTATAAGAAGCCAGAATTCGGTAATCCTTCTTAACAGAGATTTATTCTGTGTGAAGAACAACTTTCACATAGAACGCAGCTACGCTGTGAACACAGATCCCCCTAGAAGAGACTGGAGAAGTCCCTTCATAGATTTAGTGGCATACGAAATCTTGCCAGAGGACCCCAAAGAAGCAGTATCCGTCAAAAGACGATCATTACGCTTCTACTTCGATGCATCTTCACAATGCCTATATCGCCGGACCTACGACGGACTGCTATTGAGATGTCTCTCTAACGACGAAGTACAGCAGATTATCCGAGAAGCTCACAACGGCGTATGCGGAGCGCATCAACCCGGTCCTGAGCTACAAGATCGTATCAGGAGAATGGGCTATTACTGGCCCACTATGATCGCAAACGCTATCAACTATGTAAGACAATGCAGAGCCTGTCAGGTTCATGCAGACTTCATACATCAACCGTCTGAATATCTACATCCTACGGTTGCATCCTAGCCTTTTGAAGCATGGGGTATGAATATCATTGGTCCTATTCACCCGTCTTCCTCTAGAGGTCATCGGTTCATACTGGCCATCACAGATTACTTCTCTAAATGGGCAGAGTTGCTCCCTCTTGCTGAGGTAAAGGCATCTAATGTAATCAGCTTCATCAAGCATCACGTCATTTATCGCTTCGGGGTACCCCGGAGGATAATTTATGAAAATGGGCCTCAGTTTATCAGCCAAGCATTTCACCGATTTTGCGATAAAAATCGGATACACAATATTGCCTCTACGGCATATTATCCAGCTGCTAATGGTTTGGCGGAAGCTTTCAACAAAACCATTATCAAACTCTTAAAGAAGTTCGTCTCTTCAAACAAAAGAGATTGGAATGAGAAGCTGGGCGAATGTCTCTGGGCATACCGCACAATGGTACGAACACCGACAGGTTGTACCCTATTTTTACTGGTCTACCGAAGCGAAGCAGTTCTCCCCATTGAAATTCTGATTCCGTCACTCAGGATAGTCGTGACTAATGAGCTGACTCAAGAAAAGAATGACCTATTAAGGCTTCAAGAGCTAGAAGGATTAGACGAGAAACGCCTCCAAGCTCAACAGCGCATCGCGCTCTACCAAGCACGCATTTCCAGAGCTTTCAATCATAAAGTAAAGTAAAGAGTGTTCAAAGTCGGCGAGCTAGTTTTAGCCGTAAGAAGGCCAATGATTCTTAATCACAGGAGTAAAGGCAAATTCCAGCCCAAGTGGGAAGGCCCTTATGTGATCGAGACAACGTTCTCAAACGGCGCTTACAGGTTAGCCCAGCCTAATGCAGACCTGTTAATGGCTCCTATCAACGGTAAATTACTGAAAATGTACTATGCTTAATCTTCTCTGCTCAAGTGGAATATAGCGAGAATCTCAATTCTGACAAACTACTTCCAAAACGAAACTAGTTGGGTCATATTCTATCATGTCCATATAACCTCTGAATAGATATGTTCGACTAATTTGGAAATGCAATACCTATCACGTCCATATTACCTCTAATAGTGTCTTGTCTACAAACTTTAGTCAAAGCATATTCTATCATGTCCGTATGACCTATGAATAGATATATCCTACCAAAGCATATTCTATCATGTCCGCATGACCTCTGGATAGATATGTCCTGCTGAAGGTTTATCGAGAGTCTACCACGTCCATACTACCTCTGATATCACTCTCGCCCAAACCTGTCATTTATATTCCGAAATGATGGGTCCACAAAGTCATAGTGACTCAAAAGAGTCACTTTATTTATTCCCAAAGAAAAGAAAGAAGAGAGCATAATTACATTAGGAAAGCAAAAAGAAGAAAGGGTACATCATAGTGGGGAGCGGTCAGATGGCGAATCAGTTGCACTAGTGCAGCTATCCTCTCATTCCTGGAAACCGAGGCATCAGCGCGGGCCCACCGTGCCTCGTGGTTGCTCATAAAGGACAGTTCGGCCCTTGCCCAAAGAGAACCCGCATGGGCGGCTTCTGCACGCTCCAAATCCTGTCGCGCTGTACTCAGTCGACCAATCGCTACATCTAGACCTGCCAACGACTGAGAAGCCCACTCCTCTGCCTGAGCGAATTTTTCCTTCAACTTGCGAGCCCTCGCTGCATTCCCTTCATGCTCAGATTGGCACTTCGTCTGAAGAGCAAGAGCCTCCTCCATGACAGCTTTTCTTTTATCCATCTCCAACTGGTGTGTTTTGATGGATTCATCTAGGCTTTCTAGCTGTTTAGTAAGCTGCGCAGTCATGAAGTCGTATCTAGCCTGGACCTCAGCTTCGATGCTGCCCCGAGTCAGCTGCACATATTCGTTAATAGGTTGCTCTAAACTATTAACCATCGCCTCCAGGGCGTCAGCTACCCCAGAGTCGCCGAATTCCCTGACCGCCCCGATCGAAAACCGGAAAGCCTTCTTCAGACGCTCGAAGTCTAGATTCTTCGCCAATACCATTGATATCAGCGTTTTCAGGCTGGCGTAGAAGAGGCTGGTATATTGCTCGGTCAGCACAACTAGATCCGATTGGACGCCAGGAGTGACCGCGATATTGGCGAGTCCCCCTCCATGAGTGATTGCAGACGATGTAGCTACGGCCGTGGCCTCAACAAGTGGTACGACCAAGGAAGATGCAACAACGAAAGTCGAAGTCATCGGCATACTCGCAGGAGGCGATGTCACAATGACAGGCTCATCCTTCTCTTGAGATGTCGAAACTACTCGGGGCGAGCCGGCACCCGAAGATGCTTTCTCTTCAAACTCAGGCACCTCCGTGTCGCCACCAGAAGCCGAAGCAGATCCAAAAAGTACTTCAGCGCTCTTCTCCCCGTAGACATCTGCCCCTGAAAAGAAGACGAGAAAGTTAATATCGACACGATGTTAATTTCTCTAAAAAAAAGAAGGGCATAAAGATGACATTTACCCACGGCCGACGGCATATATGTCGCATCTACAGCCAGTACAGCTAAATTACTTCTTAATGATGCTAAGCAGGCTATCCTACCTGGAGAAAGGGGTCTGATAGCTGACACTGGCAAGTAGTCTTCCAAGTCCTCCTCAAATTCCAACCGAGGCTCATCGGCTGGAATCTCGCCAAGTGCGCTCGCGGGCACGAAAGGGTTCTCTTCCGACGTTGATCCGGATAAAGGTTTATGGAACCTTATACTCAGCCCCGGAGGCGACTTCGTTCCACTACCGGAGGTAGTGGCAGCAACGGCAGCCTAAAGCAGGAGTTCTCCGGCACCGCCAGCCGAAACTGAGGGTCCCTCTCCGAAAGGCGAGGAACCTCCAATCAAAGAGACATCCCCAACAGGGGAGACAGCAGGTTCCTCTCTGGGAGCCTCAATACCAGGAATCCGGAGAGGACGATTAACCGTCTTCTTCTTCCTCTTGCGAGGGGAAGTCTGCTTCGGAGCAGGAGCCCTTCGCTTCCCAGAGACTACCAAAGCCCCCGCAGGCGAAGGCACTTCATACCTCGGCACCGACACCAAAGGCTCATCCGGAGTAACGGACTCCTCACCCTCGTCAGAAGAAATCGAGCGGACTTCGACCCTTCCCCCAGGCTTGGGAGAAGGCACCCTAAAGCTTCCACGAATGTCAAAATCGCGATGGAAGGTGTTGATCGCCATGTAGAACTGGACATACGAGTGGAGGATGCGCAGCTCCGTGGAGAGTGTGACGACCGGCACGGTAAAGATTGCTCCCGTGCAACCCATGATAAAATACTGCCATCCTCTGGCTCCATCAATGAGTCCGCCCCTGGACCTGAAGCTGGTGACGGCATTGCCCACGTACAACTGATCGTACCCAAACTGTCTGGCAAACCGACTGGGCAAGTAGGGCTCGAAGAAGCAATGATCTTCGCTTCTGTATAGCAAATGGGAGGGTCTGATGCAGACCAACCAGTTAAAAGCTTCCGAAGAAAGATTGGTCTTCTCTCCCCTTAAATCCTCAAGCCTAATCCCCGATTGATTATGATGTACAGAGGGGACAATACAGAGGAGCTTCCAGCCATGACTGAGGTTCAGCACCAGCCGACAGTCTAAAACTGTGTTCACGTTCCAGGGAGAGTCCTTGTAGTTCAGCAAGAAACTACCCCCCGAGCTACTACCAGGGCCGGGAGACATCACCTGGGGGTTGTAGAGAATTAACCATCCCATCAAGTACAGGTATGGTAATTCTACCCTGGGAAAGCTATCACGCCGAGCTTCATCGACGAGCAGCCCATCAGTCATGGCTCTTAGGCCAGCCTGTATACGACACACCATGGCAGGGAGCAAGCCCAGTCTTGCCCCGAATACCAGACGCAAGGCAGGCCACAGGATATTCCGGTGAATGCGGTCCGCGGACGCAATGTCGGGCACCACTACTCGACGCAGCCATATGGAGAGGAAACCATCCAGCCGGGCTTCATTAGATAGAGGCCTGCGGCAGCGCCTCAAGTAACTGTAGGCCTTAGTGCCTTCAGGATACTTTCCTACCCCGTCATCGAGAATCTGATCTGGAGCCTTAGCATCCTCCATAAGATCCTCGACGACCTGGGCACTGAGCACGTCCAAACAGTTCACAGGCTCATTCTTGCCCCCCGAGACTTTCTCCGACTTGGCGGCCCGGGCCCGGTGGAAGAAGAGGTAGGACGTCCACTTAGTGGTGTGAGCCAAATCAGAAGGCTCATTATAAAAAGCAGTGCACGCGAGGTAGTGGCACATCAGCTCCTGATACACTTCCATCGCCCGAGGGTCCGAGTCCCTCAACTCCCGGTTGGTGGAAACATACTCTTCATATGGGGTATCCCCCATCGGCAGTCTCGAGATCACTGCCATCTCATGGAGGGCCAACCCCAACTCCCCCAGTGGAGTGGCGAAGGTCCCGGTGAGCGAAATGTATCGCTCCATCAGTGCCAGAAACAGGTTAGGGTTGGGAGGCAACCCAACACTTGTCGCACTCACAGCAGCATACAGTCCAATGCCCTCCAGCTCTCTCCGAAAATGCTTCAAGGCCCAGTCAATTAGGCAAGCCCATCGGAGGTTTGTTGGGGTGATCCACCCATTGCACCGAGGATTCTCCTTGGGGTATACCCCCCTCGCCCCATGAAGTCGTTGCAGAAAGTCGGCAATTGGACCGGCTGGATCACTAAACTGTCTTCACTCGGGATACTGCCCGGGCACAGTCCCCTGAACACCGTCACAACGCCGAAAGGGCGGCTGACAAACGACCCCTGGTCAGCTCCTTTCAGATGAAAGATCTTCCCCGGCTTGCCGTGAAGATCGGGAGTCAGCGTCCACGACATCCTCCTGGGATGTGTAGCATAGGAGAAAGCCGAGATAGGATAATCTCTCGGCATCGTTGGCAGATACAAGACCAAACTCTCGGCGGGGAAAACCCAGGGTTCTCTCTTGGGCTTCGTCTGGGACTGTTTGTCAATCATGTCCCCAAAGAGAAAAGCCGGCTTTATGTACTGGTCTTCGTCTATATACGTCAGGGGCTCCCCGTTAATCATGTTCAGCAACGTCCGCTCGCCCTGAGCCGATATCAAGACCCCCCTTCCTGCAAGATACTGGGGTCCGGAGATAGGAAATGTCACGAGGGACAGATCCTCCAGATAATTTGAGTGCAGCATCCCGGCAGCGGAACCCATCACCTCGGCCAGTGGAGACTCATGCAAGTTAACTGCAAAAGTGCAAGGAAAACACGTCATTACAAATCTTGCAACATAAAAACCAAGAAACGACAGTATGTGCTTTACGCCAAGACTGTACAAATTTGGTTATTTTACGCAGAAAATCGCATCCAGAAGCGTAATTGGCGGTATACAGTCCGTGCTTTACGCCAGACAGCCAAAATTTTAGTTATTACGCCGGAGGTCCATCAACAAGGGTAAAGCAAAAATTTTATAGTATACACCAAGTTTTCGGCAGTCAGAGCTTTTACGCTCAAAACTGCAAAAATATGGAGTTTTTACGCTAGCACACTAGAAATGTGGGAGTAAAAGGTGAAAACGCCTCCGTGCGTCATCTTCCTCAAAGAGGCAATCATCACAGAAGATGACCTAGCGCGGTCACGTTCAACGTGTGCGAAGGATTTTCGTCGTTCTTTGTCATCCCAAAGGCTCTACCTCTAAGGCCGGGTGCGCTGCTCGTCGGCGGGATACTTCGCTCAGAAGAAAGTTCACCTTGCCCGACCGAAGACTCTTTCGCTGGGGCAGAAGAACGAGAAGAAAAACCTATACTCTTTCCCTTAGTGGAGGGGATTTGTTTCGGTGCCATTTCTGAAAACTCGGAGTGCTCGGAGAAAGAACGAGGGAAGAAACTCGAACAGTCGAAGGCTCTCTTTCGCAGAAGACGGATGAAAAGTTTTTTCTCTCAAAAGCTTGGGATATATATAGAGTTTGGACCGGCTCCTCGAATCCTCGAACGGACTCCTCGAAACCCTAACCAAATCTCATAATTAATATTTGGTTATGATTGGGTACTACGTCAGCCCACTACTCTCGAAAGGCGGACAATCAGCAAATTCAAAGAGTTTTTCGTGCAAAGCAGATTCGTGGTTCTACACCAAAGAAGCTTTCTACGCTCGATAGCTACAGATCTATGATTTTACGCTCGTAAGCTATCAGTCTATGGTTTTACGCCCGGATGCCTTTGTGCTCGGTAGCTTTTATGCTCGAGAGGCTACAAACCTACGACTTCACGCTCAGCAGATACAAATCTATGGTCTCACGCTCGATGGCGTTTAGTTTACGCTCGGAGGCAACAAATCCACAACCTTATGCTCGGAAGACTTTTCTTTTCAGAAGCAATAAATCTACAGTTCTACGCTAAGAAGATTTCTACGCTCGACAGCTACGAATCTACGACTTTACGTTCGACAGCTACAAGTCGGGTTTTATGCCCGGATGCCTTTGTGCTCGGTAGCTTTTATGCTCGAGAGGCTACAAACCTATGACTTCACGCTCAAGAACCACAGGTCTATGATTTCATGCTCGTTGGTGTTTAGTTTATGCTCAGAGGCTGCCAACTTATGATTTCGCACTCCATGACTTCCCGCACATCTGAAAGATATGCAGGCCAGAGTACGCGTAAATCTGAACGATCCTCAAAGCGGTCAATTACGGGAGTTCACACAGAAGATACTCCTTCTTGACCTCAAAATATCCCAAGTACCCGAAGCATACAGAGTTCAAACATTGAGAAATTACTCTTCTCGGGTCAATTGGAGGTTCATCCAGAAATCCAGTCTGCATATTTCATCTTTCAAGATGGCAAATCAGTTTGACAGCCATTTCTCGCCCTGTTCCAAGGGATTTCTGAGAAATCATTCTTGAAGATGATGTCTGATCAATGAAATTATGTTATCAAGAGTAACAGTTCAGAATTCTATGCGGTTCCTCACTCCTAAATAGCAGGACAGTTCGAACACTCGAATGCTAAAGCGGCTTTCTATGCATCCTTAGTTATGCGTAAAAGACAGGACAGAACCTAGCACTCTTTCTAAACAGAGTCAGCGTAAAGAATCAGACGTGTCGAAGTTGCACACATTCAGACTTCACAGCAAAGTATGGCAAGATGATCATATGAAGAAGAAAGACGATTTTATTAAAGATTAAAGTCATGATTACATATGAGAGAAATCCAGTCTACAAGGGTTTTTCTTCATTTTCATGATTACATCTGAGGGAAACCCCATCTACAAAAGGGCTTCCTTATCATCGTCTGAAGATCGTACCGAGAAGCTGTTCTGACAGGTTCTCACGTTGGTGAAGATCTTCCTCTTCTTCTAAGAAGATGATCAGTGGCGGGAGGATACAAAACTGGACATAGACCCATCCTCCAACAGAAGGAAAGCAGGATAAATCTACTTGCCTACAGACCACCGCCATTCAAGTCGGGACAGAGATAGTTTGTCTGACTCTCGTCACCGGAGGTAATGGGAGAAGGTGCCACTTGCAAGCAGCGTGGTGGAAAATGATTCTTCTATCTCCCGAAGAACCACCATACAAAGTTGCTGATTATCCCGAGCAAGGGAGGCTAAGATATCCTTCCATGATCCATCGTTGCAGTGGACACTTGCTCGAAGACGCCATCTTTTTTGGCTCCTTACATGATGGAAGAACATGCTAGAAGACTTAGCAGTTATTAGAGGTCTATGGACATAGCTTATTGTAGTATGGTGGTCCCATCCTTGTCCTTATTTGGTTACAAGATTTGGCTAGGGTACTAAGAATAGGCTATGAACCAAATTGTGTCATGGATGTGACATGCTTAGAGCATGGGGTGGGAGAACAACAAGTATCGCATTTGAGCTCCTTTGCACTTTTCTCCTGTGCGCCCGGATTCTCCGCTGGAGATACGAGTGGTGATGACCACTATATATTATGTACTATCAGGCAGGCCTCCATCGTTCAAAAGACGACGTACCTTTTAGGCCCCTGGATCTCCAATAAAGAACTATGCCAAATCCCAGTTTTTAGCCAGATAGCTCACTTGTGGGGAAAGTTGTTCTTAACTGCATTCACTTAGACGGTTATGCGACCATTGGATATTTATTTTAGTACTTTATTGGCATGTGTTTTATGTATCTTGTTACGTCCCTCTGAGGACCTGGCCCCTTCCAGGTGTGTCTGTTCATGAGTATTCGTAGGAGCGCAGATTCGAATGGTTACCTATGTTCGAGGATGTCTTCTCTTCGAACCCGTGATTGTTAGCTAGTATTCTTATATGGTGTTTGTTGTGTTGTACTTATATTGTAATTGCTCTTATATTCAAGTTGGTAGTAGATTTGTTTCCATCCAACTATCATCTTTAGATACTTCTTATTAAGATCTAGATTCATAGATACTGGTTATCTATTTATATTTGATTTTCGTGGATGATATTTAGATTATACCCTGTGACTTGTGATAGATTTATACCACTTGTGGATTTGATATTTATATTACAGTATACGTATGGGTTATGGTTTCCAAATATTGGAGTTGCCATATCCATGCGGCTGGCATGCTTACGTGTCCTAGTCCTACGTATTTTTGGGACTGGGGCGTGACAACCTCTCTTTGTGCTGACATTGATGCATGTGCTTGGGTTATTTATTCAAAATAAATTAACTTGCATCAGGCTCATAATGTATTATGGACTTACTATATAGAACCATCTCATTTTAGCCAAACGAGTTCAAGAGTTTGCATAGGGAATAGATCGTTAAAGGAACTTTTTCGATACGAGGTTTAACAAAACTTGAAGCTGTGCTCTGATACCAATATGTCATGCCCCAATTCCGTAGAATCGATAGTCGTCCCCCGGGCGTGATGTCATGCATGCCTAGGTTGCACAATGCACAAGGCCAAGGTATTTTATATAACGAGCACATATTTAGAGTACGTAGATAATTGAACACAATATTGAAATATGAAAAAGTTCTCTTTATTGATAATGAACATCTTTTACAAACTCTTGAACGAGTTAGATGGTTGCTGCACGGGCTTACAAAAAATGGACACAAAATGAGATGGACGTCCAGTACATTACATCCTTTTACTAAAACTTCAAATCTTTAGACACCTTCGGGCAAAGCTATCGCCTTTCCACGGAACTACATAAGGTATGTGCACGAGCTCCTGGAACTTCAAAATATGCTTCAAGGGCACGAACTGGACGTATCAGTAGGTGGACTAGATTGGAAAGTCATTTTAGCTTCTTGCAGGATCTCCTTGGTGTGGAAAACCTGTTGCAACGAGGGGCAGTACATCGAAATGCACTAGTGAAGGCTGGCTAACCCAACTATACCAATCAACACATTATTTATGTAAAGCATGTAAGTTATTATGTGGTCTTTCTATCTTACCTTAGTTTAATTTTATAAGCAAGCAATATATATGAAAATTTACTGAAATAAATATGTCACCGTTCGGTGACTTTTACCTGCTCGTCTGAACTACCTTCACAATACTTACCATGATCTTCCCTGTCATGAAGACATAGTTAGCTTGCATAGTTTAAATATACGAGGAGATCACAGGCATGATGCCATAATGGATGAGTTATAGTCATATATGAGGATGGTATGCAACGCAAGAAATATTAAGCCCTACAGGCCATCCCGTCTTGTACATGAGACTTATCGTGAAGTTTTGTCCGAATCGGATCGGTACCAGTGCACCAGCGAACATCCACAGGAACCATAAAATCTTGTGCACAAGTTATCCGTGATCAAGCGGCGTCTAATATTAAGTTATCAATTGATGGAGTATAAAGTGTAAATCCCCTGATTTTTTATGAATTTTTAAAAATCAATTTTTACAATTTTCTGGAATTTTCTATAATTTTTAACTAATTAAAAATCAAGGTATTTAGAATTAAATAATTTTAATCAATAATAAAATATTATAAAAATAATATTTTTAGGTGTAAAATAAAATATTTGACATAGGGTAATTTTTCTGAAATTTATTGTACCCCGAAAATATTTTTAAAGACCTAAAAACTAATTAATTATTAAACCAAAATAAACCCTAAAATAAACCCGGTTTATTTGTGACCCAAACCAACCCGAACCGGACTGACCCGGTCTAGCTGAACCGAACCCAATTCCTAGCGGGTCGGGCCGGATCCGAAACTGATCTCGACCCGAAACCCGACCCGTTAACCCTAAACCTAACCCCGATCTCCTCCGACCCTGCCGCTTCACCTCCGCCGCCCTACGCCCGTAACCGTCGGCTGCCCTGCTCCCTGCGCCGCTCGGCCTCCCCGTAATTGTCTCGGTGCCGCTTCGCCACCTCTAGCAACCGACCGCCCGCCGCTTCGCCTCCCCCAGCCGGTCCACCTTCCTAACGGCCGCCGGACCGCCTCCTATTTAAACCCCTCTCCAGCGCCGTCCTCACCACCACCGCCTCACCCTGTCGTCTCCCAGAGCGCAGCCCCGTCGAAGCCCCCATCCACCACCATCCTTCTTAGCCTCGAACCCAGCCCCCGCTCCGCCGAGCTCCCCCAGCGTCGTCCTCACCGCCCTCCGCCTTCCTCCGCGAGCAGCCTTGAGCGCCTCCGCCTCGACCTCGCCGGCAACAGCAGCAGCAGCAGAACCTCGCTGCCTCTAGCTCTGGCAGCCACGGTCGACGTTGCCACGATGAAGACGAGCAACTCCGGCCTCCACCAGAGCTGCCTCCTCCTCCGGCGAAGCCCCGGCAATCCAGCAGTACAGCGCAGTGGCCGGAACCCTAACCCTAGCAGCCCCGCCGTCGTGTCGCGAAGCCTCGCGAAGCGCGCGTTTCAGCTATCTGCGGAGCCCTGTTCAGGTAACCATTTCTCTCTCCTCGATGTCCCGTTTCTCGTTCCGTCTATTGTGATACGAACCCCGTATAACCCTCTCGATACCCGTGCAACCCACTCCGTGTGTCGCGTCCTGTGGCGATCGCGAACTACGATCCAAAATCAGGAAAATATTGGCCCTATTTTTTCCCGGAACTGAGTGCGCCCCGCCAAACAGGACAACTTGGTCATGTGCGAACTTCACCAAAAGGTACACGTCGTTAATATGGACGTGTGGAATTTTGCGAAAGTTGATTTGGATGTGTGTGCACACCGGAATCAACGCGTATCCGTCGACAACGCCCCGTATCGGCCCTGTTCTGGAACTCGTTGTAACTTCATGTACACACGTCGGATCAAAACGAAACTTGTGCCATCGGACTCGTAGAAATACGCTGGTCCTGTGATCCAAATTTGGTTCGATTCTGAGAACGTTGACAAAATCGAGTATCGTGGGCCCCGCGGCTCCACTTGACAGGCGATTTTGTGATCGGCTCATCGGAATCCAGTTTTGGACATTCCATTGAGTTCGTATCATCGTTCTGGACTTGTTGACACTAAGTTTGACGAATTTGGAGAACATTGTCTCTTACACATTTTTCGGTGTGAAGCGGGCCACATGTGGACCTCGCTTTGACCAAGAACTGTCATTTTTGCCCCTGTGTCCAGATTGGACTCAAGGACAGGCATTTTTAGCTATTTGATTTTTTCTAAATCTGATGGTGATGTCTATTTCAGCAACCGGAGGAGTACCTAAAAATCCCACTGATACCAGAGCTATTGTTGGAGTCAGAACCCCAGGCAAGTGTACCTTGCCAAAACTTGCAATACCTGCTTCATATTATTGTCTTAATTTATTCATATGTTGTATATGCTTAACCTAGGACCGTGTGACATTTCTTAGCGTCCGAACAATATTCGGGTGTCAACACTGTACGCAGAGTTTTGTAATGTCACCTAGACATGGATATCGAGACCCTATACATTCTCGTGCTTGTATTATCAAGTACGTCATACCCAGGACACCTGACACTATTCATGAGACAGAATCTTTCTGAGATATTCATGGTGATTCTGTATAGGTTACATGATTCAGGACATAGACATTGCATGTGCTTAGCTATAATTATGACTTATTGCATCAGTTACAGGTCATGATCCTGCGTGACATGGACATAAGACGTCATGGACATGAGACATGTGATTACATTGGGTGGGGAGAGTATTACCATATCAAAGGCTGATTATATTATATATATTGTTATTTGGATGTGTCTTAGACTCTGACACAGAGCTTTGACACATGTACTGTCCCTTCGAGAAAATACTGCTATGGGTTTCCCCGACACAGAGCCTATAGTAGTCTCAGCCTGAGTATGATTAATGCTCTCATATTGCATATCACTTAGCTGGTTATATAGTTTACCCTATTATTTCATTGATTGTTGCACTGCATTTATTTTGGCATGAGTTATTTTGTACCTTGCTATGTCCCCTGAGGACCTGGATTTCGGATTATGTCCCTAGGATTAGCAGACGAGATCTATCCCGAGGTATACGGGATAGGAGCATTAGCAGGAGCAGAAGCAGGAACAGTAGCAGGCACTAGAGCAGTACCAGATCCAGAAGACGAGGTGATCGCCGAGGATTTCTTCTGAGTATATGCTTTATCCATACTCAGTATTTGATGTTGTTATCTTATTTCTTGACTATCGTACCAGACTCATTATCGGGTTGTTCTCCGATTTATTTATTTGAGACTTGATGATGATTATATTTCATTTTGTTGATATTGATGTATTCATTTCTGTGGATGAGATTAGTATATTATACCCTTATTTTTGTACTACAGCTTAAGTATATCCTGATGGGTCCATTAAATTGGATTTTTCCATCGGTGTGTGCTGCTGGCCATTGCTACGTGGCTAGTCCCTCGATATTTTGGGACTGGGGCGTGACATAAAGCATCACAAGCATGAGACAAATAACATGGCATGGTCTGTTTTTCATAGTCTCCCTGATCAGTTTATTGCATAGCAAGGTATATTCTATATATAGCATAATCATATAAAAAGTATATATTCTAATTAGAAATTAAACACGATAAAAGAAAGATCTAAGCGAACTACCATGCAACAAGATTACCGTTCACAAGTTGATTGACAAGCAAAAGTAATCCAAGTCTATTTATTTTATCTTGACATCTTTTAGTTATTATGGTATCGTTTGATCAGAACAATCAAGAAGACAAGATTTTGGATGTGAAGACTTAGAAGAAGGTTCAACTAAATCAAATTATAGCCACTAACAAGTTGGTGGGGAGAGAAAAGAAAAGACGTGCTTCAAGACTCTGCTTGCGCGACGCCTACTGCACGATCACCTGTACTGCCACAAACAGATGATCAATACCTCTTCTCCTCTTTCCAAGATCGAAACAAAAATATAGTTCAACGAATGAAAGCAATGAAATCCATCAAAATCGTTCAAGAAAATGCAAATTCGAAAACCAACTCAACGCATGAAAGCAACAAGGCGACAGCGAAAACTAGGCAAGAAAACTTGCAGTGGAGAGGTCCCTCTTGACTCTGCCGCTAAGTCCATCCTTTGGGGCAAGGTCCACTGAATATGACAATTAATTCCGAAGAAGCAAATCCATAATGAGAAAAAGATCTTGATTCAATCTATACTGATCGAACGATACCGAAAGTATTTCTTGTCCGTGATCCCCAAAAAGGGGGAACGGGGCACCACATCACATGTAAGCACTCGCTGCTTAAAATCCATCGCGTGCTGGCGTTCGTGAGGTCAGTGGAGATCCGGAAGCTCACAGCGAAGAAGATACGAGGGAGAAAAAATATGTCAATGAAGGACACGGCGAGGGTGGTCGTGGGGTGCAACTCGGCCACGAACATGGGAGCAGGAAAGAAGTAGAGTATCAGAAGGAGTTTTTGCTCGACAATGGGGCAAAACTCGACGTCATCGATGACGTCAGGTTCACTCGACTGTGATGCACGACGAAGGCGAGGTGGACGGAGACCGTGCTGGTCCTGATAGACCGTGGGTCACTGCAGGGGATCAAGGGCTCTGACCTATTTTCTATGAAATTAGACAATTGTGGCGGTGCCAACCATTTCTTCGTTCCTTCCTTTTGTTTCGACAGTAATAAGGGGATTGAAACTTAAGTTCGTGTCGATGTTTGGAGTTGCGGAGTAGTATGGTCAACTAGATCCCTATTGTTGTATTTGTAATGAAGATAAAGACCAAAATATTTTCCTAGATATCGACCAATGTTTTTGATCATTTATGATGTTCGAAAGTGCGTTATAAAAAATATGGTCATTTTTAGCGTGCTTTTTTCGTCATTTAAGTCATTCGAATGTGTGTCGTACAAAATTGGATCATTTACGGCATGACCTTTTACAACGCCAAAATATACGTCGTGAAAGATCTTTTACGGTGTCTTTCATATGCCATAAATGGTCATTTTTCGTGTAGTGTTACCTCAACATGATCATGGTAATATAATAAGAATGGTCGTGAACTACCACAATGATCCTATCGTATTGACTTCAGATATTTTCTGCAGAAAACAAAAACTTATTTGATTTAATTACATTACAATTAGAATGGTACTTAATTGCATGAGCCGGGACCTCTATATATATATATATATATGTGCATTCTTAATTAAGAACTTGAAAAGTAAAAAAATTTTATATCACGGATCATATATAATACAGACAAACATAATTAAAAGAACTTCATCACAAACCATTCACAAACATAATTAAAGTAACTTCCATAACATTTTAGTTGGAGGCATTTAATGCATATATATGACCAAGAACTTTTGTTGATGTTGTTAACCTTGTAGTCATATCCAACGTCTTTGAGGGGATAGTACGTAGCTAGGTAGTAAACCTGTTCCACCATCTGGAAAAATTTGATTAGTATTTGTGTTTGTACAAAGTAAAAAAATGGTATACTATTTTATATGGAACATAAAAAAAAAAAGTGTCTTGAAATTGCAAATGAAACTATTAAAGATGTCCTAGTAGTGACAGTCATCTGTTCATCATGACATGGAACTATTCAATAAGCAACATGTCTTAAAACTCTCAGAAGACAACATACTAGAAAAAAAAAATCACGGTAACAAACTATGCTGCAAAATAGAGACAGATACAAATAACAATATGATATAGATATTGGATAAAAAAATTCAAATAGGTACAATAACTAGTCACTTATGTTAAAAAGATACAAGTATGGACATACCATTTTTTCGTGTCTATGCAACAATGATAACAAGTATTTCATTATGAAAAAAATTTAAAGAACTAATACATGATGAAATAAAATTAAAGAAATGTTTACTTGTTTATATCTAAATATATTAGTATGAGAAATATCTAAGTACTAAATGTTACTTGCTAAGTTGCATAGATACTCCTCCAGCTGATCAAATTCTTGTGTAACACATATAGTATATTTATATGTTAGATTCCAATGGAATTATTTTTATAGAAAAATAATTCATGGAATATTGAAAATTTTCATATTGACGTTGTTTTATTAAAATTATTTTCTTGTGGAAAATATAAATAATTTTTTTGTAAATTTCAAGGTGTGTAAAAGGACGGACGGTCCGGAACTCGGTCCGGTCAAATCCGGTCCGGGCCGGTCCGGATCCGGTCAACGGACCACCCTGCTCCAGCCCACTCCCCCCCACGGATCCGGGCTGGGTCGGAGGATCTGACCCGCAAGGCCAGCACGACCTGGTCTCAGGCCGGATCCAATTCGGTCGGTCCGGTTGGCTCGGCCCGGACCGGCCCGGTTCAGGCCTGGTTCTGCTGATTTATATATATATATATATATATATATATATATATATATATATATGGATATATTCGTTGGAGGGTCTTTTACCCAAATTTTCCATTTTAATGGCTATTTTTTCAACATTTTAGGGGTATTTTGGTCATTTTTGCTAAAAATGACCATAATATCCATTATGACAACTCTTTTTTTAGAATATTTGAGGTCATTTGGTCCCAAAAAAATTCTATAAATAGTCCATAATTTATGAAAAAAATACAACACAATTTATTCCCTTTTATAATATTTTTTCTCTCTTACAAAGTTTAGAAGAAAGATAGTTACAAAGTTTAGAAGCAAAGCAATTACTGGAGTCCAACTTCTTTTCTCTCACATTTTTTTGCGATTTTTTTTGGAGGCTTCTAGCAGACATTACAAGTAACTTTAATATTACGAAAACAAAAAAATTCTGATTTTAGATTTTTCTTTTTCCTCTCTCTCTCTCTTTGTAAAGAAGTAATTAATTTTGCTCTAAATTGTTTTGAATTTAAAAAAAATAAATAAATGGACAAGGTTAAAACCATCCTTTTAAAAATTATGATTATTATAATAATATATTTAAAAATAATCCTATTCCTGATTATGTGCCACCAACACAAATGTTACCTCATGAAGTTAGGAGTATGGTTACGGCTACAAATATTGACAATAGAAAAAAATTTCTTTTTATGGAATTATTTGACAAAAATATTTATCACTTATAGTGAGGGCGCATATGTTTTAGATCTAAAAGATCAAAAACCAATACCTAAGGCTGCAGAATATACAAAATATAAGCGGTTTTACAAATAAAAAAAATGATGGCACAAACACTTTAAAAAGACACTACGAAAGTTGATGTGGCATAGACACACTGCAGGTTAGACAAACACAGCAAAATACCGGTGATCAAAGATCTTCTATAGGTAACTTTACTTATTCTTATGCTCGTAACAAGACTGAGTTAGCAAGATATATTATTTGTGAGAAAAACTATTTACATTTGGTGAGAGTAATTTCTATTATAATTATGCAAGTAATACCCTTAATTCTTATTTTACTAAAGTTTCTAGATCTATTGCTAAAGCAGAGGCTCTGAATTTTTTTCAAAAAGATAAGGCTGCTTTGAAAGAAATTTTATGCATGTTCTAACTAATGATATATGGACTACTAAGCAAAATTATTCTTATATTTGTATCACGACACATTATATAGATCCAAAATAGATGTTACAAAAATGCATCATTTGTCTAAGGCCTTTAGAATTTTTACATACCGACGCGGTAATCGGCGGCGCTATAATACAATTTTTGCATGAATATTATATTCACAATAAATTTTTTTCGATTTCTTTTATAATGCTAGTAATAACACTTCTTCTATTAATGTCTTGAAAATACAATTTACGTCTATGTTAAGAGATAGACTTTTTCATGTTAGATGTGCTTGTTATATTAATAATTTGATTGTACAAGAATGTTTTGAATTCTTTCACCTAAATTTAAAAAATATTATATTATGTTTACAGAGTTTGGACACTTCTGCAAATAGAAAACACGATTTTAAAACTTTATGTACACAATATGGTGTTACTTTTAGGCGATTTGTTAATGATGCACCACATAGATGGAATTCTACTTATTTAATGTTGAAATCTTCCATGAAGTTTAAAGATGTTATTACACATTATTGTAATGCTAATCCTAGTTTTAATTATTAAGTAACTGAGAATGATTGGTTAATTGCTACTGCTATTTTTGAATTTTTAGAATTATTTTACAATGCTACAACTATTCTATCTGGAGTTTATTATCCAACTTCTCCTTTAGCTTTAACAGAAATTCTTAACATGTCTCATTTATTTTATATTTATAGAAATGTTTCTGGTTTTGATTACGTGATTTCCAAAATAGAAGCCAAATTTAAAAAATATTGGGACAATATACCTCTTCTATATTGTTTGACTTCGATTTTTGATCCCAAGATTAAACTGGATGTTGTATATATTTTATTAGAAGAATTTGAAAAAAATATGAGAGTTGACGTAGGTAGCTTGAAAGTAGAAATTAAGGATTTTTAGATAGTTTAATTGCTTTATATAAAGAAAGAGTTGTATCCACCCGACCCGGTACAACCGTTCATGGTAGTAGCTCTGGTTTTATGTCTAAATTATCATATGCTAAAAGTGTACTACAAAGGAAGAAACAAAAAAATTCTTTCCAACCCACTCAAGAATTGTCCTTATATCTAAATTTTTATGAAGAAGATGAAGATAACTCTTCAACTTATTATTTAATTTTAGATTGGTGGAAGAGACACGAAGAAACTTATCCTGTACTTTCTTCTATAGAACATGATATTCTAATGGTCCCGGTGTTCACGGTAACATCAGAATTTTGTTTTAGTGCATGTTCAAGGATGTTAAGCAAGAACATGAGTCGGTTGCTGGCCGATATTTTGGAGGCTTGTTTCTGCGTTCATGATTGGTCTATGTTGAAAAAAGAACTCAAGACTGAAGAGATGAAAGTGCCGATATCTCAGAGATGGACTTTCAATCTTTTACTATGGATGACGCTACTGAAGAATGAGCTGAGCAATAAACTTCAACGAATGTCGGACGATAGAAAATTTTGAAAATGCTTGTACATTTTTTACAAGATTTATGCAAATAAAATATAATTTACAAGTTTCTATTTATATTTTGTTACTTAATTTTATAATACATTTATAATTTTATTGTCATTAATAAAAGAAATTAAGCTTTTTCTTAATTAATGTTCTAAGTTATTTACATTTAACTTATTTATTTCTATATAAATAACTTCTTTAAATTTCAAGTTATAAATTTATATTTAAATTAAAAAATAATATATATTTTTTTTATAAGTTATTCAAAAAAAAAACCTTCTAAATATTAATTTTTTTACTTATACTTAAAGTTAAATTAATATTGATGTAAAGAAATCAAATAAAATTTTCTTTCTTAATCTTTATACAAATTTTTACAAAAAATATACAAAAATAATTTATAACAAATAGTTTATAAATTTCAAATTATACAAAATTAACTTAGTAACAAAAAACCTATAAATTTTAACTTGAATTTATTAACATATAAGTTATATCATATAGATTATACATAAAATATATATAAATAAAGGTAAAAAAAAATTAAAACAAAAATCGTGCTGGGCCGCCCCGACCGTGAATCGGTCAGGACCCAAACCGGTTCGACCCGGTCCACCATGGACCGGGTCACGGGTCCGAGCTGGGTCGGGTGCCAAGCCGACCGGGCAGGGCCGGCCCGACCCGCTCTCTCTACCGGGTTGGGCCCGAACCGACCCAAACCCGATCAAAACCGGTCACATAGGACCGCGTGACGGGCCGGTCCGGCCCAATACACATCTTGATGTAAACTTATTTTGGATGTTTAATTGACATTATTTTCAACGAAAAATAGTTATTTTGCATGTAAAATAATATTTTCTTATCGGTTGGACCAGTTTTATTTGTCACTATTTTGAAAAAATATGAAAAATAAAATTTTTTGGAAAATAATTTCATGAAAAATATAAGCTATTAAAAAATTTTGATGAGAATATTTTTTATTAAAAAAAAATTCCCATCAAACACACCTAAGAAAATGAAACCGTAAACCAATTTTATTTTCCTAGAAATACAAACCTCGAGATCTGATTCGTGACTCTACATACTCTCTTCCAATTTTGTCCTCAAACCCTCATTAACCGATGACTCGCGACCAACTTCATTGTTTCTATAAATTTCATACGTCGCAAGCGGTGGATTGTGATAAGTACCTGGCCTGGACACTCTTGAATTGGTGAACCCTTGCATTGGTATAGCCTTGGCTCAGTGAGAAATGTAGCTCAGTATGAGGAAGTTCAGTGAAGAATGTAGCTCAGTGAGAAATATAGCTCAATATGAGGAAGCTGTACATATCTTATATTCATACTCCATACTCCACTATTGAATGAGGATCAAGCCTCAAGCATGGTCCTCAACTCAGCATAATACGTTAGTGTCAGATGATACAGCCAATTACTATCAGAGGGCACATTTCACTGCTATAGAGCATTTCCACATCATCATTGCTAGTATGGGACACTCCACATCATCATTGCCAGCTGGCCAATACCGTTGCAAGCAGTTATCCAGCTTAGCATCCATGTCGGTTGCCAGGAGACTGTGGTACACAGATCCTTGCCCTATAAATAGGACTGGGAGAAGAGGATAGGGGGAAATGAGAATTATAATTTTTGTTTTCCACTTTAGAATGTCTTCTTCTTCTTTTTCTTGATCAATAAAAACCCTAATTCCTAGATCCCCATTTCTTTCTTCTATTACTGAAAATTTTTCATTCTCATAGATAATTTGTATGTTGCTTCTTCTTCTTCACCTGGATTCCTACAAAGAGGATCGTATCAATTGGTATCAAAGCGGTTTAGTTCCGGTCGGAAAACGATCTTGAGCGGCCATGGCGTCCGACGAGGCTCGCCGGAGGAGCCACGACGACCGTCGAAAAATCTCTCGGATTGATGGGGATATCAGTTGCAATCATCTACTCCATCACTGCAGAATCAGCAACCGCGTTCAGATTCGAATCCATGGTAATCCCCACCACCGACTGGTACTCCCCACCACTGACACAACCCCTCCAGTCACCAACCTCATCGGCATCTCCTCACGAGAAGAGTTCTTGTTCTCCTAATGGTAAAATTTCTCAACACAAGGATTCAATTGATCGTATGCTTGATAAATTAGATCACATGAATAATGAGGTGGATCGAGTCTTGAAAGAAATGGTTACAGAAAGGGAAGAAAGAGAGGTCCAACATTTCATGAGTGCTTCCATTTCAAACTCTGTTGGAAATCAAAATCCTGGCCAAATGAACTTGTCAAATGTTCATGTTTCAGGAGAGGATAATATGAAAGATGGCTGAAAAAGGTTGTGTTTTATTCATGTATTCAATAGCATATATATACAAGTGAAGAATCTGTTGGAGCTTAGCTGTTAGCCCTATAATTGTGGTAACCTATCTTACTTGGCTAACAACCGAATCCCATAGAATAAGGGAGACGGTTATATGCAAGCGAACACTCTCCCTCAAGTTGGTGCATATATATCACTCATTCCCAACTTGGATAGGAACTTTGAGAGAACATAACTTACAACTGCTTTTGTAAGTATGTCTGTTAACTGGTCCTCTGTTCTGATTGGTGGTACTACAATAATTTTCTTATCGATATTTTCTTTGATGAAGAACCTGTCAACTTCAACATGTTTTGTCCTGTCATGTTGGATGGGGTTATGTGCAATGTTACGGGCAGCTTGATTGTCACAGAACAACTTCATCGGTTCCGTATTATCGAAGCTTAAATCCTTCAACAGATTTTTGATCCACAATATTTCACAAATCCCCAATGCCATACCACGATATTCAGCCTCTGCACTCGAGCGAGCAACCACATTTTGCTTCTTGCTCCTCCATGTAACTAAATTATCTCCCACAAATGTAAAGTAACCTGATGTAGAACGTCGATCATCAATCACTCCTGCCCAATCTACATCTGTATATCCCTCGACTCTGAGATGATTATTCTTCTTGAACAGTATCCCTTTTCCTGGACTTCCTTTAAGATATCGTAATATTCTCAACACTATATTCATATGTTGTTCTCCAGGATCATGCATAAACTGGCTAACCACTCCCAACGCATGAGCCAGATCAGGCCTGGTATGTGCCAAGTACATTAGCCTGCCAACTAACCTCTGATATCTTCCTTTGTTCACTGGTACTTGATTTGGATTCATTCCAAGCTTCAACCCTTCCTCCAATGGAGTATCAACTGGTTGACAACCCAACATACCTGTTTCCCGTAACAAATCCAGAGTATATTTTCTTTGAGACAAGAAAATTTCAGATTGGCATCTAGATACTTCGATTCCCAAGAAATACTTCAAGGAGCCTAGATCTTTCATCTCGAACTCGGTTGATAAATATTTTTGAAGTGCCAAACGTTCTTCCTCATCATTTCTAGTAACCACCATATCATCGACATACACAATGAGGGCTGTCATTTTACTTTCCTTTCGTTTTATGAACAGAGTGTGGTCGGAATTACTCTGCTCATACCCAAACTTTCTCATAGATGTTGTAAACCTACCAAACCAGGCTCTTGGAGATTGTTTGAGATCATACAAGGATTTTTGTAGTCTACAAACCTTTCTTCCATGTGATAATGGAACATTGTATCCTGGAGGCAAGTCCATATATACTTCCTCAGTCAAGTCTCCATGTAAGAAAGCGTTCTTCACGTCGAGTTAATCCAGAGACCAGTCACAATTAGCTGCTAGGGACAACAGTACACGAACTGTGTTGATCTTTGCTACAGGTGCAAACATCTCTGTGTAGTCGATCCCATATTTTTGTGAGTATCCCTTCGCTACCAATCTCGCTTTGTAATGATCAATAGTACCATCTGCTTTATACTTCATAGTATAAATCCATCTGCACCCTACCATCTTCTTTCCGGCTGGTAAATCAACTATCCTCCAAGTGGCATTTTTCTTCAATGAGTTCAACTCTTCATTCATCACTGCCTGCCATTTAGGTTCAGCTAAAGCTTCCTGCAAACTGTTAGGAATAGATACAGAGGATAATTAACAAGTAAATAACTTATTTGATTTTGACAGATGATCGGTAGACACATAGTTACTCATAGGGTATTTCACATTATTTTTAGGATCAGGCTCATATGTGGGTTTAGGAATACCTCGATTATGACGTGGTGGGAGACATTGTGGTTGTGGAACATCCAACTCTGGAGATGATTGGTTATCATCCTTATTGCCCGTTGGCAAGGAGGAAGCAGGCATGACTGTAGGCGTTGGTACTGGGGCCCCCTGAACAACTGTAGGTTGTGGCACTGGTGACTCCTGTGTTTGTATCGTCCGATTCTTCACCTCAGGGGGAGAGGAAACAGGAGGTTCAGACTCTGGATTATAGTAAAAATTCACACACAATTGAAGTGATTTTTGATATCAGTGATGAAGGGACAACTGGTTATATACCCCAGGTTGAAGAGCCAACTGTTATGGAGCTACAAACACAGGAGTCATCAGTGCCACAACGACTGTAGGTTGTGGCACTGGTGACTCCTGTGTTTGTAGCTCCATAATCAGTCGAGTGGTGATCGTGCCTCACGTCAATATGGCAAGTGTGAGCATTGTGGAATACCTGGACACTCCAAGCAAAGATGCTACAAATTAATTGGCTACCCTAAAGGCTGGGACAAAACTCGTGACTCTCGCTTCAACAAAAATCGATCCTCTGTGACTAACGTCAAGGATGATACCGAACTGATAGCTGAGAAAGCAACTGCTTTAGTCACGACAGCAGGTAACAAGGGTAAGGCTTTAAAAGTTTCTGATTCTGTTATGAATAATACATGTTAATTGAATCGGGTGCTACGGCACATATGACTTTTGATTCCAAACTTGTTCAGACTTTAAATCCTTCATCTCAAACCGATGTGACCACCGCAGATGGCAGCTCTGTCCATGTTATTGGGGAAGGCACTATTTTCCTTAATGATAATCTCAATCTTGATATTGTCCTTGTAGTTCCATTTATTGATTATAATCTATTATCTGTTGCCCAAATAACTATTGCTCTAAACTGCCTTGTCATTTTTTGGCCTTGTTTCTGTGTGTTTAAGGACATCCAGACTCGAAAGACGATTGGTTATGGCACTAGACGGGACAAGCTCTACTACTTGGACTTAACATCTGACAGTAATCATCAGTTGATAAAAGCCCTTTCAGTTGGAGGTACACAAGGGAAGTATGAAAAAAATGTTAATGATATTTGGTTATGGCATCGTCGTCTTGGACATGCCTCATTTGGTTACTTACAGAAACTTTTTTCTAGTTTATTTGCAAAGAGTAATGTTTCCCATTTTAAGTGTGATGTGTGTGAATTAGCACATAGCCATCTTAATACTTTCTCTCCACGTTTAAAAAAATGTTTTGTCCCTTTTATGGTAGTACATTCAGATGTATGAGGTCCATCTAAAATTGCTACTTTAGGTGGTGCCCATTGGTTTGCAACATTTATTGATGATTGCACACGTATGACATGGGTGTCTCTTTTGAAATCGAAAAATGAGGTGTGTTCTGCCTTCAAAATTTTTCACAAAATGGTTGATGTCCAATATAAAGCACAAATACAAGTCCTTCGTAGTGATAATGGGTGTGAATATGTGAATTCAGATCTCTGTAAGTTCCTAGATCATTATGGTATTGCTCATCAGATGACATGTCCATATACACCACAACAAAATGGCGTGGCTGAGCGGAAGAATCGTCACCTCCTAAATGTGGTGCGTTCCTCTCTACTTGAAGCTAACGCCCCGTTGTTCTATTGGGGTGAGGCCCTTGTCTCTGCTGCCTACTTAATCAATCGTGTGCCATCCCGTACAATAAATTTTCGAACACCCTGCCAGGAGCTCTCTGCTCTTGTCACCGCACCACCTAGTCCCTACTTGCCTCCTCATGTGTTCGGGTGTGTAGCCTTCGTTCATCTTCATAACAACAACGAAGTAAGATGGAACCTCGTGCCCTGAAGTGCATGTTTGTTGGGTATGCCTTACACCAAAAAGGCTACCGGTGTTATCACCCACCTACCAGAAAGATGTTCGTCACCATGGATGTGGTATTCCATGAATATTATATGTATTATTTATCGTCCGATTCTTCACCTCAGGGGGAGAGGAAACAGGAGGTTCAGACTCTGGATTATAGTAAAAATTCATACACAATTGAAATGATTGTTGATATCAGTGATGAAGAGACAACTGGTTATACACCCCAGGTTGAAGAGCCAACTGTTATGGAGCTACAAACACAGGAGTCACCAGTGCCACAACCTACAGTCGTTGTGGCACTGGTGACTCCTGTGTTTGTAGCTCCATAACAGTTGGCTCTTCGACATGGGGTGTATAACCAGTTGTCTCTTCATCACTGATATCAACAATCGCTTCATTTGTGTGTGAATTTTTACTATAATCCAGAGTCTGAACCTCCTGTTTTCTCTCCCCCTGAGGTAACGAATCGGACGATAAATAATACATATCATGTTCCTCAGAGTCTGAACCTCCTGTTTTCACTATAATCCAGAGTCTGAACCTCCTGTTATGGATCGAACACCTCTATATTGTCTAGCTTCCTCAGAGAAGCTTCGAGTAGATGAACCTGAACGGTTCTGTGGAGTGTGATATCGAGCCACCATCGCTTCAGTCTTATCTACTTCTGTCTTCATGGCTTCCTTCCTATCACATTCTCGACAAACATAGGCATAGGAAGCCTGCAGGCCAAGCGGAGGATCCTTCCGGAGAACTTCACCACAAACCTGTTCAAAATCATCATCTAGGCCTCCGAGGAATAAGTAGACTCTATGTCTCTCCTTTGACTCCAGGTAGGTCTTGAGATCTTTATCACAAATCATGGCAATCTTGCTGTAGTGATCCAGCTCCTGGAAAATTTCAGTCGGTTCTCCAAAGTAGACGGATATGGGCCTACCAATCTGTTTGAGGTGAGAGGCCTTTTGGTTCAAAGTATACACCCTTACTTCATCATTCTCATCAAAGAAGGCTGTCTTCAAGACATCCCAGATCTCCTTGGCACTCGGTAAGTGGATGTAGTGCTTCATGATTTCTGGCTTCATAGATGAGAGAAGCCAACTCTTGACTTTTTGATCCTCAGAATACCAATCTTCATAAGTAGGATCATCTTCAGGTGGGGCTTTGATCGTACCCCGAAGGTACCCTATTTTTTTTCTTCCAGCGACATGCATCCCTATGAGCGAAGCCCATAGATCATAGTTGCTTTCATCGAGCAGTATTCCAATATTAAAGTTGGAATTCTCTGCTTGAACGACAACAGGGGAAGCACTACTGGAGGAAATAGGTTTGTTTTCGTCACCCATAAAATCCAGTGGAGATAAGAATCAGCAAATCGGTTGGTGTCGGAGCCGGCACGGCTGATCGAGAGCTTACAAACCCTGCTAGAGGAAAAGATAGCGACTTGAGGAAAGGGGCGGCCGAACCCGGCCTTAGATCCCAACCGGATATGGTCGACAGATCCAAGCGGATTAACGCGGAAGGAATGCGGAGCAACTGCGGAAGGGAGATCGATGGGTGCACATGCACGACCCACCAGCAGGCTCTGGAGACAAAATCGAGCTCGGAGGCGCATGCATTCAGCAGCGGCTCAACGCTGACGGTGATCGACGCACGACCCACCAACAGGCTCTGGAGACGAAACCTGGCTCTTATACCATGTTTCAGGAGAGGATAATATGAAAGATGGCTGAAAAAGGTTGTATTTTATTCATGTATTCAATAGCATATATGTCACTACCCGATTCTAGAAAATAGGATTATTTTTTTTTATTTGGTAAATTGTGTATTGTTTATAATTAATTATATTTATATTTAATTGATGGTTGTATTATTTTTCTATTGATTGTTTTAGAATTTTGGCTAGTCTGGACCCATGTCAGACCCTAGTGGACCCATGTCCGACCCAACCAGCACCCTTGTGACGCTTATTTTTGGGTTTAAAATTATTATTTTATTTTTAATAAGTTAGTTGGAGAGATTAGGAGTTAGTTTGAGTGCTTTTGGAGTCCCAAACCCAAAACCCTAGTTGCATCCTAAAGGGGAGGGCATTTTGGTCATTTGGACATTATGTAACTTACTTCTATGTGTTTGGCCGGCCTCCCCCTATTTCCAGACCCGAACCACAGCAGCCCCCTCCCCCATTCTCTTCATTCATTCACTTCTTCAATTCTTCACTTCTTCTTCTTCTCCATTCTCCATTTCCTTCTTCTTCCTTCTTCCTTCTTCCAACTTCAAATAAGTTCTCCATTTCTTCTCTTTCTTCTTCTATTTTTCATGGATGTGAACCCTAACCCTACACTTTTCCCTAACCTAGGTGTTTAGATCCTAGAATTAGTATGGAGGCTTGATTTGGAGGCTTGGAGCTTGAGGGTGTTGATTTCAAGTATTTTGGAGACTCTGACCTTGGGATTCCAACTCCCAAGAAGTAAACCCTAACTTTTCTTTTACTAATTGCTCTTATATAGTATAATTAGTGGTTTAGAACATTTTTAGATCCTAAGGCTACCCATGGGAGGAAGTTGGAATAAGTTTGGTTGTGTTTGGAGACTTTGACACTAGGTTTTGTGTCAATTTCGGGTGAAATCCGAGATTGGCCCAATTTTGGGTGATGCCCTAGGTTAGACAGACCTAGGTAGATGTTGTCGAGTGTCTTGAGGGTTAGTGCGTGTCTCCGTTTGAACACGTGAAGTCGTGTCGCAGAGAAATGGGCGTTTCGGACGTTTTGGGGGTTTTTGTCATCGCCGGTTCTATGTGCGTGCGCATTTTTGCCACGGACCTAGAATCGACGAGTTAGTATTTTTTCTAGGATCTAAACATCGTTTAGAACCCGTGGATAAATTTTGGGCCGATTCCGGGTTGGTTTGGTGTGCGTTTCAGGAGGTTTTGCGAACCGCACACCACGTGTTCGTCGAAATGACCGAACGACCATTTTGACTTGGTTTCTTAGTTTCGGGCTTGTGCGCGCATTGGGTTAGCTTCGGGGAGTGTGTGCTAGAGTTCTCGGGTTATATTATATATATATATATATGTGTGTGTGTGTGTGTGTGTGTGTGTGTGTGTTTGTGCGTGTAGGGGTCGTTGGGCGTGCGTTGGTGAGTGTTGTGTGTGTTGTTTGTTGTGTTGTGTTTGTGTCTCTCTCTCTCTCTCTCTCTATATATATATATATATATATATATATATATATATATATATATATATATATATATGTATGTGTGTGTGTGTGTGTGTTTGTATATCTATATGAGAGTGTGTATTTATATATATATGCTTGTGTATATATAGATCTATAAGTGATGTGTACTTATATATATGTATGAGTGTGTGTGTGTATGTATATGTATATATATATATATATATATATATATATGTGTGTGTGTGTGTGTGTGTGTGTGTGTGTATGTATATATATATATGGGTTTGTGTGTGTATATATATATGAATATGTGTGTTTATATATATATAGATATGTGTGTTTGTATTTATAAGTGTGTGTGTGCTTGCGTGTTTGTATGTGTGTGTATATATTTACGCGTGCTAGTATAGGTTTTAGCGGGTATAGGCGGGGTGCGTAGCCTAGGTTGAGATATTGGATACCGAGGGTATCCCGGTATCTCGATGAGGCGAGTTTGTAGGTTTACTAGTTTAATGAGCTAGTTTTGACCTAGAATTTTAGGGACACCCTATTTTGACCTAGCGTTGACCATAATTGTCCTCGTTGACCGTAAAAGTCAATGTTTGACCTAGTTTTGACCTAGAGTTGACTTTTTGGACCTCGAGTTGACTTTTTGACCCAAATTTTACCGGTTTGACTCGTTCGACCTAGAATAACCTTAGAACCTTATTTTTAGTTATTTTATATCAGTTTAAATCTTTAGAACCCTGTTTAATTCTACTTTTCGCAATAGGTTCTTGTGACGCCAGTCCGGATCTCGTTCCTCATCGGTTGCTCAGGACGTAAGGTGAGTACCTACCTCTGATAGTTTCCATTTTATGATAGCGTTTATATCACCTGTTCTAGAACTGTAATACTTGATTCTGACACATTGTTTCACGAGCTGGTACTAGTGGATCCCGTCATGAGATGCTATCCCCCTTACCGTGTTCAGCGGGTACTCTATCACATGTATTTCATCATGTGCTTCGGGTATTGATTATCATGTGCTATCATGTGCTTCTTATGCTCTCGCTTTCATGTGTGCGAGCTATTTATCATGTACGTAGCGTGTCATGGCTGGATCCAAGAGTATTAGTGGGGGAGGGGAGTAGGAGTTGGTTATGTGATCAAAGCCAAACAGTATTCATGTGTATGTCAGTTATGCAAGTCACGCATAACGGAGTTATCGTAGTTTATTCATGTGCAACCTAAGTCGATCACATAACGAACTTGTGCTCAAGGCACTTAGCTAGTATTCCTGTTTTTTCACATGTAGTTGCTTCTCTACTACTTGTATTGTTCTCCACTTTTACATTGCAGCTACTTTATCTGCTCCACCATGTATTTATTTTTCGGTGCATCTTGTATACTTTTCTATTGCTAGTCATATACACCTTACCATGTATTTGGAGTTGCTTTCAGAGTTATGTACTTCGCTCCAGTCCTGACTGGGCATATTTTTTCCAGAGGATCATGAGGATTATTGCCCAACATTCTACGGACCGGGCGTTGAGGAGTGTTGTGACCCAGAGACTGAGGAGGAGCCCGTCGAGGAGACGCCGTTAGCACCCTAGTTAGCTAGGTGGGTTTTCCTGGGTTGTTCCCAGTTGATTTTGGATGACTGTATTTATTTTGTTGCTTCTGTGATGTTGTAGACTTTAGACTTGGACTGTATATTTGGATATTGTCTTGCTCTTCGTTTCTTTGTTTCTTTGTGATATCTTATTGTACTTTTACTCTTTTCCTAGTTATTGTGATTGAGGCATATATATATATACTGCGTGGTTGCCCTCCTTTTGGAGAGGTTATATTGACAGGTTTTGTGAGTTATAGATTGTGACCTAGAACGAACCTTTACAGCGTTCTACCACCGATTCTGCGGCGTAGGCTGGACGTACCCACGACTCATGCCAGATTTTTCGGGTGCGGGTGGTGACAATATATATACAAGTGAAGAATCTGTTGGAGCTTAGCTATTAGTCCTATAATTGTGGTAACCTATCTTACTTGGCTAACAACCGAATCCCATAGAATAAGGGAGACGGTTATATGCAAGCGAACAGTTCATGGCATGAGTTCTCCAATGCCAAATTTTCCTCCCATGGCTTCTCCACTACCTCCACAGCCTTCGACACCTCCCATGGTTGCTTGCTCCCCCACCGCCACAGTCGACCCATCAGTAGTATTTGTAGCAACAATATCGAAGTCTGCAGCAACAAGAAGATACTGAACCGGAGGTGTTTGATGAAGTGCCCGTAAGGAAGCTTGGAAGCATGAGTTGGTGTCGTAGGTACAAAATTCAGTGTGTAACCATGGAGGGATTGGTCCTTCACTCGCTGACAAACGAGCATCAAAACAGGACCATGGCTTTGGTTCGGAGCATTGAACAAAACATCTGCAACATAGAGTCGGTGGTAGACGAGCCACCACAGCAGCAATGCCCCCTGTTTGAGTTGCAAAATGTTCAAAATCTTCATGTTTTATTTCAAGAACAACCACAACAACAGGAAGTTGGAGGTTCCAGTGATCCATTCTACAAGCCAACTCTTGAGAACAATTCAGAGGATGACAGTCTTGCTCAAGATTCCCTAGTTATGGAAGAGTTGAATGTGAACATAGCAATTCCTGGACAAAACTTTTCTAGCTGTATTTCATCTCCCATGAATGAAGATTTTCCAACATTGCTGGAACTTAAAGGTGCAAACTCTGATTTCTCCTTGCTAAAGCTTCTTTACAAGGATGATGAATCAAGGAACAACATCATATTTCCTGGCTCTGGTAACTCAAACCTACAGGGCAGGTATAGATTTGATGGATCTGATTTTTCCCATCATCATTTGATATGGGATCCAGGCCCTCATGCTTGGGCTCAGTATGTGTTGGAGAAGCTCGTAAAGGGGTGGAATACAAGTTGATTACTGAGCCTTGGGGTCTATGGAGGGGGTTTCCATGTTTTGGTGATGCCCATATGGGACCCAGGAATTCAATTTCTCAGTATCAGTTGTACTCAGACTTCAAAAATGACTACTGCTGCTACTGATTTCGAAGAAGCTTTAAAGGGAACAATGACAGTTAGACCTCTTCCACTTGGGACATCAGGTAGTAGCAACAATGCACCCAAAGAATCTGCTAGAGCCAATATAGCTTTGGTGATTATACGTTATGCTGATTTAAGCCATATGGAAACTAGTGATTCTGGATTTGAGAATGCTACAATGGAGTTCCGTAGGAAAACTTTGAAGCCTACTTACCATATCCTATGGGAAAGTATTGGTAATCCCAATGATCATGACTTCATGTTACAAGTTGCAGCGGGTACATGTGTGCCTGGTTCAATTGATAGTAGTAGGTCACCTCTACATCAATATCATTACATAGTATGGGCTCCAGGTAGAATGCTAACTCACTTGGTGGTGGTGATGGTATCAGACAAAAGCCACTTCTTACTTGAAAGAATACAAGGAGAAACATGGAGTCTACATGCAAGTGACCTGCAATACAAGCTTGAAGAAACATTGTTTACCAAGCAAGGAAGCACCATGGACAGGAGGATCTATGCGAGCTCCAATATACCAACTGCAATATTTCAGAGGTTGATCTGCTTCACCATAGTCGCCTTCATGCCCATCTACAATTGTGTTCTTGTCCAATAACCAAAACAATTTCTAAAATTCTATCCGGTTTCATAATCCTGCAAAGGATTGTTATTGGGATCGCTTTCTCAATGATATCTATGGTAGTAGTGATGGTTTGGCACCCAGGTATACATATTCACTTGATTTTTACATTTACCATTTGGCCAATTCAAGAATCAGTATCTCCAGTACCAGAGTATCAGACACGCATGCTCTCACATTATAGAAGAGCTTGGCATGGTTCTATATCTCCAACAATGAAGGGTTTCAGAATTACTGGTGATAATGAAGGGCTTCTATCTCAAATCAGTGACCATCTTACCAAAAAGAAGAAGGTGATAACTCTTTGGGATCCAGGAATCAAATTTATCCCTTCATTGACCTTGGGACAAGGTCAATTTGAAGGGGTGAGTATTGATAAGTACCTGACTTGAACACTCTTGAGTTGGTGAACTCTTGCATTGGTATAGCCTTGGCTCAGTGAGAAATGTAGCTCAGTATGAGGAAGCTCAGTGAAGAATGTAGCTTAGTGAGAAATATAGCTCAATATGAGGAAGTTGTACATATCTTATATTCATACTCCATACTCCACATTTGAGTGAGGATCAAGCCTCAAGCATGGGCCTCAACTCAGCATAATACCTTAGTGTCAGATGATACAGCCAATTAGTATCAGAGGACACAGTTCACTGCTATAAAGCAATTCCACATCATCATTGCTAGTATGGGACATTCCAAATCATTATTGCCAGCTGGCCAATACCGTTGCAAGCAGTTATCCAGCTCAGCATCCATGTCGGTTGCCAGGAGATTGTGGTACACAGATCCTTGCTCTATAAATAGGACTGGGAGAAGGGGATAGGGATAGATGAGAATTGTAATTTTTGTTTTCCACTTTAGAATGTCTTCTTCTTCTTCTTCTTCTTCTTCTTGATCAATAAAACCCCTAATTTTAGATCCCCTATTATTTCTTCTTCTATTACTAAAATTTCTTCATTCTCATGGCTAATTTGTATGTTTCTTCTTCTTCACCTGGATTCCTACCAAGAGGATCGTATCAGATTGTTTCATCCACTGTCGGTGGTGTACGGAATAAACTATTCAATTTTATATTTTAGCTAAAGGGGTAATATTTGTAGGTTATGTTTGGTTTGCGGAATAAAAATTTCGAAAAAGTTGCATTTTTGGATGCAAAAGGAATAAGAAAAAATAGTTGCTCCACCCACCCCAATGATTCCACTTTTCCACTTCCAACGACTCACTTTTTCTTAAAATATTTTTCTGAAAAAAATTAATAAAAATTATAATTTTAAAAAAGGGAGCAAAGAATACATATTCTTTTTGTAAATGAAACGAGGCAGTAGTGTTATGTTTCTGGGATGCATTTATTATTTTCTTAGTAAATTAAACTTCCTTTGAGAAATCTGACAAAACTATAGGAACAAATTGGTATTTTTCTTTTTTGGATAAAACTTGTATGATGTTTTCAAAACATTTTTAAGGCTTATTTGTACAAGTATACCTCAAATCCTCTTTGTATATTTGTATGTTTTCCTTCTCGGTCATTGACGTCTCCAACTTGTCATTGGTATTCCTAATTTTTTTTTTTTTGTATTTCTATTATAATTTTTATAATAAATTTGTGGTAGTTAATTGTTCACATTTCTACTATTATAATGCGGATTAAAAACTTCTCAAAATTAAGCCGTCCAACCCGTTCGTAAATCCTCAACCATTTAATAAAAAGAAATTAAATATTATAATTTTAAATTTGTGTCTTTTCTTTCGAATACAGTCTCTTTTATTCACATATATCCATAACAAATGATAATTAAAATATAACTAAATTTTTAACGAATCAATTAAAATATAAATATATATGTAACAAGTCTTAATTCCGAGTTATTCGACAAGATCTGCTGTTCCAAAAATTTTACATGTTGACCTTCTTCTTTCTTATATCAGCTGAAACCTACATATAATAAGGTGGAAACATAACATGGAACATAAATAGTGGGATTTCTATCCCAAAGGCGGAGCCAAGTAGTTATAATTTTTCAACACTAATTTTGCGACATTAGCAAAATCTAACTATCATTCTCATTTCTAAAGAAAGAAGTTAAATCAAATAAATTGCTGTTTTGCTCATCAAACAAACATTTGTTTGCCCTCAAGAAAAAGGATGTTTATATTAGAATACATCAGGTATTCGAACTATAACAACAACAGCTGATCAATCAACACACTACAAATTCCTTGGAGAAAAAAAACCTCTCAAATTAAAGTTTCAGGAAATATATGTATCAACCAAAATCATCCATCCCAGGGAATCCCTTCGAGGAGCTAACACATGCAGCATCCAAACATATCGTATCGCATTGTATCGTATCTTATCGAATCATATCCGATCAGAATAGCCACCTTCAGTGTAAAAGGGCGGGCGGCACGGAACCCGGCCCGACCAGGTCAACAGACCGGCCCGCTCCGGTCCACTCCACCCACGGGTCCGGGCTGGGTCGGAGGATCCGACCCGCATACTAGGCCCGTCCTGGCCTGGTCTCGTGCATGTTCAGGACGGATCCAATTCGGTCGACCCGGTCGGCCCAGCTCAGACCAGCCCGGTTCTGGCCCGGTTCAGCCCGGTTCGGCTGAGTTTTAATTTTTTTTTTGGGATATAATCGTTAGGGGGTATTTGTACCAAAATATCCACATTTTAGTGACTGTATTTTGAATGTTTTAGGGGTATTTTGGTTATTTTGCTAAAAATGATCAAAATATCCATTATAACAACTCTTTTTTGATGGTATTTGGGGTCATTTGGCCCCACAAAATTTCTATAAATAGAACATAATTCATGAAAAATAAACACAACACAATTTCTTTCCTCTTACAAAATTTCTTCCATCTCTTACAAAGTTTAGAAGAAAGGTAATTACAAAGTTTAGAAGCAAAGCAATTACTAGAGTCCAACTTCTTTCCTCTCAACACATTTTTTTGCGATTTCTTTTGGAGGCTTCTAGCAGACGTTACAAGTAATTTTAATATTATCTAATTTTTTCTCTTATTTGAGATTTTTCTTCTCTCTCTCTCTCTCTCTCTTTTGGTAGAGATAATTAATTTTGCTCTAATTTTTTTTTAAAATTATTTTATAAAAATATGTATGAACAAGGTTCAAACCAACCTTTTGAAAATTATAATTATTATAATAATATGTTTGAAAATAATTCTATTCCTAATTCTATCCCACCGACACAAATGTCACCTATTGAATTTAGCAGTATGGCTACGACTACAAATATCGACAATAAAAAAAATCTTTTTATGGAATTATTTTACAAAAATATTTGTCACTGATAGTGAGGGCGCACTGGTTTTAGATTCAAAGATCAAAAACCAATACCTAAGGCTGCGGAATGTAAGAAGTGTAAGCGGATTTACAAATGGAAAAAAATGATGGCACAGACACTTTAAAAACATACTATGAAAGTTGCTATGGCAAAGACACATTGTCACACCCCGGTTCCGCAGAACCGTTCGTCCTCGTTGGAAGTTATGCCGTACAAGTCTGGGATTACACTTGTATAAGGCAAGAACGTGCACATTGTGTCAAATATCTTTTGTAAATAGTTTCATAATACAGCAGCAGATTATAAAATACACATTTGTATAGGAAGAAAATAATTCTTTTATTGATTTATTGCAACGAAGTACAATTTTCTCAGCACCGAAATAGAAATGCCTGAACGGCTGACATAGCTTTGCAAAAAGAAAGACTGATAGGCTGACATAAAATAATGTTCTTATCCCATACATTATGCCCCTTTATTACTTCTTGGAAACAGCTACTAGAAATCTTTGAAATACTTTGAAAATAGAAAAAACTTGAAAAGACTACAACAAAAGCTTAAATTTTCTTCAGCGACCCCAGTATCTCGGTCACCTGGTTTGCCTACAGAGACGTGGGTCAGTACTTAGCTCGTACTGGTGAGCAGAACTGGCCCACTCACCTAAACCAATAATTCTTAATTAAGGCAGCAGTTAATTAGGCAACATTATGAATGCAATATTTTAATAGGCAACAGTTTATAAGCAACATTTTATGTAGTAAAATATATATAAGCTTTGCACATATGGAATCCTTATCCCGCCAATGGCCGTTTCCGTATAATTTACATGATTATTCTTACCGCCCCTGCATAAGACATCATTTCTATGCAACTCAATCTTACTGGGTCATTTGTCGTATAGCACCACATGGATATGCTATATAGGACTTCAATGGGCGTGCGATGCGTCATTCAAAAAAGGTAGCAAGCCTCAATAAATGTCTCGCTTATACCCGGCGCTACCAAAGCGCTACTATTTTCCCCGGGCCGAACGGTCCCCAGTGCCCCAAGTCCCTTTCGAGGAAATTTACCACCATGTGCACAAGTTTTCCATGACCATACAATGCATCTACGACTATATGATAAGCATAAATAGTAGCATAATTTATTGAAAAATTTAGAGCAACAATACATATTTCGCCTTCTCATTTCACCATACTTATTTATTTGATTCAATTGGTAGTCTGTAGACTCTAATTTACCGCTAAGTCATGGTAACAATCCATAACATAATGATTATATCTTTCGCTGTGTTACATAATTGAACTTCCCTCTTATCAATGCATTTTTATTGATTTATAATAGTGGTATGAAACTTGTGTCATTAGTGGCTTTATCGATCATTGGACTTAGCAAGGTTACAAGCAAATATTATTGATTATTTGCATGAAGGAGTAGAGAAGAAGGGACAGAACCTCTCACCGAGAATATAGAGAGAGAAAAGATGCTTGTTCGCTCAGGCTCCAGTCACGCATCTATCTGCATTGACACCAACATTAGGTTAGACTACCATCTTTATTTATCTCAGAGTTCTCTAGAATTAATGCATACAATCGATAAAATTGGACTAAACAATCAATCATCAAAAACTAATCACGAAAATGCATACATCAAAATCAAGCAGCAAAAATCCAAGAAAGCCAACCAAAAATCCAATTAAAGCTATTGGACTCATTCCAACAAAAGCCAATCCATGAATTAGAAAGGTTCATTGCATTGTCCGTGATCGATTTTGCCGTAAGATTTCTCCATACACAATTTTGACTAGGTTAATTGAGCCACAAGCCTTATATAGTGCACCGCTAGGAGCGGAACACTACATAATATACCATTAAGAAAAAGTTTTATCCTTGAAACTTAAAACAAAGGTTCTACCTCTAGGTTATCGAATAAGGAAGGGTACTGCTTCTCCATCTCTTCCTCAAGCTTCCATGTGGATTCCTCAACTGCATGATTTCACTACAACACACGGACTAAAGCCACTGATCGATTCCATAGGGCCTTCTTTTTTTTGTTTAGGATTTGAACAGGTTCTTCCAAGTAAATAGGTCGGCACTCAGCTCAGACTGATCAAAGTTCACTACGTGACTCGGGTTATGCACGTATCTCCTTAGTTGGGAAATATGGAGCACATCGTGCACTTCCACGAAAGCAGAAGGTAGTACAAGTCGATAAACCACTGGTGTCACCCTATCTAGAATCTTGAATTATCCGACAAACCATGGCAACAACTTCCCTTTGACGTCAAACTGTATCACACCTCGCATAGGTGTTACCTTTAGGAACAAATGATTACCCTCCATGAATTCTAAACTGTCACGACCCGCACCCGATGTAGGGATGCAAGCAGTGAACAACGCCAGCCTATGCTGCAGCATCGGCGATAGAACTTTGTTTGGGTAAACTATTTATCTAATAATCAATATATAATAATGCCACCAATTTAATATAAATATACTCAATCACAGATCTATAGATGGAATAAAGCACGAATATGATAAAAGAATAGAAGAGTCACAAATACAGCTCACAAGACAAAATAATATCCAATGAGTTAGAGAAATACTAATAACAATGCTGGAGACAAATCCAGTATAAAAGAAAACTAACTACTAATCTACGAGTCATGGGTCGTCTATCTCAGTCGGGATAAGACCCTCCTAAGCCAAGGTCTCTGGCTCTAAGCCAACCACGTCCTGAGGCCCGTAGTGAGTGGGGTACCACTCCTCATTGTTATCTGGAAAAAATATATCCAGTCAGGAAAGGAGCAGAGTACATCACGTCCTGAGGCCCGTAGTGAGTGGGGTACCACTCCTCAGTGTCATCTGGAAAAAAATATATCAAGTCAGGAAAGGAGCAGAGTACATCTCTAATAACAATTCTAATAAATGATATAAACTATGTAATAGTAAATAGATATGAATATACATGATACAATATATAGGTACAAGAGATATGCAATAAAGAAAATACTGGAAATAAATACAAGAATGAGCAATATAGAAATGAACAAGAAATACCAATACTAAGTGTGTGAGTACTAGCTTTAACATATGATCGGCTTGGGAACTTGTACAAGGATTATGGCCTTGTTAATCATACGTGCGGTGTATGATCAACACTCACAAGGAATAAGACATGCACAAGGAGGGTATGATCACATATCTACACTAAATACTCCCCGCCCCCGACTGGTATAGTGGATCCAACCATGGTACGTTATTACACGGGATTCACGGGGTAGGTAGCTAGTCTCCCCAAGAATCAATGTCTGTACATGTACAAGAAGAACAAGGAAACAAGGCTTGTACAAGATACACCATACATACTAAGGAATAACATCTCATGACAAGATTCTGATATATCAATCCGTGTAACCATCGTACCAAGAAATCAAGGATATCTACACTAAATACAAGGAACATAGAGCATATCATAAATAAAAAACTATCAGAGAATGTACTCGCCTGAAATACGGTAAACAGTATCAAAGATGTCCGGTACGGTACCTCAAAGACCTAAATATGGAATATTACATCAATACAAGGTTTTGGAATAAAAATAAGTTAAACTAGTCAACTTCTAGGTCATAAAGTCATTTCTAAGTCAAAACAGTCAAACTAGGTCAACTCTAGGTCAAACTAGCTATTTCTAGGTTGTATGAGTCTATCTCTAGGATATCGGGTCCATATACTATGTAACTAGGCCATACTAGCTATACTAGGATACTTTAAAACCAACAAGATACCGTATCATAAGATACACAATTGATTAGATATAAAAATATTATAATATGTATATACAATCAACAATATATAATATTCCTAACTAAACTAATGCTAAATGGATACCTTGGCTTTGAACCAAAAGTGGTACCATACCACCTACACACTTATCTTGATGTTCAAACCCAATACCTTGAATAAAACCCAATACCTTGACATTACCTTAGTAACTCAAGGCAATTCAATATCTAACGTATCTAACTACCCAAACACCTAACTATATACTAATATATATTTAACTTTTGACAATACAATACTAAACTACTATACTAATGTGCCCCTCCGGATATTCAATACTCGTAACCAAGATACCTCACTCTCACTACCTTGGTATATCTCAAGTTAATATAGAAATACCACTAATCAATGATAACTAGTATTCATCTACATATATATCCCTCATATATATATATATATATATATATATATATATATATATATATATATATATAACTTAACTAGTTTAACAACATGTATATATATATAACTAACTAGTAATCAATATGTACATATATATAACTAACTAGTCTAACCTTAAACTAACTAACTAACTAACTAACTAACTAGCTATAAACTAAGGCTAAACCCCTAACCTTGCTGCAACCCTTGCTCTTGCATTTGCTGAGTTGTGGTCCTCTTGCATTTGCTGAGTTGTGGTGCTCTTGCTGTTGTTGCTAGCATTTGCTGTTGTATGCTGCTGGCTTTGCTACCTTACTGTGGCTACTGCAGTTACTGTTGCTGCTACTAGCTTTGCTGCCTTGTTGTGGTTGCTGTAGTTGCTGCTGCATGCTGTGTTGCTGTAGTTGTTGTTGCTGCTCATGCTGTGTTGCTGCTGCTGTT